>JAVSCE010017928.1:0-99760 GCA_032199065.1 Smutsia gigantea
AAACCTGCTCCCTTGTGCTCTGGGCAGGGTGGCTTCTCAGGTGTCCTTTCACGGCCCCCACCTCCACATGGCCTACCCTTTCCTTGAAATATTCCCCCTCTACCTTTGAGACCCAGCTCAGTGGCTTCTCAGTGATGTCTTTGACCCAAAGGTGCCCCTATGATCTGTTACAGCATGTGTCCTGTGCTGTCTTGCCCGCTACCTGCGGGACCCTGGAGGGCAGGGCTTTGCCATTGCAACACTGGTCCCTGAGGAGGAGTTGGGACCTGGCCAGGCCTCGGGGGTGGAAGGTGGTGGTGGGGGGTGTTTCTCTGGGCCCTGGAAGAGATGTTCCATTCTGCTCGGTCCCGTTATTTCTTAGCATGTGAAATATCACTTGTCTGAGAGTTCCTGCCCATAAATGAGGCAGTTCTTGTCAGTGGCGAGACATGCAGGAGTCAGATTGGAAACAGGTACTCTTTCCTTCCAGCCCAAGCCATCCACAGGAAGCATAACGGGTGGCATGCTGCACGGCCATGCTTTGTCTCTGGGTGGGCTGGGGCCAGGCCTCTTAGCAGAGGACCTCTGCTCTGGGACCCCTGGGTGCGGCCTGTACTCCCCTGGGGGCCTGGAGCCCACGACTGGGGGCCCCCTTCCCAGCAGTGGAGGCCTGTGGTCTCAGAAAGCATGATGCTCTTCTTTCTTTAATTATTATTTATTCATTTTAGGAAAAAAGAATAGGTATAAATGGATAGAACCGTAGGAATAGATTAACACTAATAGTAACTAATAGCACCTCAACTGAATGCTTGGTCTGTGCTGGCCTGGATGGAGCGTTTTACATGCATTTTCTTGTCTGGCCCTTGCCTGGGCTCTTGGAGAAGGTCCAGACCCTGGTGTTGAATGTCCAGGGTTTGAACTCCCCTGTCCTGCCTCTTCACTAGTAGCAAGTTACAGCACCTCTCGGTGATTCCGTTTTCCCAGAATCAGAATAGTCCTTATCTTACTGGCTTGTTGGGAAGCTTAAATGAGCTAAAAACCGTAGCGCTCAGCCCAGCACCTTGCACAGCATCAACACTCCGGTCTGCGTGGCTCCTGGGCCGAGGAGAGGGGGCAGCTCAGGCACCACCAGACCGCTCTGCAGGAACCAGCGGAGTTGGTGCGTTCTTCAGACGGGAAGCAGGGAGCCAGCAAACGAGCAGTCACAGAGGAGGGTCTGAGTTGAAGGGCTATGTGACTTAAGCTTATGCTGTCAAGCAAGCGGGGAGAGTCAAGGCATCTGTTTTGGGCCAGCTGAACAGATTGGGCTCCTTGTCTGGTCTCCCCGTGGGGAGGCCCTGAAAGGAGCAAAGCCCACCTCCGCCGGCACCTGGAGCACGTCAGATGCACTCCGGCAGGATCAGGCTGGCTGTCTCCAGGGCCATCTCCCCATGGTGACTCGTGACTCTCTGTTAGACTTCAGTCCGGCTTGATCTGAACAGGGCCTGGCCTACTGGTTGGTTCTGGCATAGAACAGCCCGGCTGAGTTGGCCCCAACTCCCAGAACACGGGAGCTGTTTGTCTGGTCTGAGCCCCAGAAGCTTGACCCTGGCTTATGGTGCTGTGAACTCATGAGCTGGCTCTCTGTCTCAGTTTCCGGAGTCCCCACTTTGCAGTCTGGGTTTTTCACGGGGTTTCTTTCAGGGGGTCTCACCCGTGGAATGCTTGGAGGGTTTCCTTTGCTCTGGAGGTTGGTTCTTTTCCCCTCAGTCCTGTCTCTTCTGCCCTAGAAATTCCTCAAAGATTTTTGCTTATTAATAATCCTTTCTGTTACTCTGTGCTAATATAATTTATTTTTAGTATTTTAATATTTCTTTATTTAAAAGGGATGTGGAAGGAGAGAGTTAAACGTGAGTTCAGGTCACCTTCATGAAATAGAGCTGGTGGCTATTGTGGTATAATTTACATACTGTAAAACTCACCCAGTCTGAGTACAGTTTTATGACTTGGTGTATTTATGGAGCCGTGTAATTGTCACCACGATCCAGTTTTAGAACACTTCTGTCATCTCAGGAACAGCCCTCGTGCCCATGTTCAGCCAGTCCTGCTTCACCCCCAGCCCACTGCCGATGTGTCCTTGTCTCTATGGGTTTGCCCTTTCTGGACGGTTCATACCAATGACATCATACAGTACAGTCTTTTGTGTCTGACTCTTTTTCTTGGCATGTTTTTGATGTTTATTCATGGTATAGTCTGTATCAATATTCATTTCTTTTTATTGCTGAGTAGTGTTCCATCATATGGCTACATCACACTGTTTATACATTCACCAGTTGGTGGGCATTTAGATTGTTTCCAAATTTTGGCTATCATGAATAACTCATATACATGTCTTTATGTGGACATATGTTTTCTTTTTTTTTAAAGTTAGATTTCTCAAAGTAGAATTGCTGGGTCATTTGGTAGGTTTCTGTTTAACTTTTTAAGAAACTGCCAAACTATTTTCCAAAGTTGTTAAACCTTTTGCCTTCCTAACAGCAATGTATGAGAGTTCTATTTCCCCACATCCTTGCCAACATTTGGCATTGTCTTTTTTATTACAGCCATTCTGGTGGGTGTGAAATGGTGTCTCGGTGTGGTTTTGATTTGCACTTCTCCAGGCATTTCTCTTATTAGCCATTCATGTCTTCTTTTGCTAAAAGTCTCTTCAGATCTTTTGTGCAGCTGCTTTTGAAACCTGCCCCAGCTATGGAATCCTGGTCCTTAGGGATGGCAAGCATGGCTTTTTCTAGAGCTAAGATGATTGACAAATGAGTGTTCCTTGCCGTCTCCTTGTCCTGCTCGTAAAATAAGACTTGGACCTCTACTGTTCAGTTTTCCTCTGAGGATTAACTTATCTGACCATTTCTGTTCTTTTTCTTTTCTTCCTTCCTTCCTCCCCACCTTCCTCTCTCCCTTACCTCCTCCATCCCTCCATCCAATCATTCTGGTACCTCAAGCCAGAAACCATTCATCCTGAGCTTGCTCTCTCTCACTCCTCACCAATTTCTATTGAATTCTGTCCTTAATATCTCTCAGTCTGTCTCCTTCTCTCTGACTTCACTGCTATAAACGTAGTGCAGAGGACCTTCATCTCTTGCCTGGATAGTTTCAGTTGGCCTCCAACTAGTCTGTTACCTTCTCCTTTCCTGCCCCATTGCTTCCTTCCTGCTCTCCTGGTCACTTTCCTGTTAAAAAGCTGGTGGTGGCTACAGTTCTCTGGTCAGTGATGTGATTAATGCTCTGTTGGAGGTATGTACACATTGTCATGAGAGCAGCTGGTCCTGGTTTGAGAAGTCCAGGTACCATAATGGAAAGAAATGAGTTTTGGGCAGGGTCTTGAATGATGGGACGGTGGGACAGCATGAGCAAAGGCACTGAAGCATGAGTCACATAATGTCCCTGTGCCTCCCATTCCTCAAGTAATCTGGGTGCAATGACAGGATCTACCTGAGGACTGTAGTGAGGGTTAGCTGAGTTAATGCATGTAAAGTATGTGGCACATGGCAAGTGAGTACACTATATGAGTATTAGCTATTATCCATATTTTTATTGATGGAATGGTTTGGTAGATAGGGAAACATGGTAGAATCAGTTTGTCTTCTTCACCTGCCTTCATTTAAAAATGTTCCAGAGGGCTGCTAAAGGGGCAAGGATTGCACAGAGCTTACTGCTCAGGAGAAAGGATGGGTAAACAAAACTGTCCCGGTGCACTCTGCCCAGCAGGTTGGGAACTTCCACGATCTTCAGGTGCTCCATCCCCCTGGCTGGCTACTCAGCTCTAAGGCCCCCCACAGTGATACGCAGCCTGCTGTGCCTTCCTCCTGGCCAGCCTGCACCTGGCTCACAAACCAGCAGTCCCTGTCCAGGTGTCAGGCCAGCCAGAGGGAAGCCCTGCCTACAGCAGCTACAAACACAAAGCATAGAGGCTTACACCTGTGTGTTCAGCCCATTGGTTCTAGCAGTGGAGACAGGCAAAGCAGCCGGGAAGCAGGAAACAGCTCTTTCCTCCCCCCAGGCACCAGCACTACTCCCCTGCAACTCCTGACATTGCTTCAGGGGCTGAGCAGCTCCAGAGAGTAGGGCTTCTGGGAACTAGAGTGTGCCACATACAGATATGAAATGTCAAAGGAACCTGGTTCAAAGCACAAAATCTCAACACCAGAAGAAGGGTCGAGTGAGACTGAACTAATAAATATTTCTGAAAGAGATTTCAAAATTAAAATCATAAACATGCTCCTGGAGGTACATAAAAATATTTAAGGACTCAGGAACGAATTTAGGACAGAGATCCAATTGTTAAGGAACACAATGGAGGGTATTAAAAGCAGATTAGATATAGTGGAGGAGACGATAAATGAAATAAAAATTAAAGAAGAGGAATACAAAGAAGCTGAGGCACAGAGAGAAAAAAGGATCTCTAGGAATGAAAGAATACTGAGAGAACTGTGTGACCAATCGAAATGGAACCATATTCATATTACAGGGGTACCAGAAGAAGAAGAAGAGAGAAAAAGGGATAGTAAGTGTCTCTGAGGAAGTAATTGCTGAAAACGTCCCCAATCTGGGGAAGGAGATAATCTCTCAGGCCATGGAGGTACACAGATCTCCCAAAATAAGGGACCCAAGGAAGACAACACCAAAACATACACTAATTAAAATGGCAAAGATCAAGGATAAGGACAGACTATTAAAAGCAGCCAGATAGAGAAATAAGATCACATACAAAGGAAAACCCATCAGGTTATCATCAGACTTCTCAGCAGAAACCTTACAGGCCAGAAGGGAGGGGCATGATATATTTAATGCAACGAAGCAGAAGGGCCTTGAACCAAGAATACTTTACCCGGAAAGATTATCATTTAAATTTGAAGGAGGGATTAAACAATGTCCAGATAAGCAAAAGCTGAGAGAATTTAGCTCCCACAAACCATCTCTACAGTGTATTTTGGAGGGACTGCTATAGATGGAAGTGTTCCTAAGGTTAACAGCTGTCACCAGAGGTAATAAAAAGGGATAGACAAAGAGTACAGAATATGATACCTAATATATAAAGAATGGAGGAGGAAGAAAAGCAGGGGGAAAATAAGAACCTTTAGATTGTGTTTGTAATAGCATACTAAGTGAGTTAAGTCAGACTTTTAGATAGTAAGGAAGTTACCCTTGAACCTTTGGTAACCACAAATCTAAAGCCTGCAATGCCAATAAGTACATACCTATTGATAATCACCCTAAATGTAAATAGTCTGAATGCACCAATCAAAAGACATAAAGTCACTAAATGGATAAAAAAACAAGACCCATCTATGTGCTGCCTACAAGAGACTCACTTCAAACTCAAAGACATCCATGAAGGGATGGAAGAAGATCTTTCATGCAACTAATAGGGAGAAAAAAGCAGGTGTTGCAGTATTTTTATCAGACAAAATAGACTTCAAAACAAAGAAAGTCACAAGAGACAAAGAAGTACATTACATAATGATAAAGGGGTCAATCCAACAAGAGGATATAACCATTATAAATATCTATGCACCCAACACAGGATCATCTACATATGTGAAACAAATACTAACAGAATTAAAAGGGGAAATAGAATGCAATGCATTCATTCTAGGAGAATTCAAAACTCCACTCACTTCAAAGGACAGATCAACCAGACAGAAAATAAGTAAGGAGACAGAAGCACTGAACAACACATTAGAACAGATGGACCTAACAGACGTCTACAGAACTCTCCACCCAAAAGCAGCAGGATACACATTCTTCTCAAGTGACATGGAACATTTTCAAGAACATATCATATACTAGGCCTAAAAAAAGAGCTCAGTAAATTCAGAAGGATTGAAATTGTACCAACCAGCTTCTCAGACCACAAAGGTATGAAACTAGAAATAAATTACGCAAAGAAAACAAAAAAGCCCACAAACACATGGAGGCTTCACAACATGCTCCTAAATAACCAATGGATCAATGACCAAATAAAAACGGAGATCAAGCAATATATGGAGACAATAATTCAACACCATAAAATCTGTGGGACACAGCAAAGGCCGTGCTAAGAGGGATGTATATTACAATACAGGAAAGAAGAACAATCCTGTATGAACAGTCTAAATTCACAATTAACGAAACAAGAAAAAGAAGAACAAATGAGGCCCAAAGTCAGTAGAAGGAGGGACTTAATAAAGATTAGAGCAGAAGTAAATAAAATTGGGAAGAATAAAACAATAGAAAGAATCAATGAAAGCAGGAGCTGGTTCTGCACAAAAATAAGCAAAATAAACCCATAGCCAGACTTATCAAGAAAAAAAGAGAGTCTACACACATAAACAGAAACAAAAATGAGAAAGGAAAAATCACTATGGACACCACAGACATACAAAGAATTATTAGAGAATACTATGAGAAATTATATGCTAACAAACTGGATAAGCTAGAAGAGATGGACAACTTTCTAGAAAAATACAACGTTCCAAGGCTGACCCAGAAAGAAACAGAAAATCTGAACAGACCAATTACTAGCAATGAAATTGAATTGGTAATCAAAAACCTACCTAAGAACAAAACCCCTGGACCAGATGGCTTCACCACTGAATTTTATCAAACATTTAGTGAAGACCTAATACCCATTCTCCTTAAAGTTTTCCAAAAAGTAGAAGAGGAGAGAATATTTCCAAACTCATTCTATGAGGCCAGCATCACCCTAAGACCAAAATCAGGCAAAGACACCACAAAAAAAGAAAATTACAGACTAATATCCCTCATGAACATAGATGCAAAAATACTCAACAAAATATTAGCAAACAGAATAAAAAATACATGAAAAAGATCATCCATCATGATCAAGTGGGATTCATTCCAGGGATGCAAGGATGGTATAATATTAGAAAAACCATCAACATCATCCACCACATCAACAAAAAGGACAAAAACCACATGATCATCTCCATAGATGCTGAAAAAGCATTTGACAAAATTCAACATCAATTCATGATAAAAACTCTTAACAAAATGGGTATGGAGGGCAAGTACCTCAACATAATAAAGGCCATATATGACAAACTCACAGCCAACATCATACTTAACAGCAAGAAGCTGAAAGCTTTTCCTTTAAGATCAGGAACAAGACAAGGATGCCCACTGTCCCCACTTTTATTTAACATAGTTCTAGAGGTCCTAGCCATGGCAATCAGACAACACAAGGAAATAAAAGGCATCCAGATTGGTAAGGAAGAAGTTAAACTGTCCCTGTTTGCAGATGACATGATATTGTACATAAAAATCCCTAAAGAATCCACTCCAAAGCTACTAGATCTAATATCTGAATTCAGTAAAGTTGCAGGATACAAAATTAATACACAGAAATCTGTTGCATTCCTATACACTAATGGTGAACTAGCAGAAAAAGAAATCAGGAAAACAATTCCATTCACAATTGCATCAAAAAGAATAAAATACCTAGGAATAAACCTAATGAAGAAAGTGAAAGACTTATACTCTGAAAACTACAAGACACTCATGAGAGAAATTAAAGAAGATACCAATAAATGGAAACACATCCCATGCTCATGGATAGGAAGAATTAATATTGTCAAGATGGCCATCCTGCCTAAAGCAATCTACAGATTCAATGCAATCCCTATCAAAATACCAACAGCATTCTTCAACAAGCTAGAGCAAATAGTTCTAAAATTCATATGGAACCACAAAAGACCCCAAATAGCCAAAGCAATCCTGAGAAGGAAGAATAAAGTTGGAGGGATTATGCTCCCCGACTTCAAGCTCTACTACAAAGCCACAGTAATCAAGAAAATTTGGTGCTAACACAAGAACAGACCCATAGACCAATGGAACAGACTAGAGAGCCCTGATATAATCCCAAGCATATATGGTCAATTAATATATGATAAAAGAGCCATGGACATACAATGGGGAAATGACAGCCTCTTCAACAACTGATGTTGGCAAACTGGACAGCTACATGCAAGAGAATGAAACTGGATTATTGTCTAATCCCATACACAAAAATAAACTCAAAGTGGATCAAAGACCTGAATGTAAGTCATGTAACCATAAAACTCTTAGAAGAAAACATAGGCAAAAATCTCCTGAATATAAACATGAGCAACTTTTTTCTGAATGCATCTCCTTGAGCAAGGGAAACAAAATAAAAAATGAACACAGGGGACTACATCAAAGTTAAAAGCTCCTGTACAGCAAAGGACACCATCAACAGAAGAAAAAGGCATCCTACAGTATGGGAGAATATATTTGTAAACGACATATCTGAGAAGGGATTAACATTCAAAATATATAAAGAACTCGTATGCCTCAACACCCAAAAAGCAAATAACCCAGTTAAAAAATAGGTGGAGGAAATGAACAGACACTTCTCCAAAGAAGAAATTCAGATGGCCAACAGGCATATGAAAAGATGCTCCACATCGCTAATTATCATGGAAATGCAAATAAAAACCACAATGAGATATCACCTCACACCAGTTAGGATGGCCAGTATCGAAAAGACTAAGAACAACAAATGCTGGCGAGGATGTGGAGAAAGGGGAACCCTCCTACACTGCTGGTGGGAATGTAAACTAGTTCAACCATTGTGAAAAGCAATATGGAGATTCCTCAAAAAACTAGAAATAGAAATACCATTTGACCTGGGAATTCCTCTCCTAGGAATTTACCCAAAGAATATGATTTCTGAGATTCAAAAAGACATATGCATCCCTATGTTTATTGCAGCACTATTTACAATAGCCAAGAAATGGAAGCAACCTATGTGTCCATCAGTAGGTGAATGGATAAAGAAGAGGTGGTACATATACACAATGGAATATTATTCAGCCATAAGAAAGAAACAAATCCTACCATTTCCAACAACATGGATGGAGCTGGAGGATATTATGCTCAGTGAAATAAGCCAGGTGGAGAAGGACAAGTACCAAATTATTTCCTTCATTTGTGGAGTATAACAACAAAGCAAAACTGAAGGAACAAAACAGCAGCAGGCTCACAGACTCCAAGAAGAGACTAGTGAATACCAAAGGGCAGGGGTGGGGGAGGGCGGGTGGGGAGGGAGGGAGAAGGGGATTGAGGGGTATTATGATTGGCACTCATGGTGTGTGGGGGATCATGGGGAAGACAGTGTAGCACAGAGAAGGCAAATAGTGACTCTGTGGCATCTTACTGTACTGTTGGGCAATGACTGCATTGGGGTATGGAGGGACATGATAACATGGGTGAATGTAGTAACCACATTGTTTTTTCATGTGAAACCTTCATAAGAGTGCATATCAATAATACCTTTTAAAATTTAAATAATTAATTAATTAAAAAATTGTCCCAGACTCTAGTGCCTGCAAGAGGCTAGGTGTGTACCAGATGGTCGCTCAGGCCAGGTGGGGTCCAAAAGGCACCAGCTTCAGGACGAGGGGCGGCCACTGCTCAGCCCAGCGAATGGCTGTCATGCAGAAATGTGGGCTCAATCCTCCATTCCATGGGAATCCAGAAAATCTATACAAGCCCAATAAACCACATCTGTGGGCCATATTTAACCTGGAGACCGCCAACTTATAACCTTTCTTTAAAGGTCTCCTCTGGGCTCATCTGCTGAGGACTTGCAGACGTTCTTCCCAGGGGTGGGATCAAGTTGGTTTTGAAGGCTGGTTTTTATGAGCCCCTTTGCCTTGCAGGACTTCTCCAGATAGGTTATGTCACCGACAGAGGCTGCCCTGAAGCTCCTCGTGGCCTGGAGACTATGGAGAAGAGGAATGGTCTGATGGCTAGCGTGTTGGTCACCTCCCCCACTCCACAGGTACAGAGACTGCAAGGATTGGGACAGGAGGGGCAGGGCGGGGGCTCCTTTCTGCTGACCCAGGCCAAGCCAAGACAGTCCTAGACAGCAAGGCTGCAGGACTCCATGAATACCACCATTCTGAGCACTCCTGAAACCCCTGGCCATGCCAGGCATGAGATTTGGGAGGTGTTCAGCCCTGAGGATCAGTGTGTTTTCTGAAGTTGTTCTCTTAAAAAAAAAACAAATACCTGCGCCATCCAGTTGTAGCAAGTGCCACATTCCATTTTGGTGGCAAGAAGGGATCAGACCTTTCCCAAGAAAATCCACTGCTTATTAAGTAAGTCACACATTCCAGAATGAAGTCAGACAGAAGTGATTCCAACTGGCTCTGTGCTCTTATTTACCTTGCTCTGTAGGAGATGGCTATAAGGACTGGTGGTCTGAGAGTGGCCTGAGAGTTTGGGAGTTTGCTTTGCAGGTTCTGTAATGGAACAGAGGCATGCAGGAGGAGTGGGTGTCATCTTAGATCCCGGGGTGCCACCATGTTGAATGCGTAATGCCTGGCTCCCGCAACAGCTGGCAAGGGAGCGCTCAGTGTTCTGAGCTCACAAGGCCCTTGTAGTCTGGCTGGCCTTTTGAAATGATCCTGTGTAATCTGCTAGAAATTCACAGCAACCAATTCATTTATATAAACCTTTCAAAAAAATTCCTTATTTTGATCTCTGGTTCTGAAAGCAGACTTGTGGGTACCTTTTACAATTCACTGATGGCACCAATGTAGGTTTAAATAAATTTACTGCACCATCGTCACCACCACCAGCCACCATCACCACCCACGACCACCCACCACCCACCACCACCACCAACACCAACACCAACACCACCCACTGCCACCCCCCATCAGCACCACCCACCACCCACCACCGCCACCCACCACCACTATCACCACCACTATCACCACCACCCACACCACTGCCCACCACACACCAACACCAACCACCACCATCACCCACCGCCCGCCACCACCACCCACCACCACCACCACCCACCACCGCTATCACTGCCACCCACACCGCTGCCCACCACCCACCAACACACACCAACACACACCACCACCACCCACCACCGCCATCACTGCCACCCACACCACCACCCACCACCCACCGCCACCCACCACCCACCGCCGCTGCCCACTGCCACCCACCACCACCATCACCAATGAATGTATCTGGGGCAAGTTTTCATTAAATAAGACCCCTTCTATGAGCATGTGTGTTTGGGGCAGAAGCAATGGGGTGTTACAGGAAAAGTCATAAAGCCTGAAATCCCAGGAATGGACTCTGGTAACTAGAGGAATCGGACTTTATTCGCATATACAATTTGTACTCCATTTAGAGTAAAAGTTCTTTCTTTTCTGGTCTATGTGTGTGTATATATGTTAGTATATATACACATATGTGTGCACACATTTGCACATATATATACTGCATATATGTACACATATGTATTTACACACATGTACTTATATGTATATCTGGAACATGGTAAGTGCTCAATAAATATCTGTTGAATGAATGAATGAATAAATACACGTATAATGGAAGTGCTCTATATGCTTTGGGGACTGGATGCCACATTTATACACATAGACACCCATAATGCAGTGCTTACTCTGTGCCAGGCCCATTTTTGCACATTCCGCATACATTATCTTCCTTAATCCTCACAGTAACCCTATCAGGTATGTACTGTTGCTTCACCCGGAGCCTAGAGGTGAGGAAACTGTGACGGGGTGGAGGGAATAAATTGGCGTAAGCCACACAGCTGGCCGGTGGTGGGTGGGGATTCCAGGCCAGGCTGTGGTGACCGTCAGCCAGTGCTGCGGATCGTGAGGATACTACACTGTCTTGAAGAGAACCAGCCCCGTCACCTCATCCCATCTGCTTCCTGGAAGTGCAGAGTGATTTATAGGCAATCGTCTGCTCAGCATGTCTGTATAAGACTGTGGAGCGCTGTAAAACCTGCAGACGACATGGGCCTACTGAACTGCAGGTTCAAGTTTCTGCTCCTCCTTTTAACCTCACATTTTCAGTTGTTGAGTATTAATTTCCCTCACTGGCCTAAAAACACTCTAGTTTCCAGTAAGATTGCAAAGTTTTTCCAGATAGAGCCATTTTGGAAAGAGTGAAAAAGAGGAATTAATAAAAGCATATTCTCTAAGTCCCAGTCCAAGATGTCGAGATTAATGGAAACCACAAAATCCCTCTTCATGGGTTGAGACAAGTAAAACCATTTATGAATGGGGCACAATTTTTGGGTGGTAAACTCAACTGGTTCCTCAAAGTAGAATCTGATGAAATTAAAATAAAAAAGAAGGTGTTTTCAGCATTCTGGGAACATCACGGTGTTGGGTTTCATGAAACTGGCCACATTGGAGAGTTTTAATCTGCTCTTTTGTGGGAGGCCTTTTCTTTACATGTAGGACTCATGCGTTCTTCTTAACAAGGGACTCTACTAAATACAGCTTTCTCCAAAGCCAATTGGTTACCTCTCAGCGCATCAGCTAATAGGCTTTGAATTCCAACTGGTCCATATATGAAATAAGCCAGTTTAGCAGTTGTGTACTAATTTCCTGCCATGACTTCAAGTAGAATAAAAGGTGAAACCAGGTAATGTTTGCAGGATATAACAAAACAGATGGTCTCCTCAGGCCTCCAGAGGTGTGAAGGCCTGTTCTCTTTGAAGGAAGAGTAGGCTTATCATTCCACCCGCCTCTGCACAGCCAGATGGAAGCAGTGAGAGTAGTGCTGGAGGGTATGCGCTCTGGGGTCAGGTAGCTACAGAGCTAGGCTCACCTACGGGCTCTTTAGTTTCCTAGCCGAGATACCCGGGGGAAGTAACATCGCCTCTGCTTCCTGTTGAGTAAAGGGGAAATAATGATAGTGTGCACTCAGAGAGTTGCTGTGAGGATTAAATGAGATTATACATGTGAAGTGCTTCACAGAGTGCCTGGGGCAGAGCGAAGCACCAAGCAGCAGAAGCTGTGCCATCGTACACTGTCCCGCTTGTGGATTTGTGCTGGAGATTTGGGAGCCAGTGGTTCTGGAGTCCGCAGGCTGCTCAGGTGGCACCATGTCTCCCGTCCCCTCCCCAGGGCAGCAGCAGCTCAGACTCTCTGGAGGGCCAGAGCTGTGACTATGCCAGCAAGAGCTACGACGCCGTTGTCTTCGACGTCTTGAAAGTGACTCCCGAGGAATTTGCTGTAAGTAACAGAGCTGATGGGATGGCTGGGTACCACACGGGCACTAGAGAGGGTCACGCTCAGGGCTTTTTGCTCAGGTTAGTAACAGCCATATATCCAACGGTAGGAGATTGTTGAATAAAGTATTCTTTATGCAAAACCATGCACATTCAAAAGGATACTGTCAATTTAGAAATGAACCACCTTGAATAGTAAGTGAAAGGAGCATGTTCTAGAAAAGTTTATGGAGAATAATGCTGTTTTCTAAAAAGCATGTACAACACACACATATTTACATAAAAAAATGTCTAGATTTGATGTTTACATATTCATAAATACGTGGATAAATACAACCAAACATACTGTTTACTGGTTGTAGTTTCTGGTTGTAGGATTCTAGGTAATTGGAGTTTAATGTTTTTGTACTTCCTGTGTGTTTTTTTTAAGGTATTATTGATATACACTCTTACGAAGGTTTCACATGAAAAAACAATGTGGTTACTACATTTACCCATATTATCAAGTCCCCACTCATACCCCAATTCAGTCACTGTCCATCAGTGTAGTAAGATGCCACAGATTCACTGTTTGCCTTCTCTGTGCTATACTGTTTTCCCACACCATGTGTACTAAAAATAATACCCCACAATCCCCTCCTCCCACCCTCCCCACCCACCCTCCCACACCCCTCCCCTTTGGTAACCACTAGTTCCTTCTTGGAGTCTCTGAGTCTGCTACTATTTTGTTCCTTCAGTTTTGCTTCGTTGTTATACTCCACAAATGAGGGAAATCATTTGGCACTTGTCTTTCTCCATCTGGCTTATTTCACTGAGCGTAATATCCTCCAGCTCCATCCATGTTGTTGCAAATGGCAGGATTTGTTTCCTTCTTATGGCCGAATAGTATTTCATTGTGTATATGTACCACATCTTCTTTATCCATTCATCTACTGATGGACACTTAGGTTGCTTCCATATCTTGGCTATTGTAAAAAGTGCTGCAGTAAACATAGGGGTGCATCTGTCTTTTTGAATCTGAGAAGTTGTATTCTTTGGGTAAATTCCAAGGAGTGGGATTCCCGGGTCAGATGGTATTTGTATAATTAGTTTTTTGAGGAACCTCCATATTGCTTTCCACAATGGTTGAACTAGCTTCTATTCCCACCAGCAGTGTAGGAGGGTTCCCCTTTCTCCACATCCTCGCCTGCATTTGTTGTTCTTAGTCTTTTCGATACTGGCCATCCTCACTGGTGTGAGGTGATATCTCATTGTGGTTTTTACTTGCATTTCCCCGATGATTAGTGATGTGGAACATCTTTTACTTCCTGTGTTTTTACAATGACTATTTTCTGCAAAGATAATTTTACTTGGGCAATTTTTGTAATTACACCTTTTTAAAAAGTTGTTTCCTCTTCAGTTAGCATGTTGCTGCTGGTCTGACCGAGGACTCTTCCTTGTGGTGTCTCCTTGTCCAGCCATGACTCAGTTTCTTCCTTTTGCACTTTGAGGCTGGAGGGAGTATGTTGGCTCTGTAGTGACCCTGAGCCTTGGATGCAGGCGCTGTCCCAGATTGTATTTCTCCGGAGAACATGGAAGCGTTTCCCGTCAGGCCCCCTTCATCCCTGGCCCCCTTGCTGTAACAGGTTTTGTGCCCTCCAGGGCGCCTCCAGCCCTCACCAGGCTCCACGTAGTGGCTCTGATGTCATTGGCTCCCACGTTTACTTCATGCCAGGCCATGCTGGACCCACCATGTGCATCGTCTCTTCCAGTCTGTCCCAGGGATCCTTTTGAAAACTGCGTGAAACTCTAGTGGCTCCATCATACGGGTATGAGACCCGAGTTCCTCCCAGGTCTTCAAGCCCAGTGTGGTCCCTCCAGGCCACCTCTTCTACCTCATCTCCCTGCCCCCAGCTATGCCTTGGCTGCCTCTTTCTTCCCTGGTTCGCTGGGTATCTGCCTCAGGGCCCTGCAGTCCTAAAGGCTCTTCTGTATATGTCTCTGTCTCTGTTCAAGTGTCAGTCCCTGAAGAGGACTTTCATGGGCGGAAGCAGCATCTCTCCATCGCTCTCTCTTCCCTTACCCTGTTCTGTTTTCTTCATCTCTCTTACTACTACCCAACATCACATTATATAATAATACTTTTTATGGTATAGGCCCTCCACTGAAATACAAAATCCCTAAGGACAGGAACTTCATCTGATTGGCTCGTTGATCTAGACCCAGTGCCCAGAATAGTGCCCAGCTCATAGTAGGTACTCAGTAAATACATGTTGCCTGAAAGAATTCAGTCCTCAGAACAACCTGATGAGGCAGATTATTAGCTCCCAGTTTTCTAATAAAGAAACTAAGGATCTAAGACATTAATTTTTTTTTTTACCTGCATCATATAGCCAGATCTGAAGCCTTTCTTTCCTTATTATTCACCTAATGCTGGATGTAATAATACATTTTTGAACACCTTCTATGTCTAGGTCTTGAGCTAAATGTTTTACATGAATTATCTAACTTACTTTTCTCAACAGCCTTATAAGCTAGGTATTTTTATTATTGTGTACTAAGTCAGTAGAGAGGAAAGTCACCTCTTCATGCAGATAGTGTAACACTATCTATGTGGGATTCAAGAGCAGGGCTTTCTGACATTCTAGACCAGAGCTATCCAACAGAAATGTAATCTGAGCCACATAGGCAATTTTACATTTTCTAGTAGTTACATTAAAAAAAAGAAGTGAAAATTATTTTTAAAAACATGTTTTAACTTAGTATACCTGAAATACTATCATGTCAACATGCAAGCAGCATAAAGCTGAGATACTTTGTATTCTTTTTTCAAACTAAGTCTTCAGAACTCAATGTGTATTTTAAACTTAGAGTGCTGGCAACCTTTCAAATGCTTTTTAGCCACCATGCTGAGCAGTGCAGCTAGTCTGCACTAGTAGCCACAAAGCTGTGTGCCTTTCCTTTGGAACACTTGATAGATCTTGCTGGCTGATGGCTTCTCTTCTATACTCTAACTGCTTTTGTTTGTTTTTGGTATTTTTGAGTTGTGTTTTTTAGCTTCATGAAAGGAACGAAACAATAATGAGGTTTGAAAATCCTTTCATAGTTGTTCACCATGTAGAAGGGCAGGGCGTTAGGCTGCACCTAGCACAACACTGCCCCACAGGACTCCTGGGTGCGACTTTGGGCCTGGATGTCTAGTCCCAAATCTACAGTGTTGCTTGTCCTTCTGGCTCGACTGTCTGAGGCTGGGAAGACTGTGGGGAAGGGTGGCAAGTGCCTGGAGGGCGTGGTGCTACATCGTTGGCCGCCCCTGCCAGAGCCAATGTGCCTTAAGCTTAGATATGCTGCCAGGTCCCCTGGGGTCTTTGGTCTCTGGGGAATTGGCACTTTGGGGAGGTGTTAGAATTGAGCTAGACCACCTGGTATTTTCGTTTCCTGTCTAATAGGATGAAAGACTGAAAAAGTCAGACACAAAAGTCCATTTAAAGAATGATTTAATGGTTCTGGGAAGATGGCAGGGGCAGCGTAGGTTTTTATTCTCTCTGAATCCCACGTAGAAACATCCAGGACAACCAGAAAGCAAACCCCAAGACCAATGAGCAATATTTATAGTAAAACAAGGTGACAAGTTATCCCTGTCAAACTTGAAAAAATGGTTGGGTACACCCCACCAGTATCAACAAGACCTGCAGAGTGTCAGCATCTGTAAAAGAGAAAAGAAGGAAGCACTGGGGCCTTTGACAGACCTGAGTAGAGGGAAACTCCAGAACTTCCAACAGGAATCCACCAGAAAGTTTGGCAGGTCAATGTGAGAACAGCAACTAAAACTGAGAGAGATTTTGGCCACTCATTGGGTGGGTGGCAGAGATCTGTGGACTAGTCTCTAGAGAACCAACCGGGGCTCACCTCCAGGACAAGTCTCCATGCCAAAGAGAAACTCAGTAGGGGAGTGGAATCAAAACGATGAGGATAGGGAAAATTATGTTAAGGAAAAAAAGGTCTAAATAAAAGTGTGTGTGTGTGTGTGTGTGAGAGAGAGAGAGAGAGGGGTTGGGGGGAGAGAAAAGCAACTGAACACTACATGAAAACAACCAAAAGGAGACCTATATGAAGTTAGAAAAACTACACTGGACCATGTTCCTCTCTAAAAAGTTCAGGAAACCTAATTTTGCATAAAAATAAACAATAAGAAATTATTAAGGTCAATTTTTTTCAAAGTTATAAGAAAAAAAGGTAAGAAGAGAATCCCTGTTGATACTGAAAGCTAGAGAGACATGTCACAAAAATATAAAACCTGTCACTTCCTAGTTCAAGATAAGCTTGAGACATTAAGATCGTGTTGTAAGACATGAATGTAAATTGGAAATAGAAGAATCTCAGAAATGAGTGCTAGAGCTTAGGAAATAATTGAAAGTAATAGCAAAATTATTTTAGAAATGAAAGTTGAACCAGAACATTAGGTAGACATAGAAGAACTTGCCTTAAGGAAGGAAATTTTTAAGATCAAAATGAATGAAGAAAGAGATAATAAGACTTTGAGAAAAGGTGACAAATACTGATGATGGGCAAAGAAGATCCAACATACAGATAATAGAAATCCCTGAAAGAAAAGAATAAAAAGGAAAGGGAACTGAACAAATACTTAAACTATAAGAAAAATTTCACACATACACAAAAGATTTGAAACTCCCTAATGAAACAACATATCATGAAGCTGGCAATTCCTACTAAAGACACATACTTACTTAGTAAACTACTGGATAGTAAAAGAAAAGACAAAATCCTTTGGGTATTGAGGCAAATGTAAATGACTTTAGAGAAATAAAATTAGGTCAACATCAGTCTTTTTGACAGAAACATTTTTTGCCAAAAGGAAATAGAGCAACATTATCAAGTCAAAGAAAGAGAAAAAAATATGAGCCAAAGATTTTATATCCAGAAAAACCAACTTTTAAGTATAAAGGGCACAAACTATTATGAACATGTAAGGCTTCATAGAATATTACTCCTGGGGGCTCTTCCTGAGGAATCTACTAGAGAACAAGCTTCAGACAATGAGAATGATAAGAGAAACATCACTATAAAGACTGATGGTGAGCAGCAGATATTCAGTTACTGTAGAATTAAGACTAAATGAGGATTAAAAGGGAGAGGGTAGAGTATGTAATGGCTGTATGTCCGTATAATAGATATAGTGTGACTATTATAGAATAAACTATAAAAAAATAGAGAATGATGAGAACATATGCAAAAACTTCATAACTCTTCTCAGTAATTATACTGATGGTGGTAGCATTAGTATTGTTATTTGGAGACTGTTTTGTGTATGATGCAGATGATAAAGTGAGTTAGTGATTGTGGATATTATGATCCTATATGCCCTGTGTCTTGAGACCAGGATTTTTGATATGGAAGAAAGGAGATACAGATATAATGTAGAAGAGGTTAAATAACTAAGGGGGAAAAAGGGGGATCCTGAGTTTGAATCGGGAGTATCATTCTGATTTCCGGATTGTGGTCTTGAAATATCATTTATCACTAAAAGAAACAAGGGCTTCCTGGAGAACTGGTGGACTACAAGTCTGGGACAGGAAATGTTCAAGAGCCCGGCACATCTTTCTAGTACCAGGGAAGAAGCTACAAGGACATGAGGGTTCATGTCACAAGGACTCAGGAGCCAGATTGAAGAAGCTCCCACTGCCCAATGGTGGGACAATTTGAGTTTCAAAAGGATAATAATTACAATTGATGGAAACCCATAAAACAATAGGTCATCACTGCATGATGACAGGGAACCAATTTATCATTTCAAAAATGGAGAAATTTAAGGGAAGAATCTAGTATATTTCCTGCCCTTCACTTTTGTACTGCATTAGGTACCAAGTAGTGGATGTGGGGAAGTGTCTTTCTACTAAACTATTTCAGTTAATAAATGGAAAAGAAATGGTAGAATTGGAATAGCATCATTTTATAAACCCCATTGAATTGGTGGATCTAAACACTGAGCACCAACAGCCACTAACATCGCAAGAGAGATACTATGTGCCCCCTGATGAGACAACATAGCACCACCTCCATTCCTGCCAATGGGATCGAACCTGTGTCTGATCCAGTCTCTGGGTCCAGCTGCTAATTTTCAGGAAATACCAAGGAGAGAGGAACATGGTGCCCTGCATCTACAAGCATGAGAAACTCTGTAGGTCAAATGGCCTGGATTCTTCAGCACATACATTATAAGGAAAGTAAAGGGATGGAGAGAATACCTGTGGGTTAAAAACCTAGAAAATACATGTCAAAATTTTTAAAAAGCAGGCAAGGTAATACTGTAATGCTTGTTATACACACTTGGCCATTAAAATTATAAAGAAGTGTGAGGAAGGTCAGGATAGTGGTTCTTTTGGCATGAGGGAGGGATTGTGATTGGGGTGGGACGCATGGAGGCACTCTCGGGGGACTTTAAAAAATTTTGGTAAACCATTTGAAATATAGCATTTACCATCTTAACCATTTCTAAGTGTGCAGTTCAGTGTGTTAAATACATTCACATTATTGTGCAACCTATCTCCAGAATTGTTTTTATCTTGTACACCCCAAACTCTTTACCCAGACAACTCTCCATTCCTCATATGCTCAACCCCCATTCTCCTTTTTGCCTCTATGATTCGACCACTCTAGGAACCTCATATAAGTAGAATCATGCAGTATTTGCCTTTTTGTGTCTGGCTTACTTCACTGAACATAATGTCCTCAATGTTCACCATGTTGCGGCAAGTGTCAGAATTACTTTCCTTTTTAAGGCCAAATAATATTCCATTGTATGGGCATTCCACATTTTTTGGTCCATTCATTTGTTGATCAGGGTGGCTATTTCTTGACCTGGGTGGTGGTCACAAGGTGTTCACCTTAGTAAATAATCAAACTATGCTTCGTTAATGTGGTTTTCTATAAATGTGTGTTAGTTTACAATGAAAAGAGTTAAAATCATTTAAGGGGGCCTCTTTTTTTTTTTTTTTTTTTACTACAGCTAGCTGTCAGCCCTTCTACTCCCTGACAGCTGAAGGCAAAGCAGAAAGCATTGCTGGAACTTGCCTTTATCATCAATAGATCATAGACATCCTTTTAGGTCAATACTTATAGATTTAATGATCTATTTTTAATAGCTACATAATATTCCAGAGTCTGGATGTACCATAATATTTTTCAACAAGTCCCTTATGATGGCCTTTTAGGTTGTTTCCAGATTTTTGCTACTACAAATAATGGTACTGTAAACACATATATTTTAATCTAATGTATCTAAATGTAGATCTTTCTATAAAATCCCCATATATACTAATGCTTTTCTTTCTGTAGATATGGGGGTTGTTGTCA
This sequence comes from Smutsia gigantea, assembly GCA_032199065.1. NCBI lineage: Eukaryota > Metazoa > Chordata > Mammalia > Pholidota > Manidae > Smutsia > Smutsia gigantea. The sequence continues at coordinate 20,414 of JAVSCE010017928.1, forward strand.
ATGGTGTGCTTGTTTCAGTGTTTAGGAGATAATATCTGAGTGCAATGCCTGATCCTGAATCAAGAAAAAATTACCATAAAACCAATATTGGGATAATTAGCTAATTTTGAATGTGTACTGTATATATAATACTATTGTACCAGTGATAAATTTGCTGAATGTAATAATTTTATCATTATGCAAGAGGATGCTTTTATTCCTGGGAAATAACATGCTGAAGAATTTAGGAGTGAAGAGTCATAATATCTGCATTTTATTCTCAAGTGGTTCAGAAAAGGAGTGTATATATAATTACATACATAGAGATAAAGCAAATGAGGCAACATGTTAACAATTAGTGAAGCTAGGTGAGAGGTGGTAGAGTTCATCTAATATATATTATTCTTGCAACTTTTCTGAAAGTTTGACATTAAAAAACTTTTCATGAGTTACTGTCAGATTACTTTCCAAAAAGAACAGAGCAGTTCTCATCCCATCAGTCGTAATCGTACCTACGGACAACAGGTGGTATCTTCCTGTTTAGTTTGTGTTTCCTTGACTAGGATTCTAAAATTGCCAGACGTGTGCTTCCTTGTGGCAGTGGGAGTAGAAGCAGGCATATACTTTGGAGCTGATGACCTTGTGTTCTGTGAGCACAGCTGTGCGTTGGTGGAGCATTCCAAACACAGATTTGAAGACATCTTCAGTTATAAGACATGCCACACCAATTTGCCAATGGCTTTGTTTGTTTGTCTGGGGGCTGGGAGAGCCTAGGCTAAGGCTGGGTCTGGGAAGAGAGGATTCAGTCACCCCTGTTAGAGGAGAGAAACGCTACATTCAATATATACAAAAAATATATATTTTTTCTTTATGGCTTTTCGTTTATCCACATAATACCACCTCTTTCTTTAGGGCCACATTGGGAAGTGCTCTAGTAGGCCTCTCCATTTGGAAGGATTCATCTTTACAGAAATGTTCTGCAGTATGTGGAGATTGACTGTTTCCTTAAAGTCCGGATCTTTAGGGCACCCTGGGCTGGGAGGAAGGAGGAGATAGGAAAATGGGTTAGGATTGAGGAGGGCATTGCCAGGTGGCTAGTTTAACTGTACATTGTATATTAAGGCTTTATTTCCAAAAGTAAGGAGAAGCCATTAAGAGGCTTGTTGAGGAGCGTCCTCATGGGTCCAGGTGTGCGCTTCCCATGGCAGTGGGTTTGCTGCTTGGGAACGAGAGCCTTGTTGTCTGGCATTTCCATCGAGGCTGTAGCACACCCCTGGGCAGCCCTTTCCCTCCGGGAAGCCGTGCACCTCTCCTGGGGGAGGGGTGGGGTCCCCAGAGCCTGAGAGCTGGCTGTGAAGAGGGACAGGCCCTACCCTTGCCGCTCAAGCCCCCACGCCTCCCCCTACCTGCCCTTCTGGAGTGCTCCATCTTTGGGAAAGGATTCCCCTCAGCAACCTCGTTCGCATGTGTTTGGCTTGGTAGTAAAATGACATGAAATTTGTAATCTGATGATTTTACCTGTGCATTGATAAATTCTTGCTCTGGACACTGCATCTTTTTTGGCCAGAGTTGAGAGGTAGAAATCAGAGAGATTGTTCTGAAAATCCTCAGATTGTGTGTTTGAGACCTGCCAGTCTTTTAAGTCTGATGGCCGCTGTTGTTTATTTTGAATGAAACACCTGAACACATTTTCTGACTTATGGTCTGAGCAGGGTTCAGAATATTAGAAACTTAAGACCATCCAAAAGAATATGGAATGTAAAGTCATTATTTAAATAAATCATTTGGAAATTCACTATTAAACCTGAGAGCTGCTGGCAGGATGGAAAGGAAGTTTCCCAGTTTTCACCTTAGCAAACTTTTGGTTCTTCTCCTAAACGACTGCAAACATCCTGCCGTTCTCACAGACAGGGAGTTGACGTGAACTATGGGTGAGGTTTCCAAGGCCCTCTGAGCTTTTAGCTCAGATCTCCTGTTTTCACAAGGCCTTTCTGTTCCCCATGATGGCAGAGTTAATCCAAACGCGAGGAGCTCTTGGCCAACAATCTCCATGGGTCTGGCAGGAGAAATGCGTCTGTTTGCATTGCCTGGGATGTAGCTTTAGGCCAGACACACAGGCCTATAGGCCTTCAGGGTTTAGTAGTCACTGACTACTAAAGCCAGATCCATGTGCTGGTGTCCACTGCCCCCTTGCCACGGGTGGGTAGACCCAGATGTGGAACGGCTCAGATTACCAAGGGCTTTGTTACTCCTAGTGCCATCTACTGCCTCTCTTCTGAGCTCCCACTAGTGGCAGCATTTCACCTCTGTGCCCTTGAAGAGCACTAGCCTATTGGAGGGAATGAGAAGCTCTCTACTGAAGCCACCTGCTTATTTCCCTCTCCTGCTCAGATGCTTTGCCCTGCATCTTGTGCTTCTCAGGAGTCCAGTGATCTTAGACCACCTTTAAATTGAGCCAGGAGCTAACCGCAGTTCTGCACCTAAGCTCTGGGTTGTGATTACGGTTGGCATACCTTGTGTGTTGCCATTTTTCTCCAATGTATTCTTGACATGAGGCTTTTTTCATGACAGTATTTGCTGATTCAGTATAATAGCCTCTTTTAAGTATTCTCTAGAGCAATTTTGATGCATGGATAGTCAAAACAAATTAGTGGTCCCATATTTCCTAGCTCATGTATTGGTCAGGAGCCATAAGTTTACATGCCAGTACATGAGTCCATCTATGTGACTTCCCTCTTGCCAAAAAAAAAATGTTTGTGTCTGTGTGTGTCTGTGTGTGTGTGTATGTAGGGTATATAAAGCTGTATGTATATAGATCTTTGTGAAAATTCAAGACATATACATATACATAGAGCATCTGTCAGGTGCCAGATATTCTGCACCTCTTGCCTTGAGTTTTCACAGAAATCCCATAAGATAGGGATTATGGTCACTTTTTCCTAGATGTGGCACTGAGACTGGGAGAGGTTAAGTCACGTGTCAAAGAGAATATTGCTGTTAGGCACTGGTATCTGGACATACACCCCAGCCTGCTGATTGCAGAGCCTGTGTTTGTTTCAGTGCCTCACATCCGCCCCTGAAACCTATGCACAGTGGACAGGGGTCTTCTCACACTGTTGGGCATCCAAAGGCCCTCAGCCTCCTTTCCCTGGCCTGTCACAGGGGCATCTGTTAACTGACCCCTGGCATCCCATGTGACATATGGAGGTAGGTAGGTCATGTGATGTCAGCTCAGCTCATGCCTTCCTGCAAACTCGTCACTGATGCTGTCTCTTAAAGACCCCCGATGAGTTTCTGATGATGGGAACAGCCTTTTAATTGAATGTGTCTTTTCTGTATTGACAACATAGTGCTTCGCAAGCTAGCTGCACTAAAGGACCAGTTTTTTTTTCATTTCCCGTCCATTGAGGAATGATACTTTTAAAGAATTCAATAAAGAAGTCATGGCAGTTTACTATAAAAGTTTCCAAATGCTTGCTGTCAGATTCTCTGGTTACCTCATTGTGGGCTGGTGAGATACACAGTTCATGGTCTAACACTGGTTTGTGGATGCATCTTGAATAGCATTCTACCATATAATTTAGAGGAGGCTTAGATTTCAGAAGAAATGTACAATTTCTATAAGCTACAACTTAAAATCTTAAATTTAGAATAATAGTGTCTCTGTTTAGCATCTGATTTTTAATATTACGTCTACTTTTTAAAATTATGGAAATAATTCATGATTGAAACAAACACCCAAGTAGTACAAAAATAACCAAACCAAAAATGTTCCTTTTACTCCCAGCCCACCCTCCAAACTACTATTATCAATTCTTTTTTTTTTAAGATTTTTTAAAATTAAGGTATCATTGATATACACTCTTATGAAGGTTTCACAAGAAAAACAATGTGGTTATTACATTCACCCTTATTATTGAGTCCCCCCGACCAGGCCCCATTGCAGTCACTGTCCATAAGGGTAGTAAGATGCCACAGAGTCCCTATTTGTCTTCTCGGAGCTATACTGTCTTCCCCGTGACATCCCACACCATGTGCACCAATCATGATACCCCACAATCCCCTTCTCCCTCCCTGCCTACCCACCCTTCCCCCATGCTTCCCCTTTGGTAACCACTAGTCCCTCTTGGAGTCTGTGAGTCTGCTGCTATTTTGTTCCTTCAGTTTTGCTTTGTTGTTATACTCCACAAATGAGGGAAATCATTTGGTATTTGTCTTTCTCTGCCTGATTTATTTCACTGAGCATAAAACCCTCTAGCTCCATCCATGTTGTTGCAAATGGTAGGATTTGTTTCTTTCTTATGGCGGAACAGTATTCCATTGTATATATGTACCACCTCTTCTTTATCCATTTATCTACTGATGGACACGTAGGTTGCTTCCATATCTTGGCTATTGTAAATAGTGCTGCAATAAACATAGGGGTGCATATGTCTTTTTGAATCTGAGAAGTTGTTTTCTTTGGGTAAATTCCTAGGAGAGGAATTCCTGGGTCTAATGGTATTTCTATTTTGAGTTTTTTGAGGAATCTCCCTATTGCTTTCCACAATGATTGAACTAGTTTACATTCCCACCAGCAGTGTAGGAGGGTTCCCCTTTCTCCACATCCTCGCCAGCATTTGTTGTTCCTAGTCTTTTCGATACTGGCCATCCTAACTGGTGTGAGGCGATATCTCATTGTGATTTTAATTCGCATTTCCCTGATAATTAGCGATGTGGAGCAACTTTTCATGTGCCTGTTGGCCATCTGAATTTCTTCTTTGGAGAAGTGTCTGTTTGTTCATATCCTTTGCCCATTTTTTAATAGGGTTATTTGCTTTTTGGGTGTTGAGCCATGTGAGTTCTTTTAAATATTTTGGATGTTAACCCCTTGTCAGATATGTCATTTACAAATATATTCTCCCATACTGTAGGATGCATTTTTCTTCTGTTGATGGTGTCCTTTGCTGTACAGGAACTTTTAACTTTGATGTAGTCCCATGTGTTCATTTTTTATTTTGTTTCCCTTGCCCAAGGAGATGCGTTCAGGAAAAAGTTGCTCGTGTTTATATTCAGGAGATTTTTGCCTATGTTTTCTTCTAAGAGTTTTATGGTTACATGACTTACATTCAGGTCTTTGATCCATTTTGATTTTACTTTTGTGTATGGGATTAGACAATAATCCAGTTTCATTCTCTTGCATGTAGCTGTCCAGTTTTGCCAACACCAGTTGTTGAAGAGGCTGTCATTTCCCCATTGTATATCCATGGCTCCTTTATCGTATATTAATTGACCATATATGCTTGGGTTTGTATATGGGCTCTCTATTCTGTTCCATTGGTCTATGGGTCTGTTCTGGTGCCAGTACCAAATTTTCTTGATTACTGTGGCTTTGTAGTAGTAGAGCTTGAAGTCGGGGAGTGTAATCCTCCCGCTTTATTCTTCCTTCTCAGGATTGCTTTGGCTATTTGGGGTCTTTTGTGGTTCCATATGAATTTTAGAACTATTTGCTCTAGTTCGTTGAAGAATGCTGTTGGTATTTTGATAGGGATTGCATTGAATCTGTAGATTGCTTTAGGCAGGATGGCCATTTTGACAATACTAATTCTTCCTATCCATGAGCACGGGATGTATTTCCATTTATTGGTATCTTCTTTAATTTCTCTCATGAGTGTCTTGTAGTTTTCAGAGTATAGGTCTTTCACTTCCTTCATTAGGTTTATTCCTAGGTATTTTATTCTTTTTGATGCAATTGTGAATGGAATTGTTTTCCTGATTTCTCTTTGTGCTAGTTCATCATTAGTGTATAGGAATGCAACAGATTTCTGTGTATTAATTTTGTATCCTATTATCAATAAATTCTTAAATTGGGAGTTTGTCTCACATTCAAGAAAGAAGGATGTGGATCAAGATTTATGAAGAGGGAAGGGATGGGAGGGGCATTTTAGAAGTTTATCCAATTTTTTACTTCTATTTTGATTTTTATTTCAAGGGGGCAAGTATAACTTTTAAGAATTATTACTTAATTACTCTATATAGATTCAGAATTATCAGTGTTATTACTCTGTATAGGTTCAAAGTAACATGACAGTTCATTTTGATTTACAGTGTTTTCTAACACTGATTCTCTTTTGTTGCAGAGCCAGATCACATTAATGGACATACCCGTGTTTAAAGCCATCCAGCCTGAGGTCTGTACTTTGTTCTTTATCCTGTCCTACTAATGCTGTGGCTGGGAAGAGAGGGTTTAGGCAGCCACGTTAGAAAGACTCAGTTTCTCGGTTTCTCTCTTGAGGTCTCTAGAAATGCTAGTTATCAATTTAAGCCCCTATTGAAGAGAGCATCTGGAGCTTCCCAGTCAGTGGTGGTCACTCTTCAAGCCGGGTGTCTGGGCTCTCCAGAGAATGCCACCACATGTGGCCCACTCTGGTAGGGCTGGGCCCAGTTGGTGCCCAAGGCCTCCACACCTGAGTGAGGCCTTGCCACAGTAATTCTTTTTCCCAGGCTTGCCCAGCTGAATTTCAGGTCATTGTCAAGAAGGAGATGTGAGGAAACATTTTTCCATAGAGCTTTCTTTTCGTTGGTCCCAAATTCTGGTGGTTGCCTTGTTTCTGATTTTGAAACCAGTTGCCACAGTGAAATACATATATATTCACATTAAAAGCCTATGTATATTTTTAGAAATGGGATATTCCATAAGGAGACAAAAGTTGATTTTGTTTTTTTAAAAAAATTCCTGGATATGTTTAGTAGTTGATAACGATGCTTTATTTTAGTTACCATTCTTTTTTTGTTAGCAAGTAATAGAAATTCATTTCAAAGTAGCTGATTAGGCAGAAGAGGAATTGATTGCGGTGTAAAGGGGCACTTTATAAAATCCATGGGCATGGAATTCAGGCAGCCTGGCGAGCCAACCAGGATGCAAGCCATCTCTGCTTCTTGCCCCTGCCTTTCCTTTTCCTTCTCTCTCCTGCCTTTCCTGTCTGCCCATGTGGTCCAGTTCAGCCTCCTCACAGGGCCCACATTTGCATGATCCCACTTTAGCCTCCTTCCAGAATAAGCCCAGCAACTCTCAGTCCAGCTTAGCTGAGTCACGTCTAGTGCTGGATCAGTGACTTAGGTCAGGAGTATGTGGCCAAGATGAATAAGCACAGCTGAGGGGACCTGGTCTTGTGAATGGGGCCTCAGATTTCAGAGAATAGGGGTGTAGGTGGGGAGATATGTCAAAAGGTGTCTGCTTGAAACCACAATATGAATTCCAGAATATGCTTAACATAAATAATGCCCTTTGTACAGTATGGTAACTGTTAAGACTGAGAAAACAGCATATTTTAATACAAAGCCAGACAAAGGCTCCAGGCCTTCTGCGAGCTGGCATCTAACCTACTTCAAATTAGGAGGATACTGGTATGGCTAGCTGTGCTTAGCATTTTATGTGAAGATGTGGCAATGATTTGTATTATTTTATTGTGTGTGTTTCTGTGTGTGTGCGTGCGCGTGCACATGCACATGTTGTGTTCAGTAGGTTTAGGAGCAGAGCTATGCTTGCTTGTTGAATTGGCTGACTCAATCTTGTTATTTTTATTTCCGATGTGGAATTATCCATTCTTGCTGATTAAAAAAAATGAAAACAACTTATTGCTACTTGGAGCCTTTTCGGGGAGTAGTGTGATGGTTGCCTTAGTTTTCAGATGAACTTATTTCGGATCATGTGTTCTGCTTAGCTTTGATCTGAGACAGTTTAGGCATTTGGATCTTTATTCTTTGTCCTGAGCATCGCAGAGGGCAGCCCAGCTTGCCGTGAGCCTGAACCCTGAACCTGCATGTGTCCGGGGAGGCTGAGACCACTGCTCAGGCTGATTGCAGGAGGGAAGTGGGGGGGGAGCTCCTCAGAGGCACACCTAGGCGTACTTTTCCCTGGGGCACTGCAGTGTGGAAGGTGCCTTATCCAAGGCATATCTTGTTTCAAGTTGTGATGAGACATTAAAGTGGAGATGTTTTGCTTTCAAGATTGTAGCTTGAAGCAGTGGTTCTCAGCCAGCTGCCCACTGGAATCACCTGGGGCCTTGGCACATGGGCTGCCAGGCTCTGTCCCAGACCGCTGCATCTGAATCCCTGGATCAGGGCGATTTTGTAAAAACTTACCAGGTGACTCTGAGGCAGAGTGAAGATTAAGAGCTAACTGTTTTGAGGTATCTGGAGAAACCCCAAACCTAAAGGTCTTGGATCTATGATATATTAGCAAAAACGTGGAAGCGTTTGTTCCTCACTGTCATTGTCAAATCTGTGATTAAAAGGAGGACCCTGGGAGCTGCCCCAGCTTTTTTGTTCTTGTATTGTTAGTAGAGTAAAAACTGGAATTTTTCCACTTCATGATGCCTGCCACGTTTTGACTGGACCACCCCCGAGTTGGAAGGACATGAGTAAGGGACCGTTGTTAAGTCTGATGTTGACAAGACTTTCCGGGAAGCAGAGGCCAGCATCTGAGAGCAAGCTGGCGCTGTGAGTGACCCGGACGCCCAGAACACCAGGAAAACCGTGGACCACTTCCTTCAACCCAGGCTATGCACCCGAGTTAGCGGGAGAGCTCTGTCAAAACGTGCAGATGCCTAGGCTTCATCCTCGGAGATTCAGATTCCGTAGGCTTAGAGCGGGGCTGGAAATCTGTGTTTCAAGCCGCTGCAGCCACAATTCTTTTTGATGTGTGAATCACCCTCTCTTTAAACATTGGGAGCCCTTTCGTGTCACCTCCCATATCCTTTTAATATGATCCCATTATTTTTTTATAGCTTCCAAGATATACTGATGTTACACTGTACGTTTCCTGCTGAGGACCTGGAACCAGGCATTCCTTCAGAGATGCCGGTTTCTTTTAGTGGAGAAAAATACTTAGAAACCACAATCTGGGTGACAAAATATTCATTGCTACTGGGTCGCTGTTGCTTTTAGACCCCTTTAGTGGACAGGGCTAGGAAATCATTTTTTTAAAAGGAAAAGTCATGAGTTCATCATTAGAATAGGTGTTATTTCTGCACAATTTTTCCTTCCCTCCTTGTCATAACTTCCCTGTGGATAGTGTATATTTCCCCACCCTGACTTTGAGCTTGGCCCTGTGACTTGGGCATACGGGACAGTATGCTGCTAGTGGAGAGGAAGAGGCATGACAAACTTCCACCAGGCCTATCGTATTGGAACTTCCCCTCTCCATGGTGCACCAGTAGCTAGTGACCGTTTAGCCTGAGTCCCAAAATGATGACTTGAACCTAACCCAAAACCTGAAGCCTGGCCTGACCTGGGCCAGCTGAAGTGAACCAGTGGAGATCAGCTGAACTACAGTTACTCTACAGACCTATGAGCGTGAAATCAATATTATTGTTGTGAGCCTCTGAGATTTGGAGCATGCTGCATTATCTTGTAGAAATATGACCAACACAATGTTGATTTTTCCCATTCAAATCTAACATTACAGGGTTGTTAGCTATTACCTTGATTTTTACGTGTTCTTTTTCGCTGACAATTTTGGTTCCTAACAACATTAGTTACTTTTTTGTATTATCCCATCTTATATAAAAAATAGTTCAAAAATAATAATATCAATGTTACTATTGACCAGCAGACTATTAGTTAAAGTTTAACATTTCTTTGCAGCTCTGTTTGCCTGCAGTTCCTTTTCTCCTGTCCCTCCTATCACTCACCGTCCAGTGGGCGTCCTTCGCTGACCTCCCCCACAGGTCTTTGGAAGCATAGGGCAGAAGGGAGGGCTATGCTCCTGGGTCTGGAGGTCTGCATCCTGGGAGACCCTGTTGTAATCCTGGTGCCTGGGACATAGTAGACATTCAGTAAGTACTTGTTGAATGAGTGGAGAATGGATGACAGAGAGGCACGGTAGCAAGAACCCTGTCTGGCTGTGTTTAGGGACATCTCCAAGGGGGGCATACCAGTAAGGGAACCTTATTACCAGAGTGTCTCTCTGTGGTGTAACCACTTCCCTCAAAGCAAGGGCTTTGCCTGGTGAGCTCAGCCTTTGAAGATTCAAATTTCCAAATGCTGTTGGGGGAAGAACTGTGGCTTCTGCAAGGGGAACCACAAGAACAAGGTCTCTCGGGGCTTAGAGGAAGCCAGGCAGACAGCAAGTTAAGGATCAGCAGAAAGAAGGGAGAATGGAAGGTAGCAAATACAGACCCATAACTGCCCTGTCCCCCTGGTGACTCTAATAAGTGACCAATTTTATCAAAAAATTGCCAGTTAACGCAGATATGGCTTTTCAGCATAATAGCTCACAGCTGTGTTAGACTGGCACCCGTGGCCTAGAACCGCATCCTCTCCGTGGTGGACTGGGTTGCAGGGTCTGGGTGGTTCCTGGCTGCCGGGCCTCAGGAGGAGGGCTGCTTTGGAAGGTCCTTCTGAGGGGTCCTGCAGACAGCACCCTTGTGAGAGGGTACATTTTCAGGGTGGTGTTTTGTCTCCACCAGCATTTCCCACCAAATCTGTCTGTCAGCTTGTGGAGTTTAAGGCCCACCAGTTTCTCAGTGGCCAGTTTAAATGTCAGAACTGTTATTGTCATTAGTTTCATTGTGGAACGGCTTCAATGGGGAACGGCTGTTCTCAGAACGTGCTGAGAATGGCAGGGTCTGGACTTTGCTCGGCTCGGGGTCCTGGCCATGCCGAGCCGCTGGGCCCATTAATGCTGCACAGCGATCCTAAGGGCAGGGACAGGACCTGACAAAGCCGGGCTTGAGTCCGGCTCCACCCTTACTAGCTTGGACTTGGGAAAAGTTACTCACTCTTTATGCTTCAATTTTCTCCTGTGTAAGATGGGGGAGAAAAGAGCTTTTACCTTCCAATGGGCACGTAAGAACTTAGTTTTGTCCCTGCGGGTGGTAAGCTCCTAGTAACTTGTGGTTATTTTTTCTCACTAGTGCACAGTTTGAATACGCTCTGTATTGTGGACGTGAGGTCGTGCTCAACAGGACATTCGTGATGTTTGTATGGGAGCCAGCGGCCCAGAGGAGGCAACGTTTTGAGTAGCACAGTGGTTAAGAGCACTGTCCTTGGAATCCTCAGACAAAAGTTCCCACCCTGGTCCCCTGGCTAGCAGGGAAGCTGAGGCCTAGAGGAAGGCTCCCAGCGAGGTGCCTGGTGTCACTGCGACACCAGGTGGGAGATTCCCTCTGCCTGGAGCTGGGACGCTGGCACTGAGCTTGAAGGCTGAAAGGGATCGGATCTTACAGGTGATCTGGGGAATGGGGTGAGAGTAGGGAAGAGCATTTCAGGTAGAGCAAGTATCTCACTGCAAAGGCAGATTATCTATTGAGCAACTTTAATACTACTTTTGGTGCCTGATGTCTGGCACCAAAGAGGAAAAGGCGAGCCTACTGTCCTCTTGGCTCTGTGCTCCTTGAGCGCAGGCCATTGCTAGGACATGCCGGGCCAAGGGCCCACCAGAAGTCTCTGTGTCATTCTCTTGCTGCTGGCCCCTGGGGCCATGCAGGGTCACAGAGGCCCGGGGATGGGTGTCCAGCGCAGTGGGTACCAAATGCCGTGAGCAGAAAGTTTCTCCATGTGCCTGTGCCGTGTTCTTCCCAGTTTTTATGCTGCCCTTGCCAACGTCACTCCATTCCCCACTGCCCGATTTCCCAGCAGTCGGATGGATCTCCACTCGTACACTGGTCCACATGATCATCCGTCCATGGCACCACGTGCTGAGAGACAGGAGGGGCCGCTGGCACAGTCTGTGAGAGCAGGGGCGGCAGATATGAGTACAAAGAGTAGACCTGAAGTATTGGGCTGCAGGGGCATCAAGGCGGGGTGCTTAGGCATGGGCAAGAGGCAGGACTTTGTCCTGTTAGCCCTGGGGATTCACAACAGGGGGGTGACGTGGACAGATTTGTGTTTTAGGAAGTTCATTCCCACTGACTACGACAGAGCCGACTGGAGTCAGGGAGACTGGTTAGGAGGCTTTGCAATTATCCCCGTGCGATGAGGTGGGGAGCAGTGGAGAGAGGGCAGGGCCGGTGTGAGGCCGGTCAGAAGGCTGCAGAGGAGCTGAGACAGGAAGAAATGGGACAGATAAGAGTGGATGGTGTGTCTGGGGAGCCGCAGGAAGCACAGTGGACAGAGGAAGGGGACCTAGAGGTCGGAGGCCAGGGAGCCCAGTGTCCTGGAAGTTGAGCAGGATGGTCAGCACCTTTTTGCCCGGGGGAGGGAGACCAGAGGGCTGGAGAAGGCTGCCGGCCTGGACAACTGAGAAGGGCTGGGGGATCACAGTCAGGCAGGGAGGAAAGCTCAGGTTTAGTGAGGAGTCGCGGAGCAAGAGGGAGGTCGGGAGGTCCAGGGAAGGAGGGTTCCAGAGCTCGGGACTTTGGGGATGGGTAGCTGTGCCTGACGGGTGACAGCTGCGCTTTGGGTAGCAGGAGGGGAAGGGGAGGGACAGTCTTTCCAGATGAGGGTGACATACGTGTGACCTAAGGAAGCAACGGCACAGGACTCAGTTTAGTGATGTCCCTGGAGGTGATGGCAGGAGAGGCTGGGAAGAGGAGAACACTGTGAGCCAGAGCTGAAGGCTAGAGAGCTGACCAGGTGGGGACAGGGAATGGCTTGGGGTCCCCCAGAAACAAGGTGTGGGCCTGGATGGGGAGCCTCACGATGTACGGAACCAAGTGTCACCAGCACCTGCCACTTGGGTTTGAGGCCCAGGCCAGGCGCTCTGTGTCAGTGGAAGGCAGGCCAGGGGTGGTCTGGGTGGGTGCCTGCTCGCGGCTGTCCTCGCAGGGGGGACCCTGGTGTTTAAAGGAAAGGACAGATCCGGTTAGGAGGAGGAGTGGGTGCAGCGTTAGCAAACGGGATGACAGGGCCTTATCCAGAGGGAACATGCATCCCTGTGGGCACTTACTCTAGAAGAGTTGGTCTCTCCCCCCCTGCGTCAGGGCCTGCGGCCTGGGAGCGTGCTGTGACCAGCATCTGCCCATCTGCCCAACGGCTGGCCTGCAGGAGTGGAAGACTCCCCGCCGGAGTGCGCAGTTTCCTCTGGGCCACATGACACGTTGCAGTTCAGGAAAACACTGCTGTGGGTTCAGGAACCTGACCCTCCGGCCTTTTGTCTGGATGCTGTTTGCTGCTCTGAGGAAGCGGGCATTCCAGAAAGCGGAGGTCAGTGTTGGATGCCGGACAAACCCTGTGTGTCTTCGCTGCTCCTTGGAATCACAGTGTTTGGCCCTGGGAGAAGGGAAGAGTGTTGCCAGCAAGCAGTTATTTGTAAAAAGGAGATTGGTTTCGCTGACATCATCAAAACCCCCCTCTCAGATCACATGCTGGGCAGTCTTCTCAGACCGTTTATTTTCCTCTACTGTCCCAGCCTAGCCTAAGTCACTGTCTCCTCTCCTCCCATCACATCTCCCCAGAGTCAGTCTTGCCCCTCGACCTCCCCTCTCACCTGGAGACATCTTTACAAAGCCAAAGTATGGCCATGTCCCTGTCCTGCCCAGAACCTCTGAGGCTCTCCACTGTTCCTAGGATGCAGATGCACCGCCTTCACCCAGCTGGCCAGACCTCCCAGCCTCAGCCAGCCCTGGCCCACAGCTCCACACAGCCCATAGAGCGGCTCCTTCCCATCTCAGCGCCTTCCACAGGCTGTGCCCTTTGCCTGGAATGCTCAGGAGACCCCTCCTCATCCCTCAGGAGATGGAATGAGTGGCTCAGAGCTCTGGGGAGCCCAGGTCCCCATCATGTTCCCTGTCACCACACCACTTACTACTCTTATGTATGGCACTTTTCATCATTGTGGTGAAACGTCGTGAGTTTTAAAAGTTTGAATGATGAAGTGTCTCAAGTCAGTCTCCCTCCTAGATTACAAACTGCATGGATGCAGGGACCATGCCGGTACTATTACCCTTGGGTCCTGTGCCCTAGCCCAGTGCCTGATATTATTTGTTGAGTACATTTTGGATGTAGTAGTAATAATAATTATATCCCACTGAATCCTCTTAACTTCTGTGCTGTACTGCCTCCCTTTGTTCAAAAACTGAGTTAGGTTGTCGGGCGGGTGGTCCAGGGGCCCCCCAGTTGGGGAGGCGGGCTCGTCGCTGCTGCTGTTAGTTGGCACCGAGAGCCTGAGCCGCTGTCTCCCTCATCTGTTAATCGCTCTGAGTTTGCACTGGATTTGCTTCTTATTTCCTAGTAATTGCTCTATCCTTTGTAGTGATATCGTGTCACAATGGAAACAGAGTGGAGAAGGGCTTTCTTCCAACTTCATTCATGGTGGAGACAGAGGTTGGAGTCCCTCTCTGGGTCCCAGGAAGGGCTGGGAGAGCCGGCTGGGACAGGAGTCAGGTCTGGCAGCAGACATAGGCTAGCAGCACATTTGATCCAAAGAAACCAATGCTTTGCAATTTCCAGACTAATTATTTCTCCCTACTTGAGTGTGGATATGACATTAGTGCTGGTTAGAAACCAAATTTCCTTTTAAATGAATTAATAACACAAAACAGAACTTTCGGTGAGCAGCTGTTTTTACCCATGGGGACTTGGTGCCTGGTTGTGATTTTGCCTACAAGGAAAACAGGGTTTGTTTGGACTCTTGCTTTTGGATCAACTACTTGATTCCAGGCAGTTTGGTGTGATGCACAGATCCTAAGCTTCTGAGGGAGGAAAATGTGCATTTGAACCCTGGCTCTGCTACTCGCTGGCTCTGTGATTGTGGAAGGTTCCTTTACCTCCCTGTGCCCCCGTTCCCTGATCTGTAAAATAAGCATGAGCCTCACGCACAGTAGTTAAAGGAGATTGCATAGGCAAATGGCCTGGCACATGGCCGAAACTTACAAGTTATTTTGAGAGTTGTCAGGCATGTGATAAGGAGAAAAGCAAGCTCAGAAGGGACCTGGCTCAGCAGTGTGTGAAACTCTTGGAGGGAAGGACCTTTCCTCTCACTGCTGTATCCCTTACTCCAGCCACAGTGGCACGTTATAGATCAGTACTTATCAGTGTTTTGAATGAATGAGAGACAAAGAAGCAATTCTTTCTTCTTCTGCTTAAGCAAGCATAAACACTGGGCTCTGAAGTAAGAAGGATGGGGTTTGTATCTGGCCACACTCAACTCACTTTCTCTCTCTGAGTCAATTTCCATATCTGTAAAACGGAGATGATAATAAGACTGCCTCAAAAAATTGGACATGAGAACTAAATGAGATTTTTTTTCAGCTTCATTAAGGTATAACTGACATGATAAATCGTGCATAAATAAAGCCAACAGTTTGATGCGTTTGGATGTATGTATATACCTATGAAACCATCATCAAATCAAGATAACAAACATACCCATTATCCAAAAAGCTTCCTGTGATCCTCCCCCACAACCCCACTGTCTTCTTGAAATTAGGTAGTACAAGTCCTTAAAAGGTATTCTATTTCAGAATTGTTTTGTATCTACTAGTCCTAGGATGTTGATTGTAATTATATTGAACCTGTAGATCAGTTTCGGGAGGATTGACATCTTAACAATACTGTCATCTGAACCGTGAACACAATATGTATCTCCATGTATTTAGGTTTCCTTTAACCTATTTCAGTAATGTTATATAATTTTCAGTGTGTAAGTCTTACACATGTTTTGTCCTATTTATTCCTAAGTATTTTATTTTCCATACTATTGTAAATATTTTCTAATTTAAGTTAAATTCCAGTTGTTCATTACTAGTTTATAGAAATATGAGCCTGCAAATTGACCTTGTAGCCTACAAATTTCTGAAATTCATTTTAAAGAAATTTCTGCACAGATGATGTCTTTGGGTAATGACAGTCTTATTTCTTTCTTTCTAAACTAGATGCTTTTATTTCTTTTACTTGCCTTATTCACTGGCTATACTAGTACACACTTGAGTAGAAGTGGTGAGAGCAGATATCCTTGTTTTTTTCTAGTAGTAGAGAAAGTGTGGTCTTTCACAATTAAGGATGATATTAGCTGTTAACTGTAGGTTTTTTACTGATGCCTTTTATTAGGTTGAGGATGTTCCCTTCTAATCCAAATTTGCTAAGAATTTTTATCTGGAATGGATATTGGGTTCTATCAAATGCTTTTCCTGCATCTGTTGAGATAATGATATGGTTTTTCTTTTTTAGTCTGTTACTATGGAGAATTAAACGAATGATTTTTGAATGTTAAACCAACCTTGCATTCCTATAAGTCCTGCTTAGTCATGATGTAGAATCCTTTCATATGTTGTTGGTTTTGATTTGCTAAAATTTTGTTAAGAATTTTTGCATCTGTGTTCATGATGAGGAATATTGGTTTGTATTTTTCTTTTCTTGTAATGTCTTTTCCTAGCTTTGGTATCAGTGTAATGCTGACCTTATAAAATGAGTTCAGAAGCATTCCTATCCTTTTAATTTTCCAGAAGAGTTTATGTAAAATTGGTATGATTTCTTTCTTAAATATTTGGTATATTTGAATAGTAGAGTCACCTGGACCTTAAATTTTGTTTGTGGGACGGTTCTTGTTTTTTCCTGGTTAAATAGATTATTTTTAGTCTATTTCATGAGTTTTAGGCTCATAGCAAAATTAAGCAGAAGGTAAGGAGAGTTCCCATATATCCCCTGCCCCCCACAGATGCACAGCCTCCCCCACTATCAACATCCCCATCAGAGTGGTACATTTTTTACAATTGATTAATTTACATTGACACACCTTTATTACCCAAAGTCCATAGTTTACATTAGTGTTCAATCTTGGTATTTTACATTCCATGGGTTTTGACAAATGCGTAATGACATGTGTCCACCATTATATCATACAGAACAGTTTCACTGCCCTAAAAACCCCATGTTCTACTTATTCATCCCTCCCTCTCCCCTAACCCCTGGCAACCACTGATCTTTTTAGTGTCTCCATTAGTTTTTCTCTTTCCAATGTGTCATAGAGTTGGAATCACACAGTTTTATAGACTTCTTTCACTTAGTAATATGTATTTAAGGTTCTTCCATATCTTTTCATCTTTCAATATTTCGAAGTCTAGATGTACCACAGTTTATCCATTCACCTCTCCTACTAAGGAACCTCTTGCTTGCTTCCAAGTTTTGACAATTACAAATAAAGCTGCTGTAAACATCCATATGCAGGTTTTTGTGTGGGCAAGATTTCAAATCCTTTGAGTAAATACCAATCTGACAAAAAATGTGATTGCTAGATTGTTATAGAAAGGGTTTTCACTGTGAATTCAATTTCTCTAACAGATATGGAGCTTTTCAGGTAAACTGTTTTTTTTTTTTTAGTGACCTTTGGTTGTGTTTTTCAGTGAGTTTGTCCATTTAATCTAAGTTGTTAAATTTATTCCCATGAAGTTGTCCATAATACTCCTTTATCCTTTTAATATTTTTAAGACCTTCAATGATGTCCCTTTTGTCATTCCTGGTATTGATAATTTGTGTCTCCTTTCTTTTTTCCTGATCAATCTGGCTAAGTTTATTGATTTCATTGTTCTCAAAAAATGAGCTTTTGCTTCCATTAATTTTTTCCTATTGCTTTTCTATTTTCTAGTGCATTGATTTCTGTTCATATTTTTATTATTTCCTTTCTTCTGCTTGCTTTGGATTTAATTTCCTCTTCTAGTTTCTTGAAGTGGTTGCTGAAGTCCATGATTTGAGACCTTTCTTCATTTCTAATTAGGCATCTAGTGCTGCACATTTCCCTGTAAGCATTGCTTCAGCTTCAGCCCACACATTTTGATGTTTGAGGCTTTCATTTCCATTAAGTTCTTAACACTTCCTAATTTTCCATTTGATTTCTTCTTGACCCACAGGTTATTTGGAAATGTGTTACTTAGTTTCCAGATATTTGGGAATTTTCTACATATTTTATAATTTATATAAAATATAAATTCTAGGAGTTTGTATTTAAAATTCCATTGTGGTTAGAGAACATACTTTGTATGATCTGAATTATTGTAAATTTATTAAGATTTATGTTATGGCACAGAATATGATGGGTTTTAGTAAAGTTCTGAGTGAACTTGAAAGAAAATGTGTATTCTGTTTTTTGCATAGTGTTGTATAAAGATAATTGAGGTCAAGTTGGTTAATAGCGTTGTCAAAGTCATCCATATCATAACTGATTTTCCACTTATTTATTTTATTACTGAGAGAATATTGCTGAAATCTCCTACTAAAATTATAGATATTTTTAATCTCTCCTCTAATTTTGATCAGTTTTGCTTCATGCATTTTGAAATTCTATTATTAGCTACATAAACTTTATAATTGTTATGTCCTCCTATTGAATTTACCCTTTATCATTATGAAATGACCTGCCTTCTCTCTGGAAATACTCTTTGCTCTGAATTTACTTTGTTTGATAATATAATCACTCATCTTTCTTTTGATGAGTGTTAGTATGTATTACGGTCTGAGTGTTTGTATCCCTCCCAAATTTATGTGTTGAAATCCTAACTCCCAAAGTGATGGTATTAGGACTTGGGGCCTTTGGGTAGACCCCTCATGGTTGGGATTAGAGCCCTTATAAAAGAGACCCTAGAGAGTTAGCTCATCCCTTCTGTCTTATGAGGACACAGTAAAAAGATGCCATCTATGACCCAGGAAGTGGGCCCTTACCAGACACCAGATCTACCAGCATCTTGATCATGGACTTCCCAGCCTCTAGAAGTAGAAATAAATCTCCATTGTTTATAAGTTACTCTGTTTATGGTATTTTTGCTATAGCAACCTAAACAGACTAAGATAACCTGTATCTTTATCATCCCATTACTTTCAGCTTATTTGTATCTTTATATTTAAAGTGGGCTTGTTATAGGCAGCATAGTTGAATCCTGCTTTCTGACAACCTCTGACTTTTCATTGGGGTGCTTAGACTGTTTATATTTAATGTGGTTACTGATATGGTTAGACTTAATCTATTCTTCATGCCCCTTTTCCTCTTCTGACTTCTTTTAAAGTGAGTGTATTTCATGATTCCATTTTATCTCCTTTATTGGCTAACTAGCCATAATTTCTTTTAATGGTTGGTTTAAGGTACATCTTTAACATATTAGGGTAGGGTCCACTTTCAAGTGATAATATACCATCTTACGTATAAGACCTTTATAATAGTATACTTCTATTTGCCTCTCTCCCATTCTTTGTAGTATCATCATAAATTTTACTTTTGCATCTGCAGTAATCTCCACAAGACATTGGTATTGTATTTGCCTTAAACAATTATCTGTTAAAGTCTAATATCCTTTAAAGAGGTTTCTAAAGGTATGTATAGTAAAATGCACAATATTAAGTGTGCAACTGCATGCATCTTTACAAAGTAAGCACACCATGATTTGCCACCAGGTCAAGATATAGAATGCACCAACAGCCCAGAAGCCTACCCCATACCCGCTTCAAGTCATTAACTACCCCTATGTGTAATTGCTATTCTAACTTCTGCCACTATGGGTAGTTTTATTTTTGAATTTTATGTGAATGAGATCATATTGTATAATCTTTTGACTGTTTCTACTTAACATTATATGCATGAGATTTATCATGTTTTTTCTGTAGCAGAAGTTTTATCTTTTTTCATTTTTATACGGTCTTCCATGCATTATATGAGTAGACCATATTTTATTTACCCTTTCCAGTGTCAGTAGAGATTTTGTTTTTTTCCAGTTTGGGGCTATTATGAATAATGTTGCTGCAAACATCCTTGAACATGGTCTTTGTTGGTCTCATTTGTCGAGTATGATATCCATGAGTGGACTTGCTTGGTCATAAGGAATGTGTATGTTTGGCCTGATAGATTTTGCTAAACTGTTTTCAAAAGTGGTTGTGCCGATTTCCATTCCCAATGGCAGTGCGTGGGAGCTTCAGCAGTTCTTCACATTTGCCGACACTTGGTGTTGTCAGAGGCTGAAAATGCAGTGGGTGCCGAGCTCACCTCAGCGCATTTCCCTTCTATCTGCGTCTGGGGCCTTCAACTCTGGCGGTTTTGGTTGCTCTCTGATACAGTCAGGTTTTCTTTTGTTACTTTATCCAACTTTCATAGTTAATCTGATATGACTTACTTTATCATAGAATCAAAAGCCTCTTTATTTTGAAAACCATCTTCTGTGGAAAAGAGGTATTTTTCTTAAATTACATTAAGGTATCATTCTACTCCAAAAGCGTGTAGGATGGCATGAGATGCTACCACATACATCTGGGGGATAGTTTTCATTGTCACTATGTTGTCCAATATTTTCCCTTTGCAAGGCATTTATGAACGTGTACCTTGCCTTTATGATTATTTACATCTGTTTGTGTTTACACTGATCCTGACTTAAGTCAGAAAATGTCAAATGAAAAGAGGCTCTTATGTAATCTTTGGCCTTACTTTCATAATCAGACATTTAGGCCGCAGTGATAGGATTCTTGCCAGTGATCACATGACACCTGCCAAGCGGAAGGAGCACACCCTACCAAAGATTCAGTGAGAAGGGACCTTACTGGGAAGAAGAAGGCTCGACTTGGAAAGGCAAAATTTCCAAAACTTGGACTTACCCCAACACAAAGCCTTCTTTTGAAAATTGCTTATTGCATTGCCAAGCAAAAGAAATCACTCTGACAGGAGAGAACCTGGTGAAGCTCCAAAGCTTGGGACCTGACTGAGCTGAGCTGTGCCACGGAGGAGAGCAAGATTAAAGCAGTTCCCCTGTCGAATGATGTCACCTGTAGAATAGCTGACCTGCCTTCTTTTTTTTTTCCTAGTAGAATTTTTTTATATAATTTATTTTGGTATCATTAATCTGCAATTACATGTACAATATTATGGTTATTAAACTACCCCATTCATCAGGTCCCCCCCACCAACCCCATTACAGTCGCTGTCCATCAGCATAGTGAGATGCTATAGAATCACTACTTGTCTTCTCTGAGTTGTACTGCCCTTCCCCGTGCCCCCCAACATTACATCTGCTAATTGTAATGCCCCTTTTTCCCCCTTGTCCCTCCCTTCCCACCCATCCTCCCCAGTCCCTTTCCCTTTGGTAACTGTTAGTCCGTTCTTGGGTTCTGTGAGTCTGCTGCTGTTTTGTTCCTTCAGTATTTTTTCTTTGTTCTTATACTCCACATATGAGTGAAATCATCTGATACTTGTCTTTTTCGGCTTGGCTTATTTCACTGAGCATAATACCCTCTAGCTCCATCCATGTTGTTGCAAATGGTAGGATTTGTTTTCTTCTTATGGCTGAATAATATTCCATTGTGTATATGTACCACATCTTCTTTATCCACTCATCTTCTGATGGACACTTAGGTTGCTTCCATTTCTTGGCTATTGTAAATAGTGCTGCAATAAACATAGGGGTGCATCTGTCTTTTTCAAACTGGGCTGCTGCATTCTTAGGGTAAATTCCCTAGGAGTGGGATTCCTGGGTCAAATGGTATTTCTATTTTGAGTTTTTTGAGGAACCTCCATACTGCTTTCCACAATGGTTGAACTAATTTGCAGTCCCACCAGCAGTGTAGGAGGGTTCCCTTTTCTCCACATCCTCGCCAACATTTGTTGTTGTTTGTGTTTTGGATGTTGGCCATCCTCACTGGTGTGAGGTGATAGCTCATTGTGGTTTTAATCTGCATTTCTCTGATGATTAGCGATGTGGAGCATCTTTTCATGTGCCTGTTGGCCATCTGAATTTCTTCTTTGGAGAAGTGTCTATTCATGTCCTCTGCCCATTTCTTAATTGGATTATTTGCTTTTTGTTTGTTGAGGTGCGTGAGTTCTTTATATATTTTGGATGTCAACCTCTTATTGGATACGTCATTTATGAATATATTCTCCCATACTGTAGGATGTCTTTTTGTTCTACTGATGGTGTCCTTTGGTGTACAGAAGCTTTTCAGCTTGATATAGTCCCACTTGTTCATTTTTGCTTTTGTTTCCCTTGCCCGGGGAGATATGTTCATGAAGAAGTCACTCATGTTTATGTCCAAGAGATTTTTGCCTATGTTTTTTTCTAAGAGTTTTATGGTTTCATGACTTACATTCAGGTCTTTGATCCACCTTGAGTTTACCTTTGTGTATGGGGCTAGACAGTAGTCCAGTTTCATTCTCTTACATGTAGCTGTCCAGTTTTTCCAACACCAGTTGCTGAAGAGGCTGTCATCTCCCCATTGTATATCCAAGGCTCCTTTATCAAATATTAATTGACTGTGTATGTTTGGGTTAATGTTTGGATTTTCTATTCTGTTCCACTGGTCTGTGGGTCTGTTTTTGTGCCAATACCAAATTTTCTTGATTACTGTGGCTTTGTAGTAGAGCTTGAAGTCAGGGAGCACAATTCCCCCTGTTTTATTCCTCCTTCTCAGGATTGCTTTGGCTATTCGGGGTCTTTTGTGGTTCCATATGAATTTTAGAATTATTTTTTCCAGTTCATTGAAGACAGCTGTTGATATTTTGATAGGAATTGCGTTGAATCTGTAGATTGCTTTAGGTAGTATAGCCATTTTGACAATATTTATTCTTCCTAGCCAAGAGCATGGGATGAATTTCCATTTGTTAGTGTCCTCTTTAATTTCTCTTAGGAGTGTCTTGTAGTTTTTAGAGTACAGGTCTTTCACTTCCTTCGTTAGGTTTATTCCTAGGTATTTTATTCTTTTTGATGCAATTGTGAATGGAATTGTTTTTCTGATTTCTCTTTCTGTTAGTTCATCATTAGTGTATAGGAAAGCAACAGATTTCGGTGTGTTAATTTTGTATCCTGCAACTTTGCCGAATTCAGATATTAGTTCTAGTAGTTTTGGATTGGAGTCTTTAGGGATTTTTATGTACAAAATCACGTCATCTGCAAATAGTGACAATTTGACTTCTTCTTTACCAATCTGAATGCCTTGTATTTATTTGTTTTGTCTGATTGCGGTGGCTAGGACCTCCAGTACTAGGTTGAATAACAGTGGAGAGAGTGGGCATCTCTGTCTTGTTCCCGATCTTAGATGAAAAGCTTTCAGCTTCTCGCTGTTAAGTATGATGTTAGCTGTGGGTTTGTCAAATATGGCCTTTATGATGTTGAGGTACTTGCCCTCTATACCCATTTTTTTGAGAGTTTTAATCAAGAATGGATGCTGAATTTTATCAAATGCTTTTTCAGCATCTATGGAGATGATCATGTGGTTTTTGTTCTTCTTTTTATTGATGTTGATGGATTTTCGAATGTTGTACCATCCTTGCATCCCTGGGATGAATCCCACTTGATCATGGTGTATGATCCTCTTGATGTATTTTTGAATTCGGTTTGCTAATATTTTGTTGAGTATTTTTGCATCTACGTTCATCAGGGATATTGGTCTGTAATTTTCTTTTTTGGTGAGGTCTTTGCCCTGTTTTGGTATTAGAGTGATGCTGGCTTCATAGAATGAGTTTGGAAGTATTCCCTCCTCTTCTATTTTTTGGAAAACTTTAAGGAGAATCGGTGTTATTTCTTCTCTATATGTCTGGTAGAATTCAGAGGTGAATCCATCAGGCCCAGGGGTTTTGTTCTTGGGTAGTTTTTTGATTACCAATTCGATTTCGTCACTGGTGATTGGTCTGTTTAGTTTTTCTGTTTCTTGCTTGGTCAGTCTTGGAAGGTTGTATTTTTCTAAGAAGTTGTCCATTTCTTCTATGTTTTCCAGCTTGTTAGCATATAGATTCTCATAATATTCTCTTATAATTCTTTGTATTTCTGTTGGGTCTGTCATTATTTTTCCTTTCTCATTTCTGATTCTGTTTATGTGTGTAGATTCTCTTTTTCTCTTAACGAGTCTGGCTAGGGGTTTGTCTATTTTGTTTATTTTTTCAAAGAACCAGCTCTTGGTTTCAATGATTTTTTCTATTGTTTTATTCTTCTCAATTTTATTTATTTCTTCTCTGATCTTTATTATGTCCCTCCTTCTGGTGACTTTGGGCCTCATTTGTTTTTCTTTTTCCAATTTCAGTAATTGTGTCTTTAGACTATTCATTTGGGAATGTTCTTCCTTCTTTAAATAGGCCTGGATTGCAATATACTTTCCTCTTAGAACTGCCTTTGCTGTGTCCCACAGAAGTTGTGGCTTTGTGTTGTTGTTGTCATTAGTCTCCACATATTCTTTGATTTCTGTTTTGATTTAGTCGTTAACCTATTAATTAATTAGGAGAATGTTGTTAAGTCTCCATTTATTTGTGAGCCTTTTTGTTTTCTTTCTAAAATTTATCTCTAGTTTTATACCTCTGTGATCTGAGAAGTTGGTTGGTAGAATTTCAATATTTTTGAATTTACTGAGGTTCTTTTTGTGGCCTAGTATGTGGTCTATTCTGGAAAATGTTCCATGTGCACTTGAGAAGAATGTGTATCCTGTTGCTTTTGGGTGTAGGGTTCTGTAGATGTCTGTTAGGTCCATCTGTTCTAGTGTGTTGTTCGGTGCCTCTGTGTCTTTACTTATTTTCTGTCTGGTTGATCTGTCCTTTGGAGTGAGTGATGTGTTGAAGTCTCCTAAAATGAATGCATTGCTGTCTATTTCCTCCTTTAATTCCGTTAGTATTTGTTTCACATATGCCGGCGCTCCTGTGTTGGGTACATATATATTTATAATGGTTATATCCTCTTGTTGCACTGCCCCCTTTATCATTATGTAATGGCTTCTTTATCTCTTGCTACTTTCTTCGTTTTGAAGTCTATTTTGTCTGATACAAGTACTGCAACACCGGCTTTTTTCTCCTTGTTGTTTGCATGAAATATATTTTTCCATCCCTTCACTTTTAGTCTGTGTATATCTTTGGGTTTGAGGTGAGTCTCTTGTAAGCAGCATATAGATGGGTCTTGCTTTTTTTATCCATTCTGTTACTCTGTGTCTTTTGATTGGTGCATTCAGTCCATTTACATTTAGGGTGATTATCGATAGATATGTACTTATTGACATTGCTGGCTTTAGATTCGTGGTTACCAAAGGTTCAAGGGTTGCTTCTTTACTATCTAACAATCTAACTTAACTTTCTTGTTAAGTTATTGTAAACACAGTTTGATGTTTCTTTATTTCTCTCCCTTCTTATTCTTCCTCCTCCATTCTTTATATACTAGGTGTTTTATTCTTTGCCTTTAGTTAGTATTTGGATGGTCTGCTTTCTTTGCTATGATTTTATTTTCTCTGGTGACATCATTTTAGCCTAAGGAGTGCTTCCCTCTAGAGCAGTCCCTTTAAGATATCCTGTAGAGGTGGTTTATGAGAGGCAAACTCTCTCAACTTTCGTTTGTCTGGGAATTGTTTAATCCCTCCATCATATTTAAATGATAATCGTGCTGGATACAATTATTCTTGGTTCAAGGCCCCTCTGTTTCATTATGTTAAATATATCATGCCATTCTCTTCTGGCCTGTAAGGTTTCTGTTGAGAAGTCTGATGATAGTCTGATGGGTTTTCCTTTGTAGGTGATCTTTTTTCTCTCTCTAGCTGCCTTTAATACCCTGTCTATATCTTTGATCTTTGCCGTTTTAATTATTATGTGTCTTGGCGTTGTCTTCCTTGAGTCCCTTGTGTTGGGAGACCTGTGGGCTTCGGTGGACTGCAAGACTATTTCCTTCCCCAGCATGGGGAAGTTTTCAGCAATTATTTCTTCAAAGACACTTTCCATCCCTTTTTCTCTCTCTTTTTCCTCTGGTACTCCTATAATGCAAATATTGTTCTGTTTGGATTGGTCGTACAGTTCTCTTAATATTCTTTCATTCCTAGAGATCCTTTTATCTCTCTCTGCGTCAGCTTCTCTGTATTCCTGTTCTCTGATTTCTATTCCATTAACAGTCTCTTGCATCTCATCCAATCTGCTGCTAAGCCTGTCGATCGCTTGTCTCATTTCTGCATTGTCTTTCCTGACTTCCCTCACTTCCTTCCTCAGCTCTTGAATATTTCTCTGTAGATCCATCAGTATGGTTATGACTTTTATTCTGAATTCTTTTTCAGGAAGATTGTGCATTTCCATCCCTTTCAGGTTCCCTCTCTGGTGTTTTCTGGGTCTGCATAAGTTTTGTTTGTACCATATTCCTCTGTGTTTTCATGGCAATAGAAGTGGTTGCTGGTTGGTGCCACACGTCAGCTGGGCTCTTTAAGACTTTTAAAAAGAAAAAAGAAGAAAGAAAAGAGGAAAAAAAAGAAAGAAAAGAGAAAAAAAAGCCCCCCAGGAGTAGATTCTGTAGGGATGCTTTAGGTGGCACTGTTGCTCCACTATTCTGCAGCCTCGGCTGCACTGCTCTGCAGGGCCCTTTGTAGCTCTGGCCAGGGCGGGGACAAATGGGAGGCTGTTGATCTCTGTGGGAAGTCTCAGTGCAGCTACTTTTTCCCAGTCGCCAGCCAAGGGGTCTGAAATTCCCCAGAACTCCCAGCCTGCTGGGCTGAGTGTGCTGGGATGATCTTGCTCCTCTGTTGGCCCCCTGTCTCTTTAAGACCGCTAAAAAAAGCGTTCGCTTTTCTTTTGTACTGGGGAGCTGTCTGCCAGGACCCGGGTGCATTCCCCGGCTCAGATCCTGCACCTTCTGTCTCTCCAATCTCTGATACACCATGAAATGTGCATCAGCGCTCCCAGCGCAGATCACCAGGGCTGGTTATTTCGCGGGCCTGTGCTTCCACTTCCTCCCTGCTCTGAATCCTCTCTTCCCGCCAGTGCGCTGGGGTGGGGGAGTGCTCGGGTTGCGGCTCTGTATCTTACCCGCCTCGTGGGGTGCCAAGTCCTCTCAGGTGTAGATGCAGGCTGGGTGCTGTCCTGTATCTTCTGGTCTCTCTTTTAGGAATAGTTGTGTTTGTTGTATTTTCATAAATATATATGGTTTGGGGAGGAGAGTTCCGCCACCCTGCTCATGCTGCTATCTTCCCGGAAGTCCTGACCTGCCTTCTTGTACTTGAAGTAGGTCATGGAAGGAATCAGCCATGCTGCCCTTTCTTCAGTAATTCATTGCGCAAACTGCTAATGATAGTCTCAGCGCAACCAGCTCCTGTTGGTGTCTGTTGCCTGTGTGTTTTCAACATCCAAGAAAAATTCTCACATTGCAAACCTCCTTGGGAAACTTCCAAGTCTTCAAAATAGCAAACAGTGCCTTTGCCTAGCTGAATTTTGACTACAAGGAATGCTGAGGCTATCTGTGCACAGATGAAGCATCTGCTTGACTGGGAACACACCTGGTTTTGCAGCTTTGATGAAGTAAAGAGGCCCACCTGCCACTGTGGCAGGGACTTGTGGTGCCAGCGTGCACTGATGTCAAAGACCGCAGTGGTCCTGAAAGCCTGCTTTGAAAGCTTGCGATTTCATCAGGGCTAGGGCTGTGAGTTCCTGCCTTCTCAGGAGGTTTTACTATGAAATGGAGCAGAACGTAAAGAGCTGCTTTGGCTGCCCAGGAGTTCTCTGGCTCCCCAAAGGACGAGTCTTGAAGTACTTGACTGAACTTCAGACTGAAGTTCTATTTTTTTCTCTTTGAAAGTAAAGGAAAACATACAAAACAGAGAAAGAGGAATTCATTCATGACTTGGCTTGCTTACTAGATATTTTTGGCCATGTGATTGCGGTAAATCTATCAATTCGCCATTATAGATGTTTCTAAAAAATGGGCAGTTTGGCCATGCAGCCCTGTGGGAGAGGAGACTGGGCTGGACAAGCCTATAACCTTTCCCCTGCTGGAGGAAGTGTGTGTGCCGCTGGGGTGGCAGAGTCGCAGAGTCGTGCCAAGTCTCATCCAAAAGACAGTGATGACAATAGCTCCCACTTTATAGGGTTATGGGGAGGATTCGTGTGATGGCGCACTTAAACCCCTCCTTGAAGACCCCCTGGCTGGAGCATGATCAGTGCTCGGTAGGTGGTTGCTGCTGATGTTCCTTCTCTTCCTCTCTTTCTTCTTCCCTTCATTGTTGCTGTCATCATCACTGAGATGTTCTCTGAGATGGATGTAAACTGGTCTGGAACCTTGAATCCCAGTCCTGTGGTTTGAGGAAGGCCAGAGCTTTCCAGATCCATGCAAGCCCCTGGAGGCCTACTTCTACCATGGGTATCATGTCTTCACTGTGCCATGTGGTGCGGCAACACCTTTGCAAGTTCTTCCTGAAGAATTTGCCCCCCAGAGAGCTAGGGAGCCATGGAGACTTCATGGAAAGGGATCCTTGGAGGCTGCATTCACAGCTTTAAAAGTCACTGTATGCATCATGATTTCTAAACTACCTTCTGGATGCGCCATCCCTGTGGGCCCCTCAGCGGACCCCAGCCTCTTCCAGCCTCCCCAGCTCTCGTTCTCCTCTCTGGACTGTCCATCCCCCTTCCCTGTGCAGAACAGTGCAGATCCCTGGTGCCTGCAGCCCAGTGTGCACCCTCAAATCCATCCAGGTGCCAAGCAGGACAGAGCACCCTCCATCTAATAGGACCATCCTTTGTTAAGGATGTGGTTCTAAATAGCCGCTGGTGGGGATGGGGGCCAGAGGTCAAATTTCCTTATTAGAGTTTTGTTTTGTTTTATTTTTTAACGATCACACGTGCTTCTTTGGCTTAGGCCCTAGGGGAAGAAGAGTTGGCAGGTGAAATCTACTGAAGGGATTGGGTTGAGAGCATGGATTTTGGTGTGTGGCCTATCTAGACTGAAACCTTGGCCTTGCCACTTGCTGCTGTGTGGCCTCCCCCAATTTGTTTCATTTCTCAGAGTCCCTGAACCTCCGGGGCCGGGCTGGCTTTCTTTTCGTGAAAGCTCCATGCCCTGGAGTGGAAGTCCCGCAAGGGACCTGTGGTATGGAACATTCCCCTCCTCCTTCCCTGAAGGATTAGCTCACAGCCATGATTTTGTTCAAATTTAACTGCTAACCTCTCTGGAGGGAAGCAAACTGCACCTCAGGATTGTCAACAAATTTGAGAAGCCCTCCGAGTTGGTCTGTGACCCTGGTCCATCGATCCTGGCTCCTGACTCTTCCAGGAAGGTCCCAGCCTCCTACTTGATCGGCTTCCCTGGGAGAGGGGCTTTGCGAGCCCTGGCCCCCATCAGGCCTTCCCTTCCCCTCCTTGCCCCTTCCTTCACTGAGGCCATCCAGCCTGACTGGCTGTGAGACCAGAACAGTGGGAAACCCGGTGAATCGGGACGTTTTTAGTTTCAAGTAACAGAAAACAGCTCCAGCCAGCTTGACAGAAGGGGAATATGCCAACAAAAGGGGAATTTGCTCTGAGCCTCAAGGGGTGGCTTGTGAACCCGGAAGTGAAGAGAGGCTGGAGGCCTGGCCGGGCTCCAGGCTTGCATCTCCCCTCGGCCTGTCGGCATCTGTGGCTCCCCGACTCCCTCTGAGTCGGGGGCACAGGAGAGGTGCCCCGGGCCCCCAAGCCCTAGAGGCTTATTCTTTTCTCTCTCCACCCTTCTACATTCCAAATCCGTATGCAGGGAATTATTAATGTCCCAGTGGGGGTCACATTTGTGCTGTTCAAGGTAACTACGCCTGTGATGGGCTTGAGGGCAAGGTGCAGTTCCCAGAGAAGCAGGACGGGCCAGGAGCTGGGCAGACACTCCTAAAATGTGAGTAATGGGAACCAATGTCCCCTTGTCCTAATATGCCGCTTGCTTCTTGGAGACCTTCTTGCTCTGGACCCCTCTCTGCTCCAGTCAGTGCCTTTCACACGCACGTCATTCAGGCTTCTGAACGGAGCCTGAGAAGGTGGCAGGGGGCCTGGGGTGGAGTTGGCTGAGTGAGTGATGGCCTCTGCAAATTAATACCGCCAAATTGTGTATAGTTCAACAGCTCTTATTTGTATATGGCTTAGGGCAGCTGTGGAGACACTTGGCCACTTTACATAGCTCTCTGGGGCTAAGAAAGATGCCCCGGATGCAGGAGCTCCTTCTGCACCGTAGTCGTTTTTCCTGTGTCTCTGACGTGCAGCTCTTTGAGGAGTGAAGACAGCCAGTGGCCAATCTGGGCCTTCTGGGTTCCATGGAGCCTCCCCCAGATCTCCTCTGAGGTGGAAGGAATCCCAGAGCTGCTATGCCTCCTTCCCCCTGGTGGTCATGGCAGTGTGGCCAGCACAGGGTCTCTGCCTTGACTGGGCAATCAAGGGGTCCACCTTGGTGGCTGGGGATGTGTGTGGTATTTCCAGACCAAAGCCTATATTTTTTATGAAGGTACCCTTCTTCTAGAATTCAGTAGGGTATCTTAGACATTATGTCTAACTGGAAAAATCGAACTGCCTTTTAAGTCCTTTATATCTGGCTGAAGCCATGGTGGTAACTTCTGACTAGGTTTGTACCTGCATGCAATTGAGACATATACGTTGACTCTCCCTCCCACCCCAAGTTGTTTAAAAAAATAAATACTGTTAATAGGATTTTTGCATGCTAAGATTCAGGCTGAAAGTTGGAGCATAAAAATGAGTTTGTATGTAATGAGGAGGTTAGCAGGCAATCCCCCTGCCACCTCCTGGCCTCCCTCTTACAGAGTGGTCCTGGCAGCCCCTTCCTGCCTATAAATACTTGGGGTTGCCTCATTGGCATGTCAGCATGGGGCAAGAAGCAGCCAGATGATTTTACGATCCATAAGTGCAAGCACCAGACATGCTCTGAAATTCATTAGTGTTTGCTTGTCATTACAAATAGCCTGTGTTTGCCTTCCGACTAGACGGGCAGACAGGCAGGGGCGTGGAGGGCTCTGAAGCCCTGGCTCTTTTGGGAATTGAGAATTTGAAGCAAACTTTTAACTTATGGCTGGAGATTGTTTCTTTCTCTCAAGTGTCAGTCTTGGAAGTTTGAACCTTTAGATGTAGATTGGCTTTTCCTTCAGTGGAAAGTAAGAGGTTCTTGGATAAAACCTACTCATAAAATGAGTTATGATCTCCTGTTGTTTTTTTCCCCTTCTGCCTTTGGATAAACTGTTTGGAGAGGGTAAACCTCTCAAAGTGTAATGTCCAGACACTTACCTGTGTAGTTGTATTTGCACTGTCCCTCCCTGGCCCTGCCCCACTTTACAGCTTGGGGCCCTGCTCCTGAGCCGCATTCTCTTCTCTGGACCTGGAACCCTCAGGGCTCAGGCTGTGGTCATTTCAGGCCCCAGGGGACCCCTTGAGGGAATGTGAGGTTATGGGAGGCTCTAAGCCAGCTGCCCTCTGATAAATAGGGCTGGGCAGTGTCAGCTGCATACATGCTGAAGTCAAGGTTCAGGCATCCATTGAAGTCTGAATGGCGTCTGGAGGAAGGCTGATGTGCATGGGGGCCAGATGTCTGAGGTTCTGAGTGGAGCTGTGGACTTGAATGTAATTAGAGGAGACAGTCTTCCAAATGACCTTCATATGGCTTGTAAGGCATTCCTGGGATGGCAGGTTCCATGCTTATTATTCAGTCGTCCAGCGCATATTGACCAGAGACATATACCACATGTGAGGCTCATGCCCAGTATGTCAGGGAACTCAAGTATGAATGAGTATCCCTAATAGTTTAGTGGGAAAGGTGAGATTTATGTAAATAATTACAAGGGCCACACTGAGGGGACAGGCTAAGTGCTGTCTGGGGGGACTGCCAACACTTCTAGCCAGGAGTAATGGGCAAAGCATCCTAGAGAGGGTCCTGTTGGTTTGTGGCCTGGAAGGATTGGTATGATTTGGATACATGATTGGAAGACAGGGCATTCTAGGAGAGGGAACAGCTTAAACAGATAAGGCAGTTGGGAAGAAAGTGGCCATGTACCAGGACTAGTGAGCAGATGGTTTGGCTAGAGCAAAGAAGAGGGGAGGTGCTTTGTGGAAAATTAGACTAGAGAATAGGGTGGTCCCGTTCTGGAGGCCTCGAATGCCATGCCCAGGGCACTTGGGACTTGATTCTCTAGGCATTGGCAGAGCTGCACTTCATTCCAGAAGCTGAACAAGCAGCAGCCAAAGTCCTACAGGCCCTATGGCCGCACGTGCCCCAAACTAAACCTATGATTCCTTCTCCAGAATCCTGCGGTGTTCCCAGCCCTGGAATGGCACACCTGGTCCTGGAAGGTCAGAGACATGGTGTCTGTCCTCAGAGGCTCCTCCTCCCTGCACTCTGTGCTCCTAGTCAGGCCCTGTGCCCTGTTTCCCTTCCTTTCTCCTCCCCCTGCAGCCAGTGCCACCTTCCAGCTTAGGCTGCCCTCCTGCCTCCACCACAACTTATATACTTACCTCCTACCAGACATCTGCACACCCACTTCTGCCCTTTCCTACTCTCTCAGCCACCCTGAAGGTTTCTAATCTCTACCCACCTCACTGAGCTGCTTCAGAGTTTCACCTGGCTTCCCCAGGGCATTTAGGGTCAGCCCCAAGTCTCTGAGATGGGTGTGTAGGCTATGCGAGATCTGGCTCAGCCGTCCGCTCCTGGCCCTCTGCACTCTCTGCTCTGCTTCACCCACTCCAGCGTCCTCGTAGGTCCTTGGATCTACCTCCAGGCCTGTGTACTTGCTGCTCTGTGCAGGTATGCAGGCCTTCCATGCCACTCCTGTCCCCGTTACCTGGCTCATTACCAGCCCTCTGCTCCTCAGCTAAGCTGGGCCCCTGTCACACTCTGTCTTCACACTCTGAACTTGTCCTTAGGCAGTTGGTAAACTGAGCATTAGTAATTAATACCTGTCTTCTCCCTCGGAAGGCAGATGACTTACTCACCGCTCTATCCCCCAGCCTTGCACGGTGCCTGGCACAGCTGGCGCTCCATGAGGACTGCTTGGTGTTGCTGGCTAGAGGGGGGCTGCAGAGTTGAGTAGCTGGCTGAGGCTGAGGTTGGGATCAAAGCCATGGTCTTGCTCCGTCTTATAAGAGGCTGTTTCACCCCATCCGAGGCTAGTGGCTCCAGTGTCTGGATGGTTTCCTCACCCTTAATTTAAATAAGTATCCCTGTATAGATCAAACATTTGAAAGGATGGTTTTTCCTTTTCGCCTTTCAGGAGAGGAAACAGGTTTTCTGAAAGAATGTCCCTCCTGGTCTGCTCGAGCCCTGGCCATCTGTGGCCATCACTGACAGTTCAAATGTCCAAACAGCTCAGTCCTCTGTAACATATCCCACTGTGCAGTCACTGCTGGAATTTCTCAAAAGTCTGGCTTTGTTTCCACAAATCCTGCTCTGTCCAGGGGCTTCAAGCGCTTGTGAAAACGCAAGTCACCAGGAGTTGAGGAGAAGACTCTTCCAGTGTGCCGCCTGGAGAGAAACGGTTGCACTGGTGCGTGAGGACGCTCCCGTGGTCCCGCCTGCAGCTCTGCCCACCGCACACTGCGGTCAGGCCTGACGCTGCAGGGACCGAGACAGCCTCGAGCCCTGTGCCACCTAGAGGCTTGGTAGCCTTTTCTGAGTGAAGTCTGTCCGCTCCCTCACCCCTGTCTGGCTACCTTACCTCTGCCTCTGGGACCTTTTCCTATTGAAAGCTCAGGCTCTGGCAGCTGCCAATTACTACCTAGGTGAACTCGCATAAATTATTTAATCTCCGAGCCTCAGTTTTCTCATCTGTAAAATGGAATAGTGAGATTGACTTTATGATCTGGCTTTGAGACTTAAGCAAAATGAAGTGGGTGAAAGCACATTGTCTAATCCTAGGCTGTTGGAAACATGCAGTGACTTGTGGTCCTTCTCCTTCCCTGCCTTCCTGTTCATTTTGTAACTCCTGTAGTGCCGTCTATGCTGTGGATACTCAGTCAACATTAGTCAGAACTGCTGGAGGAAAATCGTGATAGTGATGTATGGCCAGGCTGAGAGCACAGGGTTTGGGAGCCTGGGTTTTGGAGTCACGCAGACCTGGGTTTGATTTACAGTTTTGTCACTTATTTGCTGTGTGACCTTGGGTGAGTTAATCATCCTCTCTGAATCTCAATTTACTTAAGTGTAAACTGGGGCAATAATAGTCTTTCATGATGGATGCCTTTGTTAAAAGATTAAGGGGCATAATGTAAGACAGGTGTTCATCCTAGTGCCTGGCACACAGCAAGCAAGCTGGGAGCTGCTGTTGTTACTGTAGGTTTCTTCTTCTTCTCAGTCTGGAAATAGGACTGAGCTCCTCTGAAGGACCCTGCTCGCCTTTCATAGTGAGCAGGAGCCATGGGGCGGGTGGTTGGTCATTTCAGCGTGCTCCCACTGTGCTGTCTTCCTGTCTGGTGAGATTTGGGGCTGCACAGTTTGGGCCTCAGCCTCCCCGGATGGGTCCCAGGTGTCAGGCGGCCAGTGCTGCCCTCTGCCGCCTGACAAGCACTGTCTGCTCTGGCGTGGAGACCTTCTGAGGCCGCCTTTGCTTTGGGAGCATGGAGAACGTGGGATGCTTCATGCGTGCTGTCCATTAGTTTCTCTCCTGCCCTGGGCAGCTCTGTCCACAGCAGGGCCACACGTCCCGCCCTCCCTGTCTCTCCCTGATGTGCCCTCACCCACCGCATCTCTGCCTCAAAACAAGTACCTGATCCCACCTGAAATTTAACGCTTCTGCCTTCAAATGCCTTTCTCTTTGTCTGAGTTTTTCTTTTCTCTCCTTCCTCCTTTTCTTCTCCACCCTTTTCCCTTCCTCTTTCTCCAGCTCCTTCCCCTTCTTTCTTTCTGGAAAGTGAGTTTGCTGGTCGGTAGTGTTTTGTCTTTTCCTCTGCCCCCATCTTCCTCAGCCTGCCTCTCCCCAAGTATTTCCTGTCTCCTTTCCCACCAGATGGCCATGTGCACTTCATCCCTGGGGAGCAAGCCAGTGCCCAGGACCCCCCACCCCTTCTTGACTCTGACACTCAGCCTCTCTACATTCCTTCGCAACACTTGGAGGAAGAAAGCCACCACAGTCACGCCGTGTCCGGGGGCAGGTCTCACTTGGTAGTGTTTCTATGTAAAGCCAGACATGTGACCTCATAGGATGGATGCATTTTACGGGTGGGACACTGAGCTCCTGTACTGGGAAGGACTGACCCAAGGTCTCAGAGTGGGTTAGGTGGGGCACAGCTAAGATTAGAATCCAGGACTCCCGACTTGGCAGGTCCCCAGAAAAACATGACATTGTCCATGTGAGTGGCATATCTTTTTTGATTTTTGAATTTATTTTCTAACAGCTGCAGCTGGACCTACCTAACCCATCAGTGACAAGCCACACCCCACTCCCCTCCAAAAAAGGGACGGACCTTAAGTAAGGGAACATAAGGACTTAGGCCAGTTGCATGGGGGTTCGTCGCCTGGTCAGTCTTCCTGCTTATCCTGGGCTGACCTTGCCCTCTGTTTCTTAGTTTCCGCCCCTCAGCCTGGTCCTGCTGATGGGGCTCCTTGGCTTGTCTTCAGTCCTCCTCCTTTTCAGTAAGTATACCTTACATTTCAGTGCCATGCCTTTGTACATTGGCTGGAGCTGTGTTGTCCCAATGGTGGCCCCATGTGGCTCCTGGGCCACTTGAGTTAATCCAAACAGAAGTGTTCTGTACGTGTAAAAAGCAGACCAGATTTCAAAGGCTTAGTACAAAAAAAGACGGTAAACTATCTTATCAATACTTACTGTATTTTATATTGACTCCAGGTTGAAAAGATATTATTTTGGATATATTGAGTTAAATAAAATGAATTGTTAAGTTAATTTCACCTGATGTGCATTATATTTCTGTTGGCCGGCCCTGAGTTACAGCTTCTAGACCTTTATCAACCAGGGATCCGTGAAAGACTGAAACCTAATGTCTGAAAGTCTGTTGTATATAATGCAGAGAATTAGGAAAGTTACTCAAATCATTTTCTGAAGTTCAGATAAGGAGCCTAGTTGCGAAAGGCTGCACTACCTGTTGTTTCTTCAAATTTTAATTTAAATTCTGATAGCATTTTTCTTCATTGTATAATGATGGCTGTTGGTTTGAGACAGTTATTATTAAGTGTCTAAGAAGTTCTTTTTTTCTTTTTAAAGTTTCAAATGAGTGTTGCATTTTGCAAATTACCTCTTGGTGTCTGAGAAGATCTTACCACTTTTTTCTTCTTTGATTTTATTGATGTGCTGTCATTATGTTAATAGTCTTGATAACATTAGCTTAGTTTTGTATTTTTTAGACAAACTTCCTGAGTCACGCAGGATAATTTTTTCCCCTTTGTTCTGTTTTTGTTAGGTGTTATGGTTTTGGGCTTCTTCCCATTACTTTTTGTGCTCTGGAAGAAATGATTTAGCATAAGAATTAGGTGTTCTTTAAAAGTCTGAGAGGACTCACTGGTAAAATCATATGGCCCTGGAACTTCTGAGTTAACTTTTCCAGTTCCTGACGTGGTGTTTAGCATACTCACCAGACATAGAAAAGTTTTGGTTGGCCAAAAAATGAAAGGCAGTGCAAGACTAGGTCAGAGCCTCCATCTTCCCATGAAGCAGGTACTTCCAGAAACTTCATTTTGTGTTCCGAGCCATGTTCCAGGTGATTCTGCAGTATATGAAAGTCAAGATTTTGAAGGATTCCATTGTGCTGAAAAACATGGTCACCAAATTTAAATTGCAGTGGAAACAGTGAGCAGCAGGTTAGATATTGCAGAAAACCAAAGTGGAGTTAAAAGAGAAATTAAAATTTTCTCCTAGTCCGCAGAGGAAAAACAAAAGGAGACAAATATGAATTGTTTCTAGGAGCTGTCATGTGTGTATCATAGGAATTCTGCAAAAGGAGGGATGGAGCAGATGGGAGAAAATGTTTGTAGTGTGCTAAGGATGAAAGGAGGTCACAAAACCACACATACAGCATGAGCTCAGTTTTTGATAGACTGTGTGCACGCGTGTGTGTGTGTGTGTATGTGTGTGCGTGTGCCTCTGCCCCTGTGAGTGGGGAGTGGCCACCATCTTGGAGAAAGAGGCGCTCTTTGGCTAAGGGTCCAGGCTGCTGAGACCGACAGACCTAGGTTTGAATCTTGGCTCTTAGACTGACTACATGTGAGGATTTGAGCAAATTGCTTAACTTTCCCAACTAAGCTTCCCTTTATTTATTTGTAAAATGGGGCAATAATAGTACCTACCTCATGGAGTTCTTGTGAGAATTCAGGGAGCAATAGATAAATGTACATACAACATTGTACCTGGCACTTAGTAAGCACCCAGTAAATGTTAGCTATTGCTGTTATTGTCACCATTATTGACCAAAATGTAAACTGTAGTTTTATCTGGGTGTTAGGCTAATGGGTGATTTAAATTTTCTTCTGTAAGTTTTCTATAGTGTCTAGGTTTTTTATGATAGATATATACTAGGTCCTTAATCAAAAAACAAAGTGTGTTCTTTTTAAAAGAGAACATCTGAATGATGTCATTTGGGAAAAGCATTTACGAAGAATATGGAGAAAGTGAATTGAGCACAGACCCCAGTATAAGATGGAAAAGGAACGTGTGGCCCATGGGCAAGCCGAGCTGCCAGTGGCTGCTCTCCATTCTGGTCCCTGGGGCCCTTTCTCCGTCACATGGACGGAAGACTGCTCACAGGGTGGCAGTTGTTGGCTCCTGCCCTGTGTGGACAGCTGGTTCACATTGTGCAGGGCTGCGCGGGACTAGGGCTGGAAAGGGAATGTTTGGGAAATTTGCATCATCTTCATGACCCTAAATCTACATGTTTTCTAAGCTGACTGTAGTTTGAGGATTTGACGAAACAGTGGTGGCTGTAAGGAGTTGCTATGCTATAGAAATTGCTGTGACTGGAAGCTGGGAAAGATGAATTACTTCTGTTCATTCAGTGATCTACCCCTCTCCCCATACATGCACCCCCCCAACTCCAAAGAAGGCACCCCTTTGTCCAATGATTCGTTCCCCTTCAGTGGCTTGTCTGGTCAGGGTTCCAAGGCCTAACGGAGGCCCTCATGTGTTCTCCCTGGGTCCCGCTCCTCCCTTTTTGCACACACATAGCCCATAGCTGGTGTTTGTTTTAAATTACTGAAGCGAATTGCTTTCACATGAGAGTATTATAATACCCTGTGCATGAGATTATAGTGCATACTAGATCATAGCACTTCAGAAGTGCACCTACGGGTTTGGGGCTACTCTGCCACTCTCTTGCTCATGTTCCCAGGGTGATAAAATCTCCCTAACATACCCATGAGGAGTCTTGGGTGCTCCTTTTCCTCAATGCTTCCATTGCCTTCCCAGCCCACTCAGAATACATCCTGTCCTTACCCGCCCTCCCCGCCGGTGACCTGGCCTCCCCATCCCCTCTCCTCCCACTGACCCCCAGGCTCATTCAGCTCCAGCCGCATTGGCTACCTCTCTACTCTCAGAGATTCCACAGTCTCCCCGACTTGGGATCTTTACATGTGTTCTTCCTTCTGCCTGGAACCCTATCTCCCCAGATACTGGCTGCTTCACACTGTCACTTCAGTGTCAGCTCATGGACCAGGCCTCCTAGGCAGCCCCTCCAAATATTCTGTTCCTTCATCCTCATTACTATTTTTCAAAGGGTTTATCATCATTTGACTTATTATTACAGTTTTCTCCTCTTTCCCTTCCTGTAAAAAAAGCAAGAAAGCAAGAGCATGTTTGTTCTGTTCATTGCTGCATTTCCTAAAGCATATTCTAACTTGGTAAATAAATAAATGTCAGTTACTTTCCTTTTCTCTTTCTCTTCCTTCCTCCTTTATCTTCCCTCTCCCTCTTTCCTCTTCTCTGGCACCATCACCATGACATCATCACCACCATCATCTTCATCACCACCATTACCTCATCACCATCGTCAGTCCCATCACTGTCACCATAACCCTCATTATCCTCATTACCAACACTGTCACCATCACCATCATAACCGTCATCACCATCATCTTCATCACCATCACCATCATCACCAGCATCATCACCATCACTGTCACCATAACCGTCATTATCCTCATCACCATCACTGTCACCATCACCATCACCATCATCATCGCCATCACTGTCACCATCACCATCATAACCGTCATCACTATTATCATCACCATCATCTTCATCACCGTCACCATCACCATCATAACCAGCATCACCATTATCATCATCACCGTCACCATCACCATCACCATCACCATTCATCCAAGAAGGAGCTGAAAACACCTCAGCCCCACCTACAGCCACTCAGAAGGCTTGGTTCTAGGAAATGGCTTTTAAGACTTCAACCTTGGGAAGTAAAGCAGGAAGTGTAGTTGTCCTTTGTTGCCTAAGTCATTGCACCTTATGCTTATGTCTGTCTCCACCACTGAAAAGACACTGAGCTCCTCAGGGCCTTGCCCGGATTCATCTTGAAATGGCTCAAGCACAGTGCCCGGCACTCAGTCGGCCCTGCCTTCCCTTCCTCTGCCTTCCCTCCCGTCTCCTGGTTCCTCCCTTCCTTCCTTTCCAACCAACCTCCTTCCTCTCTTCCTTTGCCTCCTTTCTCCTTTTGCCTTTCCCTCCTTCCCTTTTCTTTTCCTTCCATTTCTCAGTTGATCTTGTTCCATTGGGGTTGAAGGCAGCTCCTGGCATGAGCCCTCTATGAAGCTATCCTGACTCCCTAGTACATTTCTGCATATTTACTCATCTGTTAAAATTTTAGAAGGTTAACAGTGTGTAATATTGCAGTGTCCTCTATTAAAATTTGTTTTAATGTAATCCTGTACATGCCAATCAAATAGCACAGAATTGCCTATGAGGAAACTCCCTGATCCCTTACCCCAGGCCCCTCCCCAGAGGTAAACTTTTAGAACTGTTCTTCCTTCTGTTGGTGACTTTGGAATCGTATTCAGTGTGCTGAAACCACTGTTGCTTGTTTCATCAGCTTTATAGCCACCTGACTGCTCACGTCCTATGCTTTTCCTCGTCTCCATTTTCTGCCTCTGTCAATTGTTCTTTTACATTGTCAAATTAATTAAGGTAACCTTCTGACAATGTGCAGTCACACCAAGTCTGTCACACTTAGGTTGATTCTAAAAGTTGAAAATTAACAAACAACATTCATTATTACCATGGCTATGTCAATATTGTTCAGTGCCAAGCTATGTAGTACACCAGGACTGCATTTCATTCTCTAAGGACCCTGGGCCCTGGGCCATTCAGGGAAGAGTATGCCTCATTTCCAGGACCCACAGGTTCTCTTCTCTGAATCCACCAACTGCCTAAGATTGGGATATATATATATATATATATACACACACACAAACATATATATAATATTTAAATGTATGTAAGTCATAAAATATAAAATACTTAAGTGTATTAAATATATAGTATTTTACTGTACTTACAATATTTAAATATATATTTACATTTACATATATACAAATTTCTGGTTTGTCTTATTCCTGGAGATTATAATTGCCTTTTTTCTTTCTTTTGCCTTCATCATGTCCTCAAACTTTTTCAAGCTTTCTGTTATACTTTTATGTCTGTCATACTTTTAATCGTGTTAATTTTTTCCTGGAGCACCCCCCTTCCCCCACCCCGCCCCAGGGCCTTTGTCCCACTGCAGTTTGAACCAGTTGTACTTTGGTCTTTTTGCACAGCTGTAATTGTGTCCTTCCCTTTGCAGTCCTCTGGGGTTGGGCCGTTTCCTTCCTTTTTTTTGGTCATATACTGAGGTTTATGTCATCTAGTGAAATTTGCCCTTTTTGGCGAACACTTTGGTGAGTTGGTAAGTGTACGTTCTCGCATGACCTCCATAGCCCAGACCGAGAGCCGGCCTGCCGCCCCCAGTCTTCCCGGCACCCTTGCATTCGGTTTGCCCCTGGCCCCGGTCCCTCGCAGCCAGCCATCTAATTTCTGTCCCTGTAGCTTTTCCCTTTCTTAGGACATCATATAAATGGAATCATACAACGTTTTTGCGCCTTGTTTCTTCCACTTAGCTTAAAGCTTTTGACAGTCATCTGTGTTGATCCATGTATCAGCAGCTCATCCCTTTTTATTGCTAAGTGGCATCTGATACTGTCCCTTCACCAGTTGATGGAAATCTGTTTTTTTCCCAGTTTGGGGTCATTGAAAATGAAGCTGCCATAAACACGCACATACAGTTTTTTCTGTAGATAAATGTTTGCATTAGTGGGATTGCTGGGTCATTTGGTAAGTGCGTGTTTAAAGTTATAAGAAACTGCCTACCTGCTTTCCCAAGTGGCCGCACCAGTTGTGCTAACAACAGTGAGGTGTGAGAGCTCAGCTGTTTTGCATCCCCACTGGCACCAGTGTTATCGGTTGAGTGTGCTGTGTTAGTGCATTGTAACAGGTGTGTAGTGGTATCTCATGTCGTTTTGATTTGCATTTCCCTGATGTCTAACGATGCCCAACATCTTTTCATGTGTTTACTTGCCACCCATACATCCTCTTAGGTAAAGTGTCTAAACAAATCTTTTGTCCACTTAAAAAAGAGTTGTTTTATTACTGAGTTGCAACATGTCTTTATATGTTTTGTATAAAAGTCTCTTTTTTATCTTATCAGATACGCATTTTGCAAATTTTTTTCAGCCCCTCTCTTTTCATTTTCTTAACAGTGTCTAAGTACATTGGAAGGTTTAATATTTCCTTTTTCATTTCTGAATGAACTCTCCTCTAAAGTCAGTTTTTCT
This sequence comes from Smutsia gigantea, assembly GCA_032199065.1. Taxonomy (NCBI): domain Eukaryota; kingdom Metazoa; phylum Chordata; class Mammalia; order Pholidota; family Manidae; genus Smutsia; species Smutsia gigantea. The sequence continues at coordinate 61,771 of JAVSCE010017928.1, forward strand.
ATTTTTCTTGGTCATTTTCTTTCATTCTGGTGGTTTAATCTCATACGCAGGGTGGCTTGTATTTATGATTTCTCCCATTGGGCCTTTCTCCTGAGTGGGGAGTCTGCCTAGGAGAGCTGAGGGGCATGGGGCACAACACAGAGTCATGTATGCCTGCACTTCAGGATGACAGGGTGCAGTTCTGGCTTGCAGCATGTAGTCTTCCACATGCCAGCAAGAGGGGACTTTTATTCCGGGGGTGCCAGGGTAGGAGCCTTTCATTCCCCCTCCTGTTTTTTTGCCTGGAGGTGGATGATTTGAGGCAGCAGATGGGGGTGCTGTCATATTGTCCAGTTCACTGACTTTTAATGTGCCCTCCATTCATTGTCTGATGTGACCCTGAGCCGGGATGCCACCTAGGTCCACCAGACAGCTTGACTCCTGACACCTCTGCAGCCCCTCACGGCATATTCTTGCTTGAGACTTTTTAGTTCCATTTGATCAAAAACATGCTGATTCCCAGTTTTTTGAAAGAATACATTATGTTTGCTAGTTTGGGTTTATCCTTATTTCTGTGCCTTGTCAGAGGGGTCTTGGCAGGAATGTTAGGCTGATGTGTGTGTCCTGTATTATTTGAACATGCCACCTATTTGAACTTAATAGAGTAAGAATTGTTAAGTGATTTGGGATTTGTCACAGGGACAGATAACAGAGTCAGCTTCTCCCTTTGAAACCTGTTTTTAGTCACAGATGAACTATCTTGCTGTTAACACATTTGATTAATGGTCTCATTAAGGATTATAACTAAGAACAAGAAGATATTTAATTGTGTTTACAGTGAAATATATGCAAATAAAAGCATTCATATTTAGTTACCATTGGGATCTGCTAGAACTGCAGGGTCTGCCTAGAGGAGAGCTAGTGGTACTGGATGCACCCCTGCCCCAGCCCTCACTGGACGCAAGCCTGTCTTGCCAATGGGTTTCAGCCCTGGACAAGTTCACTATGGATTCAATGAGACTGAAGAATGACAATGGAATGTTTTTGGGGTAAAAGAGTTTATACCCAACTTTATTTCCTCGGAGGCAGGTCAATCACTAGAATCCCATCCACTCAGAGAGAGCCTACACGCAGCAAGCTGGTCTCTGCCCCTGGGCCTCTCCGGGCCCCACAGCCGTCTCAGTCTCTGTCCTCGGCGCTGCCACCGCTCCAGCCTCTGCTCTCCTGCAGCTGTGCAGCAGCCCTCCAGAGCACTGGGCGGAGCTCTTTATATAGAGTCAGTAACAACGTATTGCCCACACGTGCGTCATGAGCAGCCGACCAGGGCCAGGTGAGAATCCTGGCCACAGGAACCTTCACTTTCTCCTCAGAGCCCCTTGAGAGGGATGAGGGGAGTGTTCTTCCAGTCAGCATGTCCATAAACTGTGGTTCATTTGTTGCCTGAAAGAACTGAAGAGCCCCATTTGCTTCCCTTAGCTTGTTTAGCAGCCTTAGATTGTTCTGAGTTCCGGCCTTCCCGACATCAACCAGGGCTTGGGCTCTGGAATCAGACCCCTGGAATCAGGGTTTCAGTCCTAGTTCCAGCACTTAAAGCTGTGCGACAACACAGTGACTGCTTCTCGGGGCCTCAAAGCCTCATCCATCAAGTGGAGATCATACTAGGACCTAGGTCATCATGGTGTTTGTGGCTCCGGTGACTTAAGGCACGTACAGCGTCCAGCCCAGAGCCTAACAGGATGTGTCAGCACTCAGTGAGAGGTGGCTCTGTATACCCGGACTCTCTGCTCTCTGGCGGCCCCTCTGTAGCTCTGTGGACATTGTACCCATCTTGCAGCCAGAGGCCCCATGCCCCATAGTTTGGCCTCGGCAGCCTGGCCCAGTTGGGGACGTGGCACAGCCCTTGCCTGCCTCTTCTTTGGTCTGTTTCTTCACATCACCCAGCTCTCCTCGAGGCCGGGAGCCTGCTGGAGCCCCGCTGCGGCCTGCAGCTCTGCCTGGCTTTGGTCGGATGGGCTCCCACCACCACTACCATCCACCGTGTGTGTGGCCTGGGCAAACTAATCAGTACATATTTTGTCACTTATTTTTTCATTTAGTAATTCAAAGTGATAGCCGTCCTGCCTACCCTCCGGGTTCTGTGAGGATGAAATAGGTGCTATGTGTAAAGTGTTCGCACAGTCCTGGCATGAGGTCAGTCTTCAGAGACTCTTGCTGGTGGCTCCATGTGGCCGGGCCTTGGCCCTCAGCGCAGGCTCCGTGGGAGCCCTGGTGCCCAGGGGCTGCTCTTCGGGGCCTTCTCTCCATCAGGCTCCAGGGCCTCTCCTGGCCTGGATGTTAGGCCCCTGCTCCCTTTTCCCGTGAGCATTATTTTAGTTATTTAAGAAACCCATTGAAAATGCTTACAGTGTGTCACACATTATTCTAAATAATTTACAAATATCAGTTTATTTAATTCTAAAACTACCCATGTGAGGGAGGTGCTATCGTTAAGGCCCATTTTTTTCAGATGATGCAAGTTAGACCTAAGAGCTGAAGTGACCTGCCAGGCTCACAGGGCCAGGTGGCTGCAGATGCCCTGCTTCCTCTGCCTTCCCCTCTGCTACGCTCTGGGGTCTCTCTTCTTGTGACCCTTGTTTCCTCAGAGCGTACTCCTGAGACCAGACCCAAGGTGGGGGGCTCTGCCACTCCTCCCTCAGGCCCTGGGACTCCACACCAGGACTGTGTGGACATAATGTACTTTGCTACTAGGACTGCCTTGTGGGTGGCAAAACCTGGAAGTCCCTGAAGGACATACCAGCCACCCTCTAGTATTTACCTGTTCCCCAAGCCAGTTCTTAACCCTGTCACCAGAGTTCGGGCCCTGAAATGCCCTACTCCCTCATCAGACCTCACCCCCAGACCCCAAATTGGCACTGTCTCCATGACTGCTCACCCAATCCCTAGGGGTTTTTAGAACTCCCCTGACTTAAGTGTGTGATTACCCACCAATGCTTCTAAGGGCTGTTACTGGTGGCAGGGTGGGAGGGATAGGGAGAAACATGGAGGGTGGAGGAAAGAAAGGTGGCCATTTAGCAAACAGGGTGATGTGGTACCATTGGCTGGTGCCAGCCTGGTGGTCCCTGAGGTCAGGTTTAGTGACCTTTCCTTAAGGTGATGCATTTTCCATGTGGACGTGTTTTAGGAACGTGATTTGGAAAAGACTACGGTCAGAATTCAGCACACATGTGGGCGGGTCGTGTGCTGGCCACAGCTGCCTGTGGCCTGGTGGCTTAGATCCTGTCAAGTCTTCCCGCTCCCCAGCGCTTCTCTTTCAGGGTCTCGCCCTACTGACTCCAGACATGGTCAGGGTCAGGCCTATCTCAGTCCACCTCCAGGAGTCTGACTTCTAGAGCCCTAAGCACAAAGCCGGCAGCTGCTGGGGGTGCTCCTGGCAGCGTTGGCCCAAGAGGCTTTGCAGAGTAAGCTGAAGCCAGGGCTGACTCTTGCTGTCACCTAGGAATGCTTGCAGATGAGGGGATTAAGACAAAGTTGTTTTTACATTGGTTAGGGATATTTTTCCACCATTTCTTTGTAGGAAACCTCCTCCTTTGTCAGAATGGACATCTAAAACAATCTTAAGTTGTTACGTGTCTTCTATTTAAGGCAGCTAGTCAGACTCCCTCTTGGTTCTGGGCCTGCTGATTTTGAGGTGCCTGTGGATGCCAAGAAGGTGTGGCCAGGAGGTTCTGAATATCCTGGTCTGGAGCTCAGGAGAGAAACTTGGGCTGGACCTAAACATGCGGTTGAAGTCATGGCAGTCTATGTGATCTTCAGGGAGGAAGATGGACATGAAGAATATAGGAGAAGACCCCGGACAGATTTAGGTGAGGGTGGGAGATGTGTGTCAGAAAAGAAAAAAGCAACCGGGAAGTAAGACTGAGAATGGTGAGCCTGAAAGGTGAGTTGAGAACACAGTGCTGAAGGGCAAGGACAGAGGGCAAAAATATGGCGGGACATTGCCTAGCCGGAAGTCGTGGCTGGTAGAGAGAAGAGCCATTCCAGTGGAGCAGGGGTGGAGAAGGAGGCGGAGAGGGAAGTGGGTTGAAACAGTGAGTAACAGCCCTTTCAAGAAATTGACCTGTAAGGAGAAGAAAGAGGGTGAGCAGAAGCTGGAGGAAATGGGAGGCCTAGAAAAGATGTCTTCATTGTTCCTGCTCTTGTTAGTCTGACTATCATCACCATTGTTATTACTAATGGGAGAGGCTCATGCATGGTAAATGCTAGCAGGAAGAAGACATTGGAGGGGAAAGTGGGGGACAAGAGGGCATCGGAGCAAGGCCTCTGAGCAGGTGGAGGGGATGGATCCGGAGTTAGGAGAAGAGGGTCCTGGAGATGAAGTAGCCTCTCTTCCATTGAAGCCAGAGCTAGGAAGAGGACGCAGGTGAGTTCATACATTTGGGAGCAGAAAGTTTTCTTCTCCCATCTTCTGTTCTCTGCCTGACAAACTCAGGGAACCTCCACTCAGGGTAAGTCAGGGACAGAGGAGAGGCCCCAGAGTTGCTGGCAAAGACTGTACAGGCTCTGCCTCTCCTCTCACATCCGTTGACCTCAGTTGAGAACTCAGAGCCAAGGATAGCCTGGGCAAGGTCAGGGCCCCAGCGCCCTTGGGAAGGGGCGTGAGACAGCCCAGGGGTGGCTGAGCAGCTCCCTGGGGATGCAGGATTACAGGACTCTAGCCTCAGCCCAGACCTGGTCTCCCTTCTAGAACTAGCCCTGCCTACTCTGCTCAATTTTAACTTAATTGCACCCAAATCAGTTCCATAGCATGGGCCTTTTTTAGGCCTTAGTGACTCGAAGAGTTTTGTTCTATTACTTCACATTTTCCAAACCCACTTCACACAGATGGAATCTTTTGTAATCCTATAAGGCCAAGCACAGAAGAGGAACAGTGCCAAGGAGGTTGGGCCCAGGACTTGTTTTAGTGAAGATAGAATGGTCTTTTACTCCTTTTGAGATCTTGATAAATCTGCACCTAATTTGGGAAGTTTCAACATTGAGGAACTCCCAAACTCCACTCATTCAGCAAATGCTGCTTGGCATCTGCTGTGACCCAGGCCTGGGCCCTGCATGTCACCTTCTTTTTCAGGGTTTACCTCTTTTGGTCTTTGCCACGATTCTGTGGCGTTCATTTTCAGCATCCTGTTTCATCAGCGACGACACCGCTCCTCCCGGCAGGTTAACTTGCCTGGGGCTGCCCAGGGAATCCGGGGCAGGGCTGGGATTCAGAGCACAGTCTTCTGGCTCCTTAGATTTTATCAAGGAATGTCACAAACATAATGTTTTCTGTTGCGGTAATGATTTCAAATGTTATGTATTGTCTAGTACAAAAGGTTCCTCAGGGAATTGCCAAAACCCCAAACTGCAGTTTTTGATCCTAGAAATGTCCAAATTAAACATATTCAGGGCAGATATATTAAGTACCTGGTTTGGTTCCTGCCTACATGATATCAGCAAAATGAAATAGACATAACAATAGATTTTATCAATAATTTAAGACAGTGATGAGAGTGTGGTGTGGGAGAAGAGGAGGGTGTTTGGAGTTAGAGCTGAGCTTGATGGCAGCGTGACTACAGTGGGAAGGGTGCAGAGATACCTCTATCAAGTACTTGTTATGTGCCAGGTGCTCTGCATGTTTTAATCTCACTTACCTATTATAATAAGCTTCACAGATAAATATCATATCCATTTTAAGGCAAGAAAATTCAGGTTCCCAGAAGATAAGCATCACACAGCTAGGGTATGGAGGGCCCAGGATCTGATCTGGGTCTGTCAGGTCCACACTACACTCTTTCAGGATGTCTTCCTAAGTTATTTATGATGTGGAAATAAGATCATAGACTCTTAATCAAATCATACACATAAATAAAATTTACTGCACATTTAATTAAATTAAATGTATACATGTAAACACAAGTTCATGTATACTTCAGTGTGCACACTTGCACGTGCTCGTGCACACACACACCCACTCACATATATGTTAACTTGCTGTTTACTAAAGAATTCAGGAAGAAACAGAGAGCAACTATCAGCCAGAAATTGGGCAAAACACATGCCTTAGTCCTTGAATATCAGTTTTATGAATTTTCTTTTATAACTGATTATAACCCATAATTTTCCAGGACTGGCTTTAGGATCCCCAGGAGAGAAAGCCTCTTGTCCTCACAATTAAACTTTGAAAGGGCAATAATACACATTTGAAAAGTGATTAAAGCATATGGTCTAAGATTAAAGTATACATTGTAAAGTATACATGCCGGGTGGAGGATTAAATGTAACTGAGGCAGGTCAGGTATGCATTTTCGGAGCAAGGTGAATCATAGTGAATGGAGGGAATTCTACACCTCAAAGAGATTCATGTCTACTTTTGAGAATAAGCAGTCAAAGTATTCATTCAAGAGGATGACTCCTGAGCCCTTTTCCTCTTTGTCAAATGGATGTGGTAAGAGCTCCATCCTAGTGCCCAGTCCTGTCCTTGGCATATGGGGGATTCTTGCTGAATGACAGCATTAGCTAGTATCTCTGTCATTGCTATCAGTTAGGGTCTAAGTTGTGAGGGTGTGGAGGACTTGGCGGGGTCAGGGATGGTTGTGTTTTCCCTGTGGGTGACTGGGAGGATGACAATGCCATTTGCAGAAGTAAGGCAGCTGGGACGAGGAGCTGTGTTTCCCTGCTTCTGGGTGGTTCCCAGGCATCCTCAAGTCCAGGACCTTCATCCTGTATCCCAAGTGCCTGTGTGTGGCTCACAGCTGGGTCCTGAGAGGCATTTGATGTACATCCCTTTAGCACAGCTGCTCAGCCAACAGGTTTTGTCTTTGGCCATTCCTGATTCCCTCCCTGACTTCCTAATAAACCCTGATTGGCATCTGTTCCAATTGGTGGGCAGCTGACTCTCACCAAAGATCTTATAAAATTTCAGTTATGTGGTAAAAAAAATTATTAAAAATACTAAGGCCTGGTATGAATTAAAAGATCTTGTAACGTGGAGGTAGAGGACTTCAGTTGGCCTCCTTGCCTCCATTCTCTGCCAGGGCTCCCCAAGCACAAGCTGGGAATGCTGGGCACTTGGACAGGAGCTTTTCCCTGGCCCTTTTTATGTCCCCAAGTAATCAAATTAGACTGTTCCTGTTATCTCCCTTGGATAGGAACCAGCCTTACTGATAGGTAAAATTTAGGTAATTTGATTCTTCAAGTGATAATGCTAAATCTGTTGGAAACAGACAGGGCCCCTGAAGATATTAAGGAGCACCCCTCCTTTTGTCCCTTTGGTTATGAGAGATGGAAGGGGCCAACTTAAGACTTGGACCTGCGTGTTCCATGGCTCCTGAAATGGAGGATGTTACATGGCCTATGTGACCTGAGATTCTTCAGCCAGATTTAATTTTAAATTTGCTGGGGTGGATAAGTCCTGTTAGTTAAAACATTATGTCCTCTCTCAGAGAATGTGTGTTAAGATAGGACTTCTGGTCCCACAGCAGAGTGGCAGTAGTGGGACTAAGAATATCTGGGCACAGAAGCCCTAGGAAATGTGGCCAGGGTTGTGGGGAAAGTATCCCACTTTTCAGCCTCACCTCTGGAGGTCCTGGTGCATCTCCGCCTGCAGACCCAGCTTCCTCCCCAGAGGAGAGGGAGAATCCTCTCCCACCCTAGTGAAGCACAAATGGCCAAGGCTTTAGCCCCTCCCCACCTCTGCATCCGCATTCCAGTTAGATGCCCCTGGTGTGCTTTGCATCCCAATTGGAATCACTGTTGAAATTGACTCTCTACTTCCTAGGAACTAGCCAGCTGTGGATGGAGTAAGAAGGAGAAACATAGTCTCGCCCCCAACGTTGTGGCCTTTACCCGGAGGTTTAACCAGGTAAGTAACACCCCTTGCACGTGCCTGTCCAGGTAGCAATCTTTTGTCGCCTGTAGGCTGGGAGTCCTGCTAGGGTTCAATCCCAAGGACCCAGCCCCGGTCCAGACCCCTCTTTTGAACCCCTGCCTTCATCAATTCTTGTGCCATCACAGTCCTTTTTCACACAGCAGTTGGAACTGAACACATCTTTCCTGTGCTTAAATCCCTTCAGTGGCTTCCAATTCCACTGAAGCTAATGGTCATAAGCTAACGGTCGAACACCTTAATTGCTCTGCAAGGTCCTGCATAATGGTTCTGTCTTCTGCCTACTCCACTAGCCTGGTCTCCTGCTCCCCCCCCTCCCCTGCAGGCTCCAGCCATGCTGACCTGCCTACTCCACTAGCCTGGTCTGCTGCTCCCCCCACTCCCCTGCAGGCTCCAGCCATGCTGACCTGCCTACTCCACTAGCCTGGTCTGCTGCTCCCCCCACTCCCCTGCAGGCTCCAGCCATGCTGACCTGCCTACTCCACTAGCCTGGTCTCCTGCTCCCCCCCCTCCCCTGCAGGCTCCAGCCATGCTGACCTGCTGTTCTGGCCTGAGGGTCTCCTGCTCCCCAGCTACCCTGCAGTCAGCCATGCTGACCTGCCTACTCCACTAGCCTGGTCTCCTGTTCCCCCCTCCCCTGCAGGCTCCAGCCATGCTGACCTGCCTACTCCACTAGCCTGGTCTCCTGCTCCCCCCACTCCCCTGCAGGCTCCAGCCATGCTGACCTTCCTTCTCTTGCCCGATGCTCCTTACCTCTGTCCTTCAGGTCCCATGTATGCTGTCCTCTTAGCTCAGAATTCTTCCTCTCTGTTCCGCCCCCATCTGACCTCAGCCTTCCTTGAGGAGCCTTCTGTGAGTCCCAGGCCTGTATAAGGTCTCCCCATCGGGTGTTCCCGGGTTGTGTCCTGTACTTCTCTGTGTGTCCTCACTTTGTGTGACTCTTCAGGATCCATCTTCTTTGCTAGTCTGTGGGCTCTATGGGGGCAGGTACCATGTCTCTCTTGTCCGTCACTGCGTTTCTCGTCACCCTTCCCAATGTCAGGCGTATCATAGGTGCTCAGTAAATATATGTCAGGTGAATGAATGCAGTGCTCAGAAAAGACTTCTGAATTTAATTTCTTTCAATTCCTGAAGACATGGTCACCAGTCCCATATGTATTACTACAAACTGACTTGATCCAACTAAAAATCTTACTCCAGACATGAAGAACTTCATCCCTACCTCCTGGAATGGTGATGGGACTTAGACCAACTGAGGGGACTGTGCTTCTGATTTCCCAGCCAGACCTGCCAGAACATGATCTTCAGTAGAAAGTACCTTGCAAGACCCCCTTTGGATGGGCCAAACCCCCAGATGGTGCTGTTTTCTTCTTTGTTCTTGTTTTTCTGTCTTCACATGAGGACAGTAGCCTAGAGGTTTGCATAGCGTGTTATGACTGGGCCTCTGGATGATGGGCCTGGGTTCCCTTTGAGCCTTCCCTGCAGCTGGGTCTGACCTCTCAGAAATGCTGCATCCTGGGCATCACCATTGCTCAGCCCTCTCCGGGCTTCCCCAGCCTCAGCTACCACCCCAAGCATGTGGGAGTCTCAGAGAGGACCCAGCTTGTAGTCTGAAGACTAAGGCTGGACTTGGCATTATTGTTTTAGGAGTTATCATAGGAACTCGGAAACACATCTGCAGTAGGGGTGATACACCGTTTGTTTTGAAAGGAGAAGTTCTGAAGCCTTTTGTTTCTTTTCAAAATCTTTTTCTTTTCAACTGAGCTTAGTCTTAAAAAAAAAAAAAAGAATAGATGTGCACATGCTATCAGGGGATTCATAGTTTCCTTAGCAAAACTATTTGACAGGGAGCCAGCACAGTCCCACCTCTGACCAGCCACAGAGCTCCTGAAGGAGGGCTGGTGGAGGATCTGATCTAATCTGCTTTGCACGCGGAGGCCAGGTCAGCTTGGCAAAGGGCGGTGCAGCTTGTTCTGTGAACAACTGCATTTTGTCCAGATCAGACTGAGTGGGTGAAGAGAGCCAGAAGTTAAGATGGTTTTCCAAAACAGAACACCCTGAGAAATGGTCTTCCTGCCTGCCTGTCAGCAGCTCAGAGCGAGTGGCTCCTGGGCGCAGCCCCGGTAGCTCTGGTTTGAAAACTGGCCAGTGGCCAGCCTAGTCAGCCACTGGGACTGCTTTTTCTGAGATGAACTGATTGGCATCCCTTCCTCGGAGAGTCTCATATGTAAGAACAAGGCTCCTCACCAGACTCCAGATAAAGGAAAGCAGTTCACTTACCCCTTTGAGCCTGTTTCCTTATCTGTAAATGAGAATAATAATAGTATTCACCTTGTACAGCTGTTATGAAGATTATTATGAAGAATAATAATCTCATGAAGTTGTTATGAAGAAGTCTAAGTGAAATGATGTGTGAGGAGTTCTTAGCCCAGTACCTGACATGTAGTAAGCATCCAGACATTTTGGGGGAAAGAAGGGGAATGTGGAGAGCAGCTGATTGGAAGGAGGTTGCTGGGAAATTTGAGGCCCCTTGTGGCCAAGTCATAAGTCCAGGGACCAGTGTCCTGGTCCATCCCTTCAGGCTTGCCTGCTTCTCCATGGGCACTGAGTCCCTTGGGATTTGTTCATGAAGTGGCTGAGTTGGAAGTGTCTGTTAGGGCCAGGCTTGTGTCTCAGCCCCAAGGCGTCCACCATAGGGACAGAAGTGCTCGACCTTTTTTGGGTCTGAGTTTTTCTGAGAACCTGACAGTATCATCTATGAATCTGCTCCCAGATAAATGCACATACATGTAAATTTGCATTTAGTTTAATGGATCCACTGCCTGCCCCCTGAAGTTTGAGCATGAACACTGTAGGGGTCTGTGGACAACAGGCTAGACTTTGTGGTCGCAGGGAATCAAGCAGACCTAGGTTTGCATCTGAGCCTTACAGATTCTTAGCTATATGATCTCGGGTTGTCTTTCAGCCTTTCACTTACTTTATTTATAAAATAGGGAGAATCATTTAAAGTGATTTTTGAAGATTAAATGGGGATCATGGATGTAAAGGGTTTAGCTCAGCACTTGACACATAGTAAACAATTAATGCTGGCTTTAAAAAAGGTACCGAGTAGTGGGAGCTATGAGCTGAAAGGAAGGTTAGGCTTGGGACTAATGGTGGTAGGGTTGGGATTATGCCCTGAAGATGCTGAAGAATTAGGAAAAGATGAAGAGGGAATTTGGAGTATTTGGCTCTAGTCCAGACCCTGCTGCTGACTGCTTGGAGGCCTTGGTGAGCCCCTTCCTGTCTCTGGGTCTCAGGACTCTCATGTATTAACCGAGATTGGACAGGGCCAGAGGTTCCCAACGTTTTGTGCTGGAGACCCGCTTTCAATTTTCTCATGGACTCATGTATAAAGTTCCTAAGGACTGAAACCTCAGTCCAATTTGCCTGAGCATAAAGGGGATTTATTGGCTTCTGTAACGAAGTCCAGGGAGAGGGTGGACTTCACATACTGCTGGGGGCTCAGACAGCACCAGCCCACCTGGGCGTTGCCCTCCGCACCTCTAGGTTCTGCTTCCTGCTTTCCTCTGCACTAGCTCCCCTCTTGGGCAGCCTCCTCCTCTGTGGTTGTGATACAGCGATCAGTAGCCCCACTCACACCTTATTCTCAGGGTGACCCCAGCAGGAAAGTCCTGCCTCTATTTTCAGGAGTTCTATCATCTGATGTCCAGTTGCTCCAGCTTGTGTCCCACTCTGACCAGGAAGATGTGTGGTTCTGGTTGGCCAAGTCTCGGAAATGGGCCTTGCTATGGGGGGGCTGAGGATGGTGTCTACACCAAAAGGGCTGAGAATGGAAGAGAGAGGGTACCTCAAGGAAAATTAGGGTGCTCTGACAGGAAGAAGCTGAGGGTGATGGACTGAAAGGGAAACACAGGTTCCCACCACAGACCCTCTTCTCTCCTACTCTGAGCTTTCTCTCCCTGGCAACCTGCTGACACCCCATCACTCTCAAGTCCTGTCTGCCCTCTGAGCTCCCATGCATCAGCAGCCTAATCACCGACTGTTCCCACGCCTTCTTGGCTTTAGCTGAGACTATTTAAAGAACATTTAATGAGCACTTAGGCTCAACTTACTGAACCAGATGTGCTAAGAATTACCTTCATTATCTAGTTTCACATGGTCCAGTGAGGTAGATATTCTAAACCCACTTTATGGATGAGGAAACTGAGACTCTGGGAGGTGGAGTAGCTTGCTCAAAGTCATAGCTGGTGAGTTTCCTCTTTTGGGGCCTCCTGTTTTTTTCTGAACACTACTCCAGAAAAACCTCCTGTTCTTCCAGACCTCATTTGTCTCAGAGCAGGAGACAGTGCTAGCATTCTCCTCCCTTCCAGATGCTCTCTCTCTCTCTCTCTCTCTTATTCTGTCCTTGTTGTATGGAACCACTATCATTTGGGGGCTAATTACTTCTGGTTGTATTTATTTATTTATTCAATAGACAGTTACTGAATGTGTAGCAGGCTCTGTGCTATCTTTAGGGGGCAGATCGGAAACCAGGTACAGCTCTTGCCATTGTCAGCACGTAGAGGCAGACGTGATGGGGGTGCTTACAGTCCAGCGAATCGGCACCAGGATGGGGAAGCCAGAGAAGAGGCATGGGCAGTAGGAAGGGGGGCCAGGAGACCAGACTGGAGTCTGTTCCGTTAATCAGGGGAGAGATAAGTGATAAGAGATGTGAAGTGGCTGGACTCACTCCCGAGGATGAGGAGACTGAATGACGCTGGTGATTGGATGTGGAGGAAGAGTAAAGGAAGGCCCTCCTTAGGACCGTGGCAGTAAATCCAGTTTTTGAGATAGTGAATCCAGAAGGAGGAGTTGTGAGGTAGGAGATGAGTTAGGTTTCGGGCCTGTGGGCTTAACTATGCAGCAGGTAATGGGCTAGTTACCTGGAAGTCAGGGGAAGGGTCTGGCCTGGAGGTGCTGACATTGGGTCATCTGTGTTTGACGCCCCAGGAGTACTGGAGGTCATTCAGGCAGGAAGGGCCCAAGTGACAACCTGACGATTTAAGCCACGGGCAGATGAGAAAAAGCAGCTGGGGGTGGGGGAGGAAGAGTACTCAGAAAGGGCGGCGTCGTGGGAACCAGTGTCGGGGAAGAGGGGATGCTCCACGATGGGTCCACGAAGATGGGGCTAAAAGACCCCTTTGCCCTCAGCAGCATGGGGGTGCCGATGAGCCCCGCAAGAGCAGTTCTGTGCATATGTGAGATGGGAGCTGGGCTGCGGCAGCTTGCATGGTGGGACATGTGAGGAAGCGAAGAAAGCAGGTGCTGCACCGAACAGTGGCTCCAGAGGAGAGAGAGGAGAGGAGGGAGTGGCTGGAGGAGTGGAAGATGTCCAGGGAGGTGGTGGTCCTTTTTCCTTTCCGTGGGGAGAGCCTGAAGGATGTTCCTGTTTTGAATGGAAGGAGCCAGTAGACCAGGAAAAGCTAGAGATGAGGAGAGAGAGGGACTACTTAATGAAAAGTAGTTCCAGAGAGTGGGAAGAGCTTGGGAAAAGCCTCTGGGGCCTCCTCAGGGTGAGGGGAGTGGACAGAAAGGATGATGCAGGCACAGGCCCGTTTATAGGTGTGGAGCAAGGAAGTTCAGAGAAATAGGAGGCGAAGGGGGAAGCAGTGGGGTGGGGAGATAGGGGTTTGGGAAGGATTGAAAAAGTTACTGCAGGGGAAGGGAGAGAGCTGACTATGGAGATAGAGAAAGGCTCGTAGGCAGAGGTGGTGGCCCAGGTGACCGAGATTGTGACTTCTCAAAAGGCTCCGGTGCACATGGCTGGATGGTTTTCTCTAGCTGCACTTTGCAGCCCAGGAGTAAGGGCATAGGAGGGCAAAAGGTTGGAGCCATCCACACTAGTGGGAGCTAAGTAGATTTTTTTGAAGGGCCAGGAAACTAGGGAACTTAACATATTGGCTAAGAAGGGGCTGGAATGATAGGGGATCAGTCTGCTCAAGAGGAAAAGGATGCTGAGGAGAAGAAGGGCTGCCAGGGCCTCCAGGGTATGGTGAGAGGGAAAGATGCACGGCGGGGGGGTCAAAGAAAAGGTAAGTTCTAGAAAGTTAAAAGGTTGTGGCCCAAGATTGGAATTTAAGGTTTCCAGTGTAGGCAGGCCTGGGTAATTATGAGAAAGAGGTGACTGACTTAGTAGGTGGGTAATAGTTGCTGAAGTTGAAGTGGTCAAGGGAACTTGAGGCCCTGATCATTCACGGTGATGTTGAAGTTGTCCAAGGAAGAAGCAGGGTTTGGAATGGAGAGGAAAGCAGACCAGGTCCTGATCTGTTACCATCTCTGTAGGTTTACCTTTTCCAGAATTTCGAGAGAAAAAGGGAATCATACATACATAGTTTTTTCAGACTGGGTTTTTTTCACTTAGCAGTATTCAGATTTATCCATGTTTTTATATGACTTCATGGCTTCTTTTTTTTTTTGTATGAACACTCTTTCATTGTATGGATTTACTAGTTTGCCTATCCATTCACCTGAAGGACATCTTAATTACTTTCAGTTTTTGATAATTATGAATAAAGCTGCTATAAACATTTGCGTGCTGTTTTGTTGTATGTACATAAGATTTCAAATCAGCTGGGTGGATACCTAGAAGTGCAATTGCTGGACCATGTCTGTGCCATTTTGTATTACCACCAGCAAAGAATAGAAGTCTGTATTGCTTCAGATCCTTGCCAGCAACTGGTATCATCAGTTTTGCTCTGTTTAATTTTAGCCAGTCTAATAGGTGGGTGGTAATCCCACTTTCCTATGCTTTATCCAACCACTCCTGGACAGTTATCTCGTCTTGGGTGCTTCCCATGAAGCAGAGGAGGATCGTCACATAGGAATGGCATGTCAATATCACAGTGGCCAGAGGGCAAGGGGGAAGAAAGCATGTTATGCACAGAGCAGGTGAAGGATCTAGAAATGAGAATACTCAGGGAAGAGATAGTCAAGGTTTTCAAGTAACGGAGAGGTTCTTATGGGGCCTAATCACTAAGTACAGGGACCAGCGGTTGAAGTGGAAAGGCAGGAGGCAGTTACTTTCTCCTAATTCAGGTTCTCTCCCCATGGAGGCTCAGGCAGAGACCAGACAGAACTTTATCACTGTGTGTGTACAATAGCATCCAGTGGTGGGGGCAGGGAGAGGGTGGGGCTACTAAGTTCCCTTCTGCTTCCAGCTTTCTAAGAAAACTGTGAATCAGTATATGAGAAAGTTGTGACAAAGTAGATTTCTCATGAGAAACGATGGTATTAAGCCTGGATTTTTCTTTACGTTCTGATTGTTTTTATTTGTGGTTGATTAACTAAATAAAGGTCTCCGTGTTCATAACTATTCTGCTTTATTGATATGTAATACTCTTGTGGCATTCCCCATGGGATATCTTAGTCCCCAGTGGGTAAACTCCAGTGTTAGTTATACCACCAAAACAAAATAGTGATAATAGCTTATGTATACTGAAAATGTCTTCACATGGTGACCAAGTGGGATTTACTCCAGGAATGCATGACTGGTTCAATAGTTGAAAATCAATTAATATAATCTACTGTATTAACAGGCTGAGGAAGAAAACCATGTCATCGTATCAGTTGACTCAAAAAAGCTTGAGGACATTCAATGGAGAATGGGTAATTTCTTCAACAAATGGTGCTGGAACAATTGGAGCATTTTTTTGCGTGTATGTGAAAAAATGAACCTAGACACAAACTTCAGACCTTTCATAAAAATTAACTCAAAATGATCATAGGCCTAAATACAGAAGACAAAACTATAAAAGTTTTAGGAAACACAGAAGAAAATCTACATGGGCTTTGGTGATGAACAAACCAAAAGTACAATCCATGACAGAAAAAATTGTCAAGTTGGATTTTATTAAAATTAAAAATTTCCGCTTTGCAAAAGACATTCTTAAAAGACAGACAAAGCACAGATTGGGAAGGATATTTGCAAAACACGTCTGATGAAAGACTTGTGTGCAAAATATACTCTTAAAGCTCAACAATTTAATAAAACAATTAAAAAATCGGCAAAAGATCTGAACAGACACCTCACCAAAGAGGATGTGCAAGTGGCAGAAAAACATATGAAAAGACACTCAACAACATTTGTCATTGGTGAAATGCAAAACACTACATACTTGTTAGAATGGCTAAAATTAAAAAGAAAAATACTGACAATACCAACTGCTGGCAAGTATCTGTAGCAGTGCGATCTCTCATTCATTGCTGATGGGAATGCAAAATTGTATGAGCCATCAGTGGCATTCCTAGATATTTATCCAGCTTATTTGAAATATTACACACAGCACACAGATGTTTATAGCAGCTTTATTCATAATTGTCAAATACTGAAAGTAACTAAGATGTCCATCAATAGGTGAATGGATAGAAAAACTGGTAGGTCTATACAATGGAAGGAAGAGTGTTCATCCAGAAAAAAGAATAAGCCATCTAGCCATATAAAGACATGGAATAATCTTAAATGCATATTGCTAAGCAAAAGAATCAGTTTGACAAGGTGACATGTGTAATTACTCTCCCCCTCCCCTTTTTGACAGTCTGGAAAAGGTAAAACTGTAGAGATGGTAAACAGATTAGTGGTTGCCAGAGGTTTGAGAAAGGGGAGAGGTGAGAAAAGGAAGGTCGAGTAGGTGAGGCACAGGGGGTTTTCAGAGTGGCGAAACTATTCTGTATGATACTGTAGTGTTGGATACATGACACTATGAGCTTATAAAAACCCATAGAACTTTATGGCAGCGAGAGTAAACCTTAGTATATGCAAATCTAAAAAAATATTCACTGTGGAGATTAAGGGATCCCAGAATGCAATGCAGAGCATAACAAAAGAGTCTAACTGTACCATAAATGTGTGGGACGACCTCACTGAGGAGGCCAGGGAAAAAGGTGCTGGCCTGAGTAACTGAAAATTAATGGAGTCTGTTAGACTTAAGACGAAAGGAACTGTACGTAAGCACTGACTCTGTTTGATAAAGATGTTTCCCAAGGGGGATGGGTAACAATTCTGGAGCTATTATACCGTACCTTATACTGGAATCGAACAATTAAGGAAATGGATGGCAGGTGGTAGGAACCAGGTTTCTCACTTTTGGAGTGGAAAGTTACATACAAGCAATGGGAGAAGGCTAGAATGATCCCTCCTTATTGTGATGGATTGGAGTGGGAGACATCAGTATTGACTCATGTTTAATTTCATGTAGATACAGATGGTTACGTATAGAAGTGTTTATAGATAGGTGTACACACATAGGTTGGTGTACACACACACACACATGCACACAATTTCCTTGCTCTTGAGGCAGAGAGGACCTAGAAACGATACCCAAGTAGCAATAAGCACACCCAGCACCCAGATCCTGGTTTCTAAAGTCGTTATCTCATAAAAGGAAGCAAGGATTCTTGGGGAAATGGCTGGTTTAGGACTGGGACAAGACATGTATAAGATGAGCCTGTGGCATCTTGTAGTGCCAGAGAGTAAGGAAATACTCAAACAAACCAAAACAATGCAAGGGGTATGTCAAAAGGACAAAGCCAACTAAAAGAGCTCTTAATGCCCAAAGTTGGCACAATTTGAGCAAAAAAATAAATAACATAGCGTTGGTTTATAACCCAAAGTATAAAATAAATGTGAGTCCATTCTGATATAAAAAATGATTTAATAAATAAATGGGAGAGAATGGACAAACCTCTGCAGAAGAATCCTTCGACAGTGACTTCCTTCCAAAGTTTGAGGTGATAGTATTATCTATGTAACCAATTTCCTATTGGGCATTTTGTTTTTTTCTATTCTTCTGCCTTTTAAACAGTGCTTCAGGGAATCCATGTACAAACGTCCCTCTAAATTTCTTAATTTTCATAAAATAAATATTCTTGGGAGAATATAACTTTGACGTCTTGAAAGATATATTGAAGTTGTTCTTCAAAATGGTCCTATAAATTTTTATACTCCCCAAAACAGTGTATAAAAGTGTCAAGATTCACAAAGGGTTAATGTATTTTCTTTAAAATACAAAGACCTTATATCCCAATAGAAATATGGGTGGAGGACCTAGACAGGTAATTCACAAGACAAATAGCACAAATGGCCTATAAATATTTGTAACAAAAAACTGACAAAAAGTTTTAAAATATTGTCAAGCAGTCATGAAAGAAGTACAAAATAGAAAACAGACATTATTTCGTCCAGGTTAGTAAAGTTTTCTGAGAATTGTAATGACTGGTACTTGCCTATTCAATTGGAACTTGGAGCTGCTCAAACTTGATGGATAAACAGAACTTTTAGAGGTCAAGTTTTTATATATACACTTCTGAGAAAAAGTACACATACTTTTATTTACTCCACCTCACAAGAATTTATCTGAAGACCTTCATTAAAAATGTATAAATATATATGCATAAATATGTTTGCCACAGCATCATTACAACAAAATAATTAGAAATATACTATCCAATAATAAGGGGTTACTTAACGTGATATATCCCTAAGATATATTGGTAGCTGCTAAAAGTTATATTGTAGAAGAAGATTTATTCACTTATAGAAATTCTTCTGATAATATGATTAATATACACCAATTTAACTGAAAAAGACAAACATATGTTCTAAGTATGGGAAAAGACCGGAAGGACACATACCACAGTGTTTATCGTGGTGGTCTCTGTGTGAGAATGAGGTTGCAAATGATTTCTGCCTTTTGTGCTATCTCTGTTTGCCTTGTTTTCTATATTAAGCTTCTCTTCGATTTTGAGGTGAGAAAAGAGAATAAAAAATGTTTAAAACTATGCTGATTCTACCTTTGCAATACTTTTCTTACCTGCCCCTTCTTTCCACCTGCTTCAGCATGGCCCTAACTTAGGCCTCCTGTCTCTCACCTAGACCTTTGCATCAGCAGCTTCCTGGTGGTGTCCCGGTCCCTGCAAAAGGATCTAAACTGTCAGTCCTCTGCTCAGAGTCGCCAGAACTCTCCCCATGTAGAATAGTATCTTAGGTCCTTCTTGTCACCTTTTTGCCCCTGATTCCCCCAGTCTGGCCTTTGCTTCCCTTTCTAGCTTGAATCTCTCTTCTCTGACCCCACAGAGCACTGTTGGTCTCCTCAGCTCTCCCTGGTCTTGGAGTATTCAGTCATACCTCTGTCCTATCATCACCTGTTTAAAGCCCATCTTTGAAGGCTTGCCTCCTCCAAAAAGCCTTCCTCTTTCATTACCTCCCCATATTCTAGCTCACTTGGTTTGAACTTCTATGGCCACGATCACTAGCTTGTCCTTTAAACTTGGTGATTTCTGGAAGATGCTACCACCTCCTTTGGTGACCTCCTTATCAGGCAAGGACTCAGAGTGCCTAAAGCCTGCATACAGTTAAGGGCTTCATGAGTCTGTTGAACTGTCTCAGAATTGCCTTTGCACACCACGTGCTGCAGACCAGACTCAACTCTGCCATGTTCCATAATAACGCCTTAAATATGTATGACTTTTTGGCATGCAGAAATCTATTAAATTACACATGTAAATTATCACACTTGAGATTATGTGGCATAAGAATGTGCATGTTAAAATAGAAGGTTTATGGGCATGTCATTTGGTGTTCAGAAAATCTTCCATAACTGGCTAGTAAAAATTTAAGTTTGAACCTGATTTAGAATTCCTTGGAAAAAATTATTCTGTGGAAACCCAGGGATGTCCTGGAGGCAACCACAGATAATTACCTAGAGAAAACTTTTCTGTAATATTCCTGCTTAATATGAAAAACAAATTTTTGATTCTTGGTTACTTGTTCCTTGTTTTCTCATTGAAGAGTGACAGTGTTTCTGTAAAGAGATTTTTTTTAAATAATTTATTTTGGTATTCTTAATCTACAATTACATGTGCAATATTATGGTTATTAAACTACCCCCTTCATCAGGTCCCCCCCACCAACCCCATTACAGTCACTGTCCATCAGCGTAGTGAGATGCTATAGAATCACTACTTGTCTTCTGAGTTGTACAGCCCTCCCCGTGCCCCCCCAACATTACATCTGCTAATCGTAATGCCCCTTTTTCCCTCTTATCCCTCCCTTCCCACCCATCTACCCCAGTCCCTTTCCCTTTGGTAACTATTAGTCCATTCTTGGGTTCTGTGAGTCTGCTGCTGTTTTGTTCCTTCAGTTTTTTTCTTTGTTCTTATACTCCACATATGAGTGAAATCATTTGATACTTGTCTTTTCGGCTTGGCTTATTTCACTGAGCATAATACCCTCTAGCTCCATCCATGTTGTTGCAAATGGTAGGATTTGTTTTCTTCTTATGGCTGAATAATATTCCATTGTGTATATGTACCACCTCTTCTTTATCCGTTCATCTACTGATGGACACTTAGGTTGCTTCCATTTCTTGGCTATTGTAAATAGTGCTGCAATAAACATAGGGGTGCATCTGTCTTTTCAAACTGGGCTGCTGCATTCTTAGGGTAAATTCCTAGGAGTGGAATTCCTGGGTCAAATGGTATTTCTATTTTGAGTATTTTGAGGAACCTCCATACTGCTTTCCACAATGGTTGAACTAATTTGCATTCCCACCAGCAGTGTAGGAGGGTTCCCTTTTCTCCACATCCTCGCCAACATTTGTTGTTGTTTGTGTTTTGGATGTTGGCCATCCTCACTGGTGTGAGGTGATATCTCATTGTGGTTTTAATCTGCATTTCTCTGATGATTAGCGATGTGGAGCATCTTTTCATGTGCCTGTTGGCCATCTGACTTTCTTCTTTAGAGAAGTGTCTATTCATGTCCTCTGCCCATTTCTTAATTGGATTATTTGCTTCTTGTTTGTTGAGGTGCCTGAGTTCTTTATATATTTTGGATGTCAACCTCTTATCAGATATGTCATTTATGAATATATTCTCCCATACTGTAGGATGTCTTTTTGTTCTACTGATGGTGTCCTTTGCTGTACAGAAGCTTTTCAGCTTGATATAGTCCCACTTGTTCATTTTTGCTTTTGTTTCCTTGCCCAGGGAGATATGTTCATGAAGAAGTTGCTCATGTTTATGTCCAAGAGATTTTTGCCTATGTTTTTTTCTAAGAGTTTTATGGTTTCATGACTTACATTCAGGTCTTTGATCCACCTTGAGTTTACCTTTGTGTATGGGGCTAGACAGTAGTCCAGTTTCATTCTCTTACATGTAGCTGTCCAGTTTTTCCAACACCAGCTGCTGAAGAGGCTGTCATCTCCCCATTGTATATCCAAGGCTCTTTATCAAATATTAATTGACTGTATAAGTTTGGGTTAATGTTTGGATTTTCTATTCTGTTCCACTGGTCTGTGGGTCTGTTTTTGTGCCAATACCAAATTGTCTTGATTACTGTGGCTTTGTAGTAGAGCTTGAAGTCAGGGAGCGTAATTCCCCCTGTTTTATTCCTCCTTCTCAGGATTGCTTTGGCTATTCGGGGTCTTTGGTGGTTCCATATGAATTTTAGAATTATTTGTTCCAGTTCATTGAAGAAAGCTGTTGGTAGTTTGATAGGGATTGCATTGAATCTGTAGATTGCTTTAGGTAGTACAGCCATTTTGACAATATTTATTCTTCCTAGCCAAGAGCATGGGATGCATTTCCATTTGTTAGTGTCCTCTTTAATTTCTCTTAGGAGTGTCTTGTAGTTTTCAGAGTACAGGTCTTTCACTTCCTTCGTTAGGTTTATTCCTAGGTATTTTATTCTTTTTGATGCAATTGTGAATGGAATTGTTTTTCTGATTTCTCTTTCTGTTAGTTCATCATTAGTGTATAGGAAAGCAACAGATTTCTGTGTGTTAATTTTGTATCCTGCAACTTTGCTGAATTCAGATATTAGTTCTAGTAGTTTTGGAGTGGAGTCTTTAGGGTTTTTTATGTACAATATCATGTCATCTGCAAATAGTGACAATTTGACTTTTTCTTTACCAATCTGGATGCCTTGTATGTCTTTGTTTTGTCTGATTACCGTGGCTAAGAGATATTTGGCTGCAATAAATGTGCCTTGTTAAGCTTGGAATATCCTTAACCATTTTTTTTCTTTCAAAATTTAGAGGTTTTAGATGCCCCTTGAATTGCAAACATCGGCCCTACTCCTGCCCAGGTGTCGCCCTTCTCGGCAGTGCTGTCATTGCCCTCTGGGCATCTGTGTTTCACATAGAACTGTTGTTATAGGAGAGAAACATAAACAAGGGAGTTAATCACTTTCCGGCATTTCTTGGCATAAAGTCCCTTCTGTGTTTCATTGAGGTGTCATGTGAGTCAACTATACACTGCTAGACGCCTTTCTTGTTCCCACAGAGGACTCAGGGGCTTGGGGATATTGGTGTATGTGGGAGGTCAAGCATGAGTGATACTCTGAACCAGAAGTACCTGTATATATCCCCTTGGCATAGGCTGTCTCCTGAGAAACATGCCCTTCACCCTCACTGCTTTATGGAACTTTGAAAGATGTTTTTGTATCATTCAAACTATTGAGTGAACCTCCCCTGGGAAATGAAGGTTGTTGCAATTGTGTGATTATTGGTGAGCCTTCTCTTTGTGGGTGTGGCTGAGGATGTGGGTCTCATGGGCAGAGCTGCCTGTAGGCATATCCCTTTGGCCTTTTGTCCATCCATGGGCTCCCCGCAGCTGGGATCCATCTGAGCAGGATTTATCTTAATGAGATAAAGCTAGGCTGCTTCATCTCAAAACTCCCTGCAGCACCTTCAGAGAGACTCATGTTGTGGACACCCAGCGGCCCCTGGAAATAATGAAACTGGTTATTTCTCACAGCAGCCCTGTGTGTGCTGGAGAGGAGGTGCTGAGGAAAGGACCCATTTGCAGGGGTGGGCGTCATGAAGGAACCCCCAACCTCACGCAGCCCTGGGCTGTGCTCTCCCAATTTCCCAACCTCTTGGAAATCCCCTAACAGTGGTGGGCAAGGGGGGCATGGATGGTCTGGAATTTAACAACTTTTCTGGTGTTTGTGTGTGTGTGTGTGTATTTGATTTTACAGGTCAGTTTTTGGGTTGTACGAGAAATTCTGACAGCACAGACTTTAAAAATAAGGGCAGAAATCCTGAGCCATTTTGTGAAAATAGCCAAGGTAAGCTGTTCTATTATCATTTTTATCTTCCTTTCTTTTCTTTCTTTTTTTTTTTGTCTCAAAAATGTGCTTCCTCAGTGCTTTGGGAACTGTATTACTCATGGCCAGCTGACAGTTTACTCAGGGCTCAAACGGGCAGCTGGGACCCGACTTCCCCAGAAGCAGCTGCAGGACCAGCCTGGCTGCCCCTCGGCTCGCAGCCCCTGTGCACACACGGGCAGCATGCCCTGCTGCCCCATGGTTTTGGCAGCTAACCATTCTCTTTAGCTGGCCCTTTGCAGACTCCACGAGGCCCCAGGGACTGCACCAGCATCCATTCATCCTCCTCCAGATTTGGCCAGTGCTGGGGGTTGATGGATTTTGTGATACCGTTGCATCCTGCACAGCCTTGTCCCTAGTCAGCAGATCTCACCCCACCCCATCTGGAGTGAAATGCCTGGACCTGACGCCCCTGCTGGCCTCTCCTCCCACTGCCTGCCCCCTGGCCTGAGAGTTTCTGTCTTTGCCAATTGTTGGGCACCAGGCTCATGTCTGCCCTACCTCCCCACACCCCACCTCCACCAGCCTAGGCTGTGACCCCGTGGGCCTACCTGGACTACTCCCTACCCTCACACAACCCGTCAGCCCCTCTGCATACCCTGCTGCTGATGGCGAGATTGCCTGACTCTCGGCAGAGCACCGCTCTGTCCAGGTCCCTGCTTGCTGCACGTGCCTGCCTTGTCTTCCCACCCAGATCCGAGGCCCCCCAACCTGTACCAGGCCCTGCAAGAGCCGGGCACCAGGGGGCTGGAACTTCGTTTCAGCATTTCATGAAGTACTGAAATGCTCACATTATCGTCCCATTTCCAGAGGCAGAAGGGTGTCCCTGCCAGGGCCCCACAGTTAGTCTCTCTGCCTTCCGGGGAGCTGCTCCTGACCCTCAGGGGATGGTGAAGTGCACGCACTGATGAGTAGGTTTGGGGCAATGGGCACTTTTATGTCCTGAAACTCTGAAGTACTTAGAACCATGCTAGGCTTAATGATGTTGCTGTCAGTGAGTTCATGCTGGGCCGTGAAAGAAAGTGGGATGACGTTCCAGCCCACCTGGTGCTTTCGCTTTGGAAATGAGTTTACCATCCCCACCCCAGAAATCCAGGACGATGCCTCCTAACCCTCTGCCTTCTTCGCATGGTGGATCATCATGCGGGCACTGTGCCCTGGTATGTTCTTGTGCAAGCCCCCTCCTGTCTCCGGGCCTTGGTTTCCCACCTATAAAATGAAGGGGGTGAACGAATCCCTCAGAGGACCTTCAGCTATGAAAGAAAGCCTATGACGAGCATAGCAACTCAGATACAGAGGATGAAATCAGTCCTCTCAGAGAATCTATCATTGCACACAGGAAACAATTAGAGAATGTTACAAGATGTATTAAATGAGGTATTAACTTGTTTGGTAAGGGAGAATCTCTGAGCAGGAACAGAGCCACAGGACCAGGCATAAGGGCGTCTCATTTACTGGCTGATTTTCCTGGGCCTGCTGTGTGCTGCCCTAGGGATGTGATGGCAGACACAGCTTCATTTTCACTCCCAGGAAATACAGTCCAGGGTGAAGAGAGGCATGGAAAAGCCAGCACAGCTGAGGAGTTCCTCAGACCCCTGTGGGAACACACAGGCAGGATCTTCCTGGACTGCAAACATGGTCAGGAAAGACATACCATCTGAACTTGGAAGTACTCAGGGCAGTGATGAGGGCGGGGGGGAAACACGTCTTCCCAACGAAGAATGAGCAGCCTGTATGGCACTGAGCCCCCACCCCCGGCGCCCAGCACTGGTCGAGGCAGTTTATGCGCACTGACCTATGCCACACAGGTGCCTGGATTACCTGCCCCGATTGAGAAATGAGGACCCCCAGGCTCGGCAGGCTGAGATGACTTGCTGGAGGACACACAAGTAGTGTGAGCTGGGATTGGAACCAGGTCTCTTGGTTCCAGAGCCTGCTCACTAGCCCATACTTCATGACTCCCAAGAATGAGAAATGGACCCTAGTCCTGTTAGCAGGCTTCCTTTAGCCGAAAGCCAAGAACAGCCATTCTGTCTTTCTGCACTTACTCTCGACTGGGTCTCCCTTCTGTTGTCCTCCATGGTAAGGGCCTTGTCTGAGACTGAAATGAATCCAAATGTTCTCACTAGTTTGGGGTCTGGTTCAAAGGAGCGTGGTCAAGTGATTGAGAGGCCAGAGTTGTGTGTTCCCGGCTGAGAGGGGTCATGCAGACCGGTAACATTTTCCCTCAGCCCCTCTCATTCTGGGTGTTAAGGTGATCACATTGATATTGTTGGCACAGATGAAGTTTCAGTTTACAAAAGCCTGCTGGGACAGTTCCGATTTGTCTAAAAAAAGAACATAAAGGATGTTATCAAACCTTATCCTGAGCCATGTTTCTGTCCAGCCAACCAGGCAAGTCAGCTTATGAAATTTTGCAAATGTTTTAGATGCAGACTCACCTTTTGACAGTTCGAGTGGAAAAGAGCATATGGTTTCTATGAACTTTCTAGCATTGTATTTTCTACATATTTTTAAGTGTAATTGAATTTCATAAATATGACATTTGGTAACACTTGAACATGTTTTTTGTTCCTTTGTTTATAGCAGCAAAATAATCTATTCCATATCTTTTTTTCAGAAACTTCTAGAACTCAACAACCTTCATTCTCTCATGTCTGTGGTGTCAGCATTACAAAGTGCACCCATCTTCAGGCTGACAAAAACCTGGGCTGTAAGTTAATCTCCCTAAG
The DNA here is from genome assembly GCA_032199065.1 of Smutsia gigantea. Taxonomy (NCBI): domain Eukaryota; kingdom Metazoa; phylum Chordata; class Mammalia; order Pholidota; family Manidae; genus Smutsia; species Smutsia gigantea. Next base: position 87,548 of record JAVSCE010017928.1, read on the forward strand.
TCTATTCCTTTGATTTCGGCTGTCATTTCATTGGTGAAGTGGTTCATTCCTTAAGCCCTGGAAGGCTTTCCCCTGACTGCCCTTTGCCAATGACAGGAAATTTCTGTGGGTTAATGAAATGCTCCCTGGGCATCTGTCTTGCCAAAGGGTTTCAGCTCCAGGCAGGTTCACTATGGAGTCAGTGAGACCAAGGAATGACAATGGAACATTTTTGGGGTGAAGGGGTTTATTACCCAGCTGTTCTCCAGGCATTAGAATTATGTCTGCATCCAACAGTCTACAGGTCTGTAATCCTCCTTTGTCTCTGCCTCCACCCAGAGCACTGGGCAGAGCTCTTTATATAGTGATTCAGTCAATAATAGCTTATTGCCTACAGGTGTGGAAGCAGTAGCCTAGCAGCAGGCCAGTTACATCATCAAGTAGTTTGGGTTCAGGTGAGGATACTGGCCATAGGAACCCCAACTTTCCCCAAGCATCCTTGTCCCTTCAGTGACCTCAGTCCCATTTGGGGACAAGGACACTGTGAGGACATTGATGTAGCTGGAAGCCCTGCAAGTGCCCCTTCTTGGAACCCACAGGATCGTGTGCGATGGCTGGGCAGTGACACGGTGTTGCTGGTACTCTTTTGCAGCCTCCAACCCTCCCTGGGGGAAGGTCTCTGGGCTGATGGTTCACAGCTGCCCTGAGTTGCTGGCCATATAGCTGAGTTTCTCTGGAGAAACCTGTGACCCCATTGTAGGGAAAATTTATTTATTTTTCCTGTAGGCCCTGGATAATTTCAGCTCAGAGGTGGAGTCTGATAGTTATATAATTGAGTCTGTAGGAAAGTTTTTCTGCTGTAAAAATACTTTAAAAATATCTCAGACCTCTTTATCCTCCCCAGCTTGGCACAGTGCCTGACATGGGGGAAGTAACTGCTATTTCCATTGCTCATTAGCATTCACCTCCTGGCCTGCCTGGTCCAGGGTCTCTCACAGCCACACAGCCCATGCCTTTCAAGACCTGTTTATGTCCCACGGAACTGAAGGAAACTATATGGAATTGTCAGCTGTGCTTTCTACAATTCGTTTCCGAACTTCTTTCTTCCAGTCCATGGGGCTGGGCTCTGTTTCATACTTGGCTAGCTTAGGGACCTTTAAAATACTTAGGGATTAGGTTGTAGGTGCTCAGAAATGAGCCTTGTTTCTTTAAATTGCAATTTTCCACAGGTCTAGCCCTAGCAAAGTAGAGCGAGAAGTGTGAGTTTGGAGTCAGAAAACTGGGTTTGTGTTCCGGAGCCATTCAGAGCGTGACTTCTGTGGGGCTCGTGTTCCCGGGTCTACTCAAGAGAGGTTGGCCCAGACTTGTGGTTTTTCCATCAGTGCTTCATGGAGCCCCAGGGGTTCCTTGGAGCTGCCTTGGGGCTGGGGGAGAGGAGACAGGGTGCCAGCAGACAGCTTGGGCACTGTTTCCACCCTTCTGCATCAGTTTTATGTACTGGGCTTGTGGGTGAATGTCAGTTGAGCAATGACTTTGGAGCTCAAAAGCAAGCTTGGAAGCCACTGGTCTTTGCAGTTGCTGCCAGCCCTGTGATTCCCAGCCTGTCTGAGCCATGAGGCTTTTTCAGAAGTTGCTTGGAGATTCTGTTTTAAATGAATTTTCCAACCTTCAGATGCTGTTATTGTTTCTCGATCTGCTGGGAACTATGTGCAGACCTGGAGGAATGAATTACAGATCTCATGGTGCCCAGACCTTACTGTCAGTGATATTGTGACTCCCAATGGCCCCTGTAAGCTGTATAGTTGGTAAGAAAAGTAGGGAGTCTTGCAAGCCACCCCCATCCACCTGCCCTGCTAGTCCAGGGACCATGGTTGGCGCAGAGCTTTGGGGCAGTGGAGGGGTTCAAACTCATCTTTCCCCTTCCTTCAAATCACCCCACACAGTGGGGTCAACAACTCCACTGTATTCCCAGCACTCTCCGCAGTTGTCATTATATATGCAGCATGCAGCTCATCAGCTCTGTGGTTTTGTTTACAGGTCTTTCTCCCCCTCTGATTACCTACCTCCATGAGGAGGTGTGGTTTTTCTCTGTATCTCTGGGGCTCAGCTGAGTATACACTTGGTCCTTGAATTGTGCGTGTTTGTTGTGCTGATTCATATCCTCCTTTTGTTGTAATTTCTGGTAATGAAATTAGCCATAGAAACGTTGCCAGAAAGGAGCTGTTCCCCCTCTCCCACCTTGCCCCTTGCTCTGGTACTGGTGAGACCTCAGGGGCCCACAGAGCAGGAGGGGCGGGAAGAAGACCACCGGAGGCACTGCCACAGCAGCCCAAGAGGTCGGTGTTTTTATGGTCTCCGTTTTTCTGAGAAGGAAACAGGTTCCAAGAGGTGCAGTGATCTGTCCAAGGTCACAGAGCTGGTGAGTGTCAGGCGAATGTGATGCAGCCTTGCCTTGCAGGACCCCATGGCCCATGTGTTTGGCCAGTGTACAGGATGGCTTGTCAGTGCTGGAGCTGATGCTGGGACCAGGCTGGGCACAGGGCAGGCAGAAATGGGCACTCACACAGTTTGGGAAGCAGGGATGGAGCACACAGGCCTTGGGGCACAGGGTGTGACTGGGTCCCTGAGTGCTCTCCTTGGGGTGGCATTGAAACCCTGGATACCTGGGAAACCAGGACAGAAGGGAATTATGGGTATTGGGGGAGACTTGTCACTTGGTTGCACCGTGGATGACCTCCAGCCAGGGCCAGTTGGTCATTAGCTGTGGGTGGGGCAGCCTTCTGACCTGTCCATGGCTAGCTACTGAGTGCCACAGCTGAGTGGGCTGGGGCAGGACAGAGCTTGACACGGAGCTTAGGCCTGCAATTAGGAGGCCTTAATAAATGCTGGCTAGATGCACCAGCCAAGGGGGCACCTTATGCTATCTAGAGAAGCATAGGCAGAGTCTGACTGATCCCAGCACTGGGGTCACTTTGGAATATTGGCTGCCCCAGAGCCATGAGACCTAAGCAAGAAGTTGTATTGGCCAATTCCGATTTCCTGAGTACAGATTAGTGTGCGGCTCTTATTCATTCTTCAGATCAAATATTTATTGAATGCCTCCTCCATGCCAGGCCCAGAGGCTATGTGACCCTCTTTTCACAGGCTTTTATGTCATTCAGAGGAGACAGACATGTTACTGAGGGGGATAAACACATGCCTCGTCTGGCTGGCACAAGAAGCAATTGATCAATGTTTGCTGAATGCGTGAAGTACCAAACACAGGTTATTGGATGGGAGTAACAGTGATGTGGAACAACTAGGTATCTACTATGGCAGGGCTCTTCAGGGAAGGCCCCTCTGAGAAGACAGCTTTACGCTGAGACCTGAGGGCACAGGGGCCAACCGTGCCAGGTGAGGGCACAGCCAGTGCAGAGGCCCACGGTGGGAAGGAGCTGGTGTCACCACGAACCTCAAAGGCCAGCGTGGCAGGAGCATGGTGAGCCAGGAGGTCTGTACAAGACGCTGGCGGATCCTGATGGCCTTCGGGTCCCAGGGAGGTGTGAGGCTCTGTTCTAAGTGCAGGGAAGGGTTCTGGACGGGAGATGGACGTGATCTGGTTTACGGTTGCTTTTTTCTGCACAGTTGTTATTGTGAGGAAAACAAACTGGGTGTGGGGGTTCAGCGGTACCAAGAGTGGAAGCAGGGCCAAGTCAGGAGGTAAGGGCAGATTCCAGGAGTGAGGTGATGCCGGGTAGGATCAGACAGGTGGAAGTGGCCATGGAGAGAGGTAGATTGATGGGGGAGGCCTTCTGAAGATAAAGTTGACAGGATTTGTGATGGGTGAGATGTTGGACGTGAGGAAAAGAAAGGAGTAAGTGATGATTTCTAGGTTTGGGGCCTGAGTACTGGGGAAGATGGTGAAACCTTTTCTCTGCTCAGAGTGGTCCCAAGAGGAGGTTGACTTATTCATGAGTGACTTGGCAGTGTGGGATTCCTGGAGCATGGTGAGTCACTCATTACAGTAATCACAGTCATGTGCTACCATTTCTCTCTTTCTCCTTCTCCCTCTCTCTCTCTCACACACACGCACACACACACACGTGTGCATGTGCACATTCTTTTGCTCTCTGCACTTTCTATCATGATTTGCCCTTTCCTATGAATTGATCCAGAGAGTCTGACTCATCTGCAACAGCAAAGTGAAAACTGAAGTTCTTGGCGGGGAGAAAATCACAGTTGATGGGTCAGAAGGACTTGGAAGGGGAACCTCCTGGAAGCCGGGCTCTCCCTCCCAGACATGTAGGGGACACAGGGTCATCAGATTCTGCAGTTTGGAGAACAGCCACTGTGCATATATCCTAAGAAGGCAGCTGTGTGGCATTTACCTAGTTCAGATTTTAGGTTTTAGGGTCTTTCTTCCAGAAGTGTCTCTGCTCCCCTGTGTCTGACGCAGTGCCCCAGCAGCCCCCTCGGATGCTGTGGAGAAGGTGGTGATAGGCGTGGGCTGCCTGTTTCAGGCTTCCCTGAGCCTGGGCTCAGGTGGGAGGTGAGACGGGGGAGGGGGGGGAGGGCACTGGGAGGTGGGAGGAGGGGGAGACAGCATTTGCAACCTCCAGTTTCTCATTGCCCAGGCATCCCTCCGTAGTCCTGCCTGCCCTGCTTCCCAGAAGTCTCCAGTCATGTACTCTGCTGACATTTTCACCTCCTCTTCCTTGACATTGCCACAGCATTGGACACTGTTCAGCACCCCCTTCTTGAAAATTCTTTTCCCTTGGCTTAGGTCTTTTCCTGCTATGAGGCCCTGGCCTCAGCTCCCCCACCCCAGTCCACTTCCCATCCCTTGGGGCTCTCAGGGCTGGGAGAGCTTCAGCCATGACCTCTGTGCCCAGTGGTGGCTGCCTCCTCAGCACATGCCCAGCCTCTCTCTGGAGCCCTAGACCTGTGTTCCCACGCCTGCCCCTCAGAGGCCCACACATTCCTTTGGCAGCTCACACTTGGCACATCTGCAATCAAACTTTGGTTTCCAGGAAGTGACAGTGAGTGCCAGGAGGTGTTCTGAGCAGATTGCGGTTTGGAATAAGCTCCTCCCTCCCAATTGCCTGCTCCAAACAAACACAAATAAATGCTGGATAAAATACAACCAAATTAAAAACTGAGCAGCAAAGCTGAACTGTAAGCCAAGAAAAGGAAGTCATCATGTGCTAGAAATAAAGAATGCTCCCGGAGTCAGCACAATGAGCAGAGTTAAGGGAAACCACTGTGCAGGGTTCCCTGCATGGGAGCAAAGTCCAGGCTGCAGGCATATGCACGTGGGGGCGGGGACTGGAGCGCAGCTATCCGTAGAAATCAGAGGGCCAGCACATCACTGCCATCACAGCCAGTTGTCACCTCTGTCCAACTGGGGGAGTCACAAGGGAGCGTAAGTGCAAAAAGTCAGCTGTGAAAGACTGTCACCCCGGCCTGTGCCTCAGGTGGCTACAGGGTCTGAGTACACGGGCCCCGAATCGGTGTGGGGACCCAGGACTTTGTCCCCCAGACATTAAGAGTGTGGACTCTTGAATCAGACACCTGGCCAGCTTTGCACCTGCCTCCGTGCAAGGGTTAAGGATTGAAGGAGTAAATCTGTGAAACAGTGTTTAGCACTGTGTCTGGCTCTGTATCGGACGCTGCTGCTGCCGCTGCCGCTCTCATCACCATCATCTCTATTCTCCACCCTTCCTGACTGCTCTCAGATGAGCCAGGCCTTTTTATTTAGGACCTGGTATCGTCATTCCCTTCTTGCCGGTCCTCTGGCTCCTTACTCTCTCTAGTCCTTCCTCAGAGCACTACTGCAGTGGTCTCCCTAAAACACAGCTCCAGGGTGTTCACTTCCCAGATTAAAGGCAGTTCTTCACACTCCCCACCCCGTGCTTGGCTGGGGCCTCTGTGCCCACCACTCCTCCAAAACCGAGTGCTCTTATACAGCCATTTCGATGCCATTCTTTTTAACCTGTCACTTGAACATTCATTCACCACCTCTGGTTTTTTAATAATGAATATTCGTCAGCCCATTTTTTCCCCATTCTTCAAATATTTTTTATTGGAAGGCCATGCACTGCTTCATTTATTGTATTTCAAATCACTGTATACTTACTTTTGTGAAAACACTTTCTGCATTTTCTAGTACAAAAAAACACCCCCAAATTGTTTCAGGAATGTAGAGAAATATCCAGCTTTGTCAGCCTCTTTTTAACCGTCATTTAGATTTCCAACCTTGATCCCTTAGAGAAAGGGAAGAGACTGAGCTTGGATGAGAGAGTGGGTTGGTGTGTCTTGATGGGTGTTTTTGAGGGAAACTTGCGTTTGGGAATGTGGTGCTTGATGAAAGCTGTGGGGCATGAGCATTTTGCGGGGTGCAGAGGACATGGTAGGGGCACTTTGCCAACAACAGCAAATGCCAAAAGGTTTCATACCTACTTCACACGTATTTCCTGACCCAAAAAAACCAACCATAAACCTTTCAGCTGTGGGCAGTGGAGCATCTGCTATCACCAGGGACACAGCAAGTCAGCGCCCCAGGTCATGTGCAGAAGAGACGCAAGAGTTGTCTGAAGGAACTTCCTGTTCAAACACAGCCACAGTCAACTCGTTCTTTCCCCATCGATTAGTATTCACTGTTCACACTTAGCTGTGATTGGCACCCTGTTTGCAAGTTGAGTTGAAGTATTGGAAAAATAGAATAAACAGTCAAAATGTTCATCACATACCCACAGCATCCAAATGGCCAAGTCAAAAACATACTCTGCCAAATGGTGAGTTTCCGTCTCTCTCCTGTCTTTCCAGTTTTGTCCAATGCAACACTGGCCTACATTTCTGCCAAACTGCTACTCCCTTTAGCATCCCTGTGTGTTCCTGCCACCTGGCCACTGTTCAGACACTCTGCAGCTTCTGGGGTCTCTCCAGCTCCATCTCTCCTACCTGAAATCTTTTGAGACTCCTTTCCAGGACTCTCCCTTCCTGAAGTTCCTCCTTCCCACGGTGAAGTTGTTCTCTCCTTAGGGCCCTCCTCATAGCGTTTCTGACCCTTCCTTGCCTCTTCATCCTCAACCAGGTTGGACAAATGGAGATGCACTTTTGGTGTGTGACTCCTCACCCACCCAGACCAACTCTGGACCCAGGATGCGCCCTTGGCAACTTCCATTTGGGGACAAATCTCAACTTCCTGGCTCTACTTTTGGGGCTAAGTGGGAATGTCTCCTGGGGTTGCCATGAATGGATTTTTTTTTAGCGAAATTACCAGAAGCACATGGTAAAGTTTGTCCTACAAGATCATACATTGCATAGATATGTATGCATGTGAATGTGCGTGTGTGTGTGTGTGTGTGTGTATATATATATATATATACACACACTCGTGTGTGTATGTGTAAGTTGTTAAAGGACAGTTTTTTAAAAGATAAAATCATGATTCATACAAGTATAAAATGAATACTTGTCTGAGATCTTATTTAACCCATTAATCAGTGAGAGAACCAGTAAGAGATTACGACTGTATCAAAAGAGAACCCAGAGTACTACAATTTCATAGTCAGGTAAGGAACGCTGAAATCATTTTTTAAATGGATACAAAATTATTCCCAGGGTGGTAATCAGTGACATTCCATGAGACATACTTTGCCTTTCTGTAGACTGCAAGTTAACTTCTACCTGTGCAGATTTTAAAATGGTGTTAGTCAGAGACAAATATGGACAGCTGGCCAGGACACCCACTAAATTTCAAAGTCATAATTTCCCCTTACGTTACGAATGACAGGCTCCACTGCATCTGATATTTTACATTAGATACGTGACTTTGTAGTTTATTTTTCAGAAACTGATCGTTTGTATCAAAAGAAGTAAAAATTACTTTTTCTTAAGTGCCCTAATTTTATTCTTTACTCATTACATACTCAGTCTGTTGAACCCGTTGATCCATAGATTATTCACAGCATGAAGAATTCTTTGCATACTAACAGTATACACTGGCACAAAATAGAATTTTGAGCCAGTTTTAATATATTTGGAGCAACAGGCTCTTTGTTGAAAAGCATTTCCACATATCAAGAAATGTTATTCTCTCAAGTCAAGGGAACTAGATACCAATGTCCTCATACAGAGAATTTGGAGAAACTTTTTTCTTCCTCCATGGAGACAACTTCCAAATTCAACTGTTTACCAGGAGAGGGGGGTTTTCTATCATTAGTCAAATGCAAGTACCACATACAGGCTCTCAGAGCATGATAAAGGAAATTTCCACAAACAACCCACCTCTTCAGGTATTTGTCCAAAATTTGTGATCTTGCTGGCTTTTGACACTGTGTTTCATGAGTCCCTTTTCTCCCTTGCAGCAGACACTTGGCGCCGTGATTATTTAAAATCAGTATGTGGGGACTTGATTTTTACCTTATAATTTGAGTTCACTTTGCATATGTGGTTATAGCCCCTTTCTCATTCCTAATGTTGTGTATTTTTGCTTTTTGCTTTATTTATAGAGGTTTTACCTGTTTTACTGATGTATTATAAGTGTTAGTTCTTAGATTTAGTTATTGTTTCTATAACTTTGGTGTTTAGTTTTGTTTTTTTAACATCAGTGTCTACTTTTATCTATTAATTGATTTCTTTTACTTTTTCCCCCTTATATTCCTAAAATCATGCATTTTCCTCTCAGTACAGTTTTGGCCCCATCACATAGTTTAACATATAGTTTCTCATTATTTGTGAGTTTAACATACAGTTTCTCATTATAAATAGTCCATAATCTTGGCTTTTATTCTTCTTTTACCCAGGAATTATCAAAATTTTCCAAGCAATTGGATTTTGAAGTTATCATTGTTAGTTTTTGCCTTCTTTTATTCAAGAAATATTTAGGCAGTATTTTCTGTGTCAGGAACCATACCAGATACAGGGAACAATAGAGTGAATACAACCAGCATGGCCACTGCCCTCATGGGATTCATTGTTTGCTGCGTGAGGCATGGATGTGATCACTCATAATAAAAATGAGAGAATCTCGGGGTGCCTCAACACTTCTCAACTTTCCTATAAGGGAAGTTGCCTGTTGCATTTACCGAACTTTTCCCTAATCTATTTCCATACCTCTTTTAGTATCTATTTGACTCAGGTAGCAAAAAATTTATTTTCTTGTATGTATTTCTGATGGTTCCTTCCTGAGGCTTCTCATAAACTCTAAAATCTACAGGTCCTTCATATGAGGTTTTCAGTTTATGGCTCTTCTTGTAATAGTTTAAAACGTGTAAGTAATGCTGTTATTTTTTGAATAAACAAGCCCTATGTTTAAAAAATTAAAACTTAAAAGATTTTTTCCAGCATAACACATTCCCGTTAATTTAAAAATCACTAAGTACTGAAAGGCTTAGTCAAACAATAAACACTCATTGCTCTATCTCTCGATACCCCATTCATTCCCCAGAGGCAACTCTTAGGGTTATTTAGTGGTTTCTTCTGGTAGTTTCTGCATTTCCATCAATGTGCTTTTGCTGCAATTTCTTGATCTGTTCACTTTAGACAATATTTGGTGACTTCCTTGTATGAAGATGTTGGGTTGTTTTCTTGAACGTCCTTCCCTTATTCTTTAAAAACACTCATGTTCCTATAGTTAAATCACTTTTGTTAAATGAGTATTTGGTGTTTTAATTATTAAGAATGTGTATTAGGTTCTCTGTATAGTCAAGTAGTAATCTATGAGTAACATGTCTTTTCTGGAACACTTTTTTTTTACCCTGGAATTCCCTTTTAAAAAAAATTTCTTATTCTAGCTGCCATCTATCTACCAGATATTATATATATACATATATATATATATATAATTATAAAATATTTTACCAGATATAAAAATATTATACATAAAAATCTTAAAATTATTTTATCTTAATTTTATTTTTTATTATATTTAATAAATATGTCTATTTCCTCTAACAAACATACCATCCTGTTAGGTTTTTCACTGGGCCTATCTTTCTCTGGAGACCTCTCTTCCAGGCTGATCTGACATGGGCCAGCTGTCCTTAGGGCTGCTGTGCATCTGTCATCCCAGAGCCTCCTTTACTACTCCAGGATTGGATCCACTGTTTCCCGTATCCCATATCTTCCTGCACTTGGTTTATTCTTTCATTTTGACAAAGGAGGTTCTCAAGTATTTTTCAAATACATGCATGGAAAATAGATGGTCTGAGTTTCCTAATGTCTTCTGGCATCCTGTGCGTTACTCCTGAGAAATCTGAAGCCATCCTTAATCTCATTTGTGGGCACAGAATGGAGCAGATGAGTGAAGTTAACCAGATCCAGCCCTTCTGAATGTGTGTGTGTGTGTGTATGTGTGTGTGTGGGTGAGTGTGTATGGGAGGGGGGTTGGCAGGGAGCATGAGTAAAGAGGCAAGGGAGGTGTTACCTGGAGTTGCTGGTCTTAAATTTAGGAAGCATGCAGATGCGGATCCCTCGGCTGTCCCATTCTGCTCAAGAGCTCCAAATGTTGGTTTGAGGTCAGTCTGCAAGGTGATTTTCAGGGATATCCCCCAAGGCTTTAACCTCGTATTGGTCTGGTCACAGCGACAAGCTGATAGAGGTACTTGAGAGGCTAAGCAGAGAGGCTGAACATAGCAGGGACCGTGGTCCATCTCTTAGCCAAGTCCAGAGAACCAGTGACATAAGCGTTGGACACCAGCATGGCTCAACGTCAGTGTCTGTGAGAACAAGGATTTTTTTGACCGCTGGATGAACATGGATGATTGCCAAAGAATTTAGTGGGGTTCCAGGTTGCATTAATAAACAGATGACCTCCAGGGACCTACCCAACTTTATGATGAGGCAGATCATAACTAGAGTATCTGGTTCTTATCTGGGTATACATTGTTCATTTAGTGAATTTCTCATCCTTAAATGTTCATTTCAAATGCCCCCTTTTTACATAGCTTTCCTTGATGCTTCCCTTGCCCGTAGTTTATTATTTTCTTTGTTCTTGGTCTCTACCATGTAGCTGTAATATACATCTCTCTCCTTTGTTGAATTGAGTTCCCCAAGGGTACTCAGACAAGTCACTTACTCCTTGTGACTGTGAACCTGAAATAGGGGCAGTGGTGTTGGCTCCACTGTTGACACTGGGCTTGGTAAAGATCAGATGTGTTGCATATCATGGTGCTTCACAAACAGCAAGTGGGAGGTGGCATTATTTCCTGTCCGTTTGTTAATGTAATGAATAATAGCCTCAAATCAGCAAGCCAGTTAAGCAGCCGTAGCATCTGGATATCATCCCCACTCTGATGTGCCCTGAATTTCTCCGTGGGATAAAAGCTTGCTGTTTGTTCTCCAGCTCCTTCAGCACGGGGGCCTTCCTTTGAGCTTGTTCTTGTACCTCTCCTCCCTAAAGTGAGTTGTCACTGCTCAGCTGGGCTGTCACACAGCTGCAGCCTGTTTTACTCTAGAGGCTGAGATTGAGGAATTGGGCAGGAACTTCTCAAGGCAACTTGGTCTCTCTCCTCACCAGACGTGGCCTGACTTAGTCTGGGATTTGCAGACTTGGGTCCTGGGAACTGCACTGTATTTACACTAATGGAACCCAAAAGGGTTCCTTCAGTACAAAAAGACTGCTTCCCCTGGTGCTGGACAGTCACTGAGCCGCTGCATGCTGGGGCAGTTGGACACTGGCCTGTCACAGTCTGGTGGACATGCAGGTCTGGTGGTCCAGATCCTTGCACAGACCATCAGGATCTCAACACCACACTTGACCAAGGGTGCTTGAGACCGAGGGTCCCTCTCCATTTATACTCCTGGGCACAGCTATTGACCTCAAATCCCGAGGCATTGGGTCCTGGAAACTAAACTTGGGTGGGGTGGGGTAGGCTGCTTCCAGCATACTGTGCCAAAGCCAACCCTCTCTGAGTGACCCTCTGTCTTGCCAATGGGTTTCAGCCCCGGGCAAGTTCACTATGGGTTCAATGTGACCAAAGAAATTGACAGCAAAACATTCTTGGGGTGAAAAGGTTATACCCAACATTATTTCCACGGTGGCAGGTCAGTCACTAAAATCCTGTTTACTCAGAGCGAGTCTGCATGCAGCAAGCCGGTCTCTGCCTCTGGGCCCCTCTGTCCGCACAGCCGTTCTCTGGGCCTCTCTGCACAGCTGTCCCGCACAGCTGTCCTCTGGGCCTCTCTGCACAGTCGTCCCGCACAGCCGTTCTCTGGGCCTCTCTGCACAGCCGTCCCGCACAGCTGTCCTCT
>JAVSCE010017929.1:0-248472 GCA_032199065.1 Smutsia gigantea
AGTATGGTAAGTATGTTTAGTTTGAAGAAATTCAATGTGCTATACTTTTAGGAATGCTTTTCTTTCTGTAGGTTGTATTTTTAAGTGTTAAGAAGTTATGGGGCAACTCGCAGTGACATCTAGGGAGACACTTGGGTGCATATTGAGATGGGTGCAGGAGACTAGGGAGGGACCTGTAAGTGATCTCACTGGACTATGCTGAGTAATTCTGACACTACTGCTTTAGAAAGACTACAACAAAGAATCTTATGCCTACCTAAAACTTAAGAATCCTAATAAGAAATATCAAGAAATACTTTACTATATTAAGAAAATAAATACTTTACTAAATAAATATATTGCTACCTTAAGAAATAAATACTTTACTAAAGGATATACAACAAGGGTTGAACAAAAGGAGAGATTCTCCCGGTTTCTGGGTGGAAATTAATATTATAAAGATGTCACTCTCCCTAAATTAAGATACAAATATAACATATTTCCATTAATGTTCCAATATATTACTTTTCTATTGTTCCTGATAGTTAATACTGAAGTTCATCTGGAAGAATAAATGGGGGAAAGTAATAAATATTGTGAACCATACAAGAGGCCTGTTTTATCAGATGCTAAAATAAACCTTGAAGCCTTCATAGTATTGGCAGAGGAGAGAAACAGATCTGTAGTATCAAGAATCCATGCACAGATCTAAGTATCTATGTTGATGGATTACATAGAAAAGGTGGCAATTTAAAGCAAACCACCGGGGACAGATTTTATTTCTTTTTAGAATTGGTGTTTATCCACTTATTTAATAAATAGATAATAGAATGTAAGTAGGTAAATAGAGCATCTGAAACAAGGAAAACCAACAACCTCCCCCAGTTAGTTTATTCGATGAAAGAGCTGCATCCCAAATAGTCCTCTAGGTCAACTGACCTGAATGACCTTTGGTTTCCGTACATTTAGAGACTCCTTGTAACAGCCACACAAGTTCTGGGTGGAGCAGAGGTGTGGTAACTGATAATAGCAGGGATGAACAACTTTTTTTCTTCTCCTTTTTGAGTCCTGCTTTTATCTCTTATTTCTTTGCTGTATTAAGTTCAAAAAAGGTACTCAATTCATATGTGCTAACCTATTGAAATTTGCTCTGATTTTCTAACTTTTACATACATACAGGTCAATTGTTCTATTAATCACAAGAGGAGAAATAAAGCAGTTGAATATTTCGGATTCATTAGTACCTCTGGGATTAGCCAAACCAGCTTATCTTGATAACAAAGGTTTGTATTTGTGTTATTCTATGAGATCAGCAGCAGATGCATTTTTATGGTGGAATATAACTATCAGGCCATTCTCAGGGGCTTGTTTTGCTGGAGTGGGTATTATTAAGATAATTTCTAAATAAGGAGATACTGTTAGAGGAAGTGTGCTGGATGTAGTTTGTTATCTGGGGCCAGAGGTGGGTGGTAAGAGTTCATTCACTGACCTAAGGAAGTGTAGTTGTTTTGTTTTTTGTTTTACAGCCATCTTTGTTTTATCTCTGATTTGCCTCCCACATTTCTTGCCTGGAACTAGTAGAGGTACAAATGGAACTTTTGTTGTTATTGTTTATTTTTTTTTCGTGTTTTAGGGAGTATTGTGTTTTTGGGATTCAGTGGAAACTTCAAACCATCGTGGACTGAGCTGTTTACCAGTCCTGCTGGACAGGGCCTCGGGCTGCTTGAACAGTTCATACCTTTGCAGCTGGATGAGTATGGTTGTCAGAGAGCAGGTGCTGTCCACAGAAGAGACCTGGAGCTGTTAAGGCAAACTTCAAAAGGACATTAGAGACTGACTGTAACTTAAGTGCTGGGGGGAAAAAAAATGTGAACTAACTTATTTAATTTATGGCATTTTAAAATGACACTGTTATAACCCAATGGAACCATTTTCCTGTTTGATACAGAAAGGGAAGAGAAGAGTTTAAAGCAGTTGCTTAAATTACCAGCTCATGCACCTTCTAGTTGTACAAAGTGTTCAAGAATTTATTTGTATTTGTTAGGCTGGTATATTCAGAGAGCAGTTCTCTTATTCCTCACTTTCTGCCCAGGTTTTCTAGTGACCATAAGCAAGAGTTCACTTTATTGTGTAATGGGTTGTCATGGGGTAGGGTGTGGGCTTCTGAGGGTCAGCCTGCATCCTGAGAGGCCCAGCTCCCGTAGCGCCCTGGATACTTGAAATCCAATGCTCTATTGTCATGAGCTCTGGGTCGGCAGTTGACTTGGGTGGCCGGCATGTCCAGTGATGCTTTGGGATCTGGACTGAGGCAGCCTTTTGGGGATTTGTGATACTGAATGACAGTTTTAAGTGGCAACTCAGGCCCAGCTCGTGCCCTTTTTGGCCTGGACATGTGCTATTTCTATTCATTTGTATACTGATTCCTTCTAAGGGTTCAACTTTGAAATAGGAAGTATTTGGGGACAAAAGGGCTTTTAGAGATTAGACATCCCTGTAATCTGTGACCCTTGGGCAAAAACTTGGCCTGCACCAAGGTCTGAGGTTGTTGGGATCATTTTTCAGCTTTAATCCTTAGCCTGTTTTAACTGTATATTTGTGTTTAAAATGCAGAGCTGAACTGAATATTTACATTTTTGTAAAAAGAAGAGGGCCGTTTTCCTGAACTGTAAACTTGTATTATTTCAACTTGCACAAAGGAAGTCTGTTCTTGAGTTTGCTCCTGCAACCAGGTTTTGTTTTTTTCTGTGTGTGGATTTTTAAAGACTTTCTCTGCTCACCAGCTTACCAGGAAATTGCAGAAAGCTTAATGTTACCCCAAAGTAGTGTACTCAGGGAGAAAAAAGGGAGAACCAGTGAAGGGGCAGAGTCATGGAAGGAATATTCAGAAACAACCTTTATGGCCTTAGAGGAATCGGTTGCTCTTAATTAATTCAATTGCTAAGAGCCAATTAAAAAAGGCACCATGACACCCTATTTCCTTCCCATTGGGTGCGTGTATCTCCTGCCAGTGAGATTACCTGTAGCAAAAAGAGATTGGCTCTGCAGCCTGGGATGTCACCACACCAAGAACAGAGAAGCATCCAAATGCTCTGATCTTTTTCCTAAACCCACAGTGTGTGAACTGATGGCCACAGCAAACTGGTAGGAGGTGAGTTCAGACTGACTTGCCAATGAGTACAAATTCACTTTCCTCTTCCAAGAGCAGAGGCTGACAGCCTGTCCTTTTGTGTCCTGGAGACACTGCAGAGCGGCTCTGTGACTTCTGTTACTTTACAAAATATGCTACCTCAAATTGCTACCGATAAACCTTTCTGACTAAGCTCTTGCTAAGGGCACATGTCTTAATCAAAATTTAGGGATTTTTTTTTTTGTATCCTGATGAATGAGATCTTAACCTATTAAAGATATTATTGGATCATGGTTCCTGAAGGTGATTAAAGTTTGTTTGTGTTGTGTTTTTTATGACTTAAATATCTTTTATGTGTGTTCTTAGAGTTTGGTTCTTTAAAGATTTGGAGAGGATATGTACATTCTAAGGCACTCAGTTTTTCTGATTTATATCCTAAAAGTCAGGGCCTAAGTTAAATAAAATATGTGTGCATGTATTTTTTATATACGTGTGTGACTCGGTCTGTTATTATTGGTTCCAGATTCCAGCTGTAAAGAAGTTATTGGCAAAAATGAGGAAGGGACACTGTCTACCAAGTAGATTTGGGAAGACTAAGCTTCAGAGGGCAGGTGTCACATACTACAGTGCAGAGGTTTTCAACCTTGCCTACACATTGGAATTGTTTGGGAGCTTTAAAAAAAAGAGGCCTGGGCCCCACCCCAACCCCTATATTCAGATTTAATTGGCATGTGACGCAGTCTGGGCATTGGGCTTTTTAAAGCTCCCTGGGTGATTCTGACGTGCACCTAGATTAGGAACCACTGTACTAATATAATGGGCCCACTGTTTAACTTCAGTCTCTATTTTGTTGTGACAAACAAAATTACGTTTATCTATTATTTTCACGTGTTATTCCCATATTACAGAACTTCCAGCCCTAAACAAACATTTCCCTATTGTCTCCTTTTCATAGAACTTTTTTTTTTGTATACCAACTTAGGATTTATTCCTGAGTTTATAACTGCAAGTTTCAAGGCATTGTATTACTGTATCATAGAAAATGAGTTTGAATACATGAGGTAAAAAAAAAAACATGACAAATGCCACAGACACTAGCAATCTAGGCTCTAAAACAATATACTTCCAGCTCATCCTTTTCATAGAACCTTTAAATACCGTTTTTAGTTCTGAATCATCTCAAATTGTTAAATTGTTCATCTAAGCTGATAGGCACATTGAAAGCAATTGGGAGCTAGCAGTCTGTTTTATTTCTACTAAGAAAATAAATTCAAAGGTGATTTATAAGTTTGTAAGCATTTTCCATCAGGTGAGGCAGTTGGCTGAGCTCCAGAAATGTGGCACCGTCCACAAATCGGCCAGCTGATGAGAAACACAGGGCCTTCTCATATGGCAACAGACTCAGGTTTTAAGTCTTTACTGTGAGATTCCTACCTCTCCGCCTGAGCCAGCATGCCTTATGTCATCTTCCCAGGCTGGAAGAGCGTGCTAATGAGGAGATGAAAGGCTGACACAAGGTCTCCTGGAATATGACTCCAGAGTGGCTGCTAGCTGTTTAGACCCGGGGTGAGGTGGTGTGGATTTATGATTCTTCTGTTCTGTAGCCTCATCAGAAAAGAACACATCCTCTTGTCACTAAATGGATTGCTTTGTTTGGAGGATCGGTAGGCTGTGAGATGATAGAGGCTTAGATGCTCCTGATAACCAGGTGTTGCTTCCTTAAGAGGTGCGCTAAGGTTTGGATAAGTAAGCCCAGTTGAAAGGCATTTCGGTAAGCGAGGCTGCACTTAGCACTTAGTTGATGGGGTGTTTTTTTTTGGTCCGTCCTCCTAGGGTAAGTACTTAGATCCCATTGTGACAGTGTTTGTTGATTTCGTGATGGAAGAGTTGAGTTTCTCCTCCAGAATTCTTGTTTGGTTTTTAAATACTTTCATAAAAACCTTGCTTAATAACTTGAGAGATTCCTGTAGAGGTGAAGACTGGATTGGAGTAATTGGGTAACAGAGTTGTATCATGACTGCTGGTCTTGACCTTGGTAATAATCCAGTCTGCAGACTGGAGTTATTTTTCTACAAGAGGTCAGGGAGGAAGAAAATCAAGGAGAGGCATCTCCAGTCCCTTGCTTACAAATAACAATTCTATTCACATGCTGCAGGACTAATGGAGTCACTTGGAAGGTAGAGGGTTTTTGACCCACATTTCTTCATTATAAGATAAGCTGAAAAAAGGATGTGAATTAGGCCTTGGTTTTGTGGGGAAAGGCACACACACTTAATTTTTATGTGATAAAATTAGAGAATAACTGACTGAACTGTGAAGACTTCTAAATGAACTGCCCCATAGGGCATCGAGAAATATCAGCCATAGGAAAATGTGAAGATGTTATATGTGAAAATAAAGCAGAGAGTGGGTCAGAAAGCAGCTTCACAAATAAGTTTTTTTAATTTTCTTAAGGTGGGCAATGTGATTAATCTGGATTTCAGTAACAAATTTAAATTCCATCCGCAGGAAAGCTTAGGCTTTATGATCGCAGTTGATCCATCAGGGGCTGGAAAAGGGATGCATAGGCCAGACTTGTCCCCCTGGCTGGTTTGGAGCCAATCTTGAGCTAACAATGGTTTTCACATCTTTAAATATAACATTGGAAAAAGTTAAAAGAAGAGAGTATTATTTTATGATGGGAAATTTAAATTCTGGTGTCCATAAATAAACTCACTGGAGGACAGTCATGCTAGTTGGCTTACATATGGCAGTGGCAGACTTGAGTCATTGCCACAGGGAGGATGTGGCCTGCAAAGCTGAAAATATTTACTGTGTTCCTTTAACTGAAGAAGTCTGCTGACCTTGATCTTGGTGAAGGGTGAAGAAGTCTGCTGACCTTGATCTTGGTGAAGGGTATACTGGTAGTATTCACTGTACTCTTCTTGGAACTTTGCTAAAGTCTGAGAATTTTTAAAATAGAAAGTAAGAGAAAAACTTGTATCAGAATCATCTGAGGTACTTGATGAAAATGCAGAATCTGAGGCCCCAGCTCAGACTGGAGAATTGGGATGTCTGGGAGCTGGAGCTGTGAATACAATTGATTACAAGCTCCCAGGTGTTTCTTGTGAACACTACAGCTTAAGGATCCTCTAGCATGTAGTGAGCTCCTGTTATTTCTCTCCCTCTTTTCCTTCAATAGAGAACAGACCTGAACAATCTCAGTGTTGTGTTTTTAACCCTGAAGGCTCCATCTACACTGGCCTGCCCAGAACCTTTTGTGGCTAATGCAGGGCAGAAATCTGATGCCCAGCACAATGCCTGGCTGTTACTGGGTCAAAGGTCCGGAGCCCGTGAAAAAGCCCTCCCTCTAGTGTCTGAATTTTCACCATTAGAATCCTACAAAGAAACCCCAGCCATTCTTCATTTCCTGCAATTTCTTTAAGGAGCTTAAAGGAAAATGTACATTTAGCCACAGTCAGGGTGTACAGACTTCCAGAAACATAGTTTTTCTTTCAGAGGGAACTGCATCCAGACTAGTTATTTCACATGGAAGCCCTGGTTGGCAATTGTAGATATGAATGAATTATTTCATATGAGCAATTTTGCTTTATAAGCAAAAGTCGTTAGTACATGAGCTTCATGGAGGGGGAGGCAGGTGGCTGGGAGGGTTTGGGGGGTAATGAAATTTATCATTGTCAGGAAAGCGGATAGGCTGCTCTCTGGGAAGGTGTAGCTGGTTTGCCTTCTTCCACTGCCACCCGCTAGCCTACGCTGATCATAAACACCCGGTCCTGAGGGAGGAAGGCTTACGTGATGTGGGAGAATGTAGGATCTACAAATCTCAGGAGGCCAGGAGTATCATTAGCTCCCAGAATGGGTGGGAGGAAGAGAGAGTTCTGACAGAGAAAGACCATGCCAAAACGTGCTGCCTTCCTCAAAAATGTGCATGTGAGCCGTCTTCTAAGGAAAGTGACCCTTACTGAGTAGTTAGTGGGCATGACAGTGAGTGCCAGGTACAGTTCTTTGCTGTAAGTATGGTGGACGTTTTGGTGACCCGCCAAGCTCGGGCTGTTCACTAGCAGGGCTCACAAGCCTCAGCTTTCTCATCTATAAAATGGGATGAGTAGCCTTTGTAAAATTACAAAAGAGATTCAATGAGAAAAGCCATCATTCCCAAATATGGCTGGTCATCAACAATACCTGGGTGGTTTGTTTACCAGAAAACCAGATTTCCAGACATCTGTGAGTTCTGATTTAGCAGTTTTTCAAGGGCTATGAATTAGGGAGTGTGTATAAAATGAGAGTTTCTGTGGCCAGGATTCTCACCTGGCCCTGGTTGACTAGCTCACTGCACACGCATGGGCAATGACTCTATATATAAAGAGCTCTGCCCAGTGCTCTGGGCGTGACACAGTGGCACGGCTGCAAGGCTGCAGGAGAGCAGAGCAGAGGCTGGAGTGGTGGCAGCGCCAAGGACAGAGGCCCAGAGGACGGCTGTGTGGGACGGCTGTGCAGGCAGAGGAGCCCAGGGGCAGAGACCGGCTTGCTGTGTGCAGACTCGCTCTGAGTGAACGGGATTTTAGTGACTGACTTGCCACCTGGAAATAAAGTTGGGTATAACCCTTTCACCCCAAGAACGTTTTGCTGTCAATTTCTTTGGTCACACTGAATCCATACCGAACTTGCCCGGTATGAAACCCATTGGCAAGACAGGGAGTCTACTTTTTAAAACAAACTTTGGAGATGATGCCATGTTTGGGAACCACTGAGAATGCACAACAAAAGCCCCTGCCCTTAGAGTTAACCCACCTCCTGTCCCAGCATGCGATCTCAGGCCAGGAAATACTTGGTTCATGATCTGGTTTGGGCGTCCTCATGAGGTCTGCATTTATGCTCTTGGTGGCCGCCTGCCCTGTAACTGGGCACACCAGCTGGACCCGGACCAGAGCTACGACGTGTGGGGGACACTGTGAAATGGAAACGTGGCTGTGCCCTGTTCTGCATCTGGTGGCTACAATTTTCTGCTCCCTATTCTTGGGAGGGAGAACATTAGTTCAACTAATAGTTTGTCTCTAATGATCCCCTTCATCAGACACTAACACAGGACAGAGACAACACATTTCTAATAATCTGTCGGTACTTTAACCCCCCACGTTATCACTTTCCTTCTTACCATATAGGAAAAATGTACACATGGCAATGGTTCAAAGCTAAGGTTTACAGCAAGCTGAAGCTGCGTTAGAGGATTTGGAAAATGAGTGCCTTTAGCAACAAACTATGCCATGTTTCAGCACCCCCTTTCTTCCTAGTCACACCTTCTCTTCTTCACTGCCCGGGGTCCTTGGCTGGGGCCTTATCACCCTGGGTAAGACCCCATTCCTAGACCTCTTTGTACCTCTCACTCCCCATCATCACTCACATATTCCCCATTCCAACCCTCATGATCCTTGGCCCTTGCCAAACAAATTCAAAATTATGTTGGTCCTTGGGTTCAAATATAGAACACAGTAGTTCAGCAGTTACACATATTATGAAATCTTACCCCCCACTAGTGCAGTTACTATCTGTCAACATAGGAAGATGTTACAGAATCATTGAGTATATTCTCCATGCTGTACTACCAGCCTTGTGACCAATTTATATTATGATTGAGAATTTTTGTGCCCCTTTATCCCCCTCACCCTCCACACCTACCCACCACAAACCCTCCCTCATGGTATCCCCCAGTCACTTCTCAGTGTCTGAGTCTATTGCTGTTTTGTTCCTTCTGTTTTGCTTGGTAATAATGCTATTTTTTGGTGGGGGTCAATTGGTAAAATTTATTTATTTATTTAAAGTATCATTGATACAATCTTATGATGGTTTTACATAACACTAGTTTCAACATTCACCCATATTATCACATCCTCACCCCCTCTATTGTGGTCACTGTCTATCAGTGTAGTAAGATACTATACAGTCATTACTTGTCTTCTGTGTGCTCTGCTGCCTTCCCTGTGACCCACCTATATTGTGATTGTGAGTTATAGTACTCCTTAATCCCCTTCTCTCTCCCCAACAACCCTCTCCAGCCCCTCCCCTTTGGTAACCACTAGTCCCTTCTTGATGTCTGTGAGTCTGCTGCTACTTTGTTCCTGCAGTTTTGCTTTGTTTTTATACTCCAAAAATGAGTGATATCATTTGGTACTTCTCTTCCTCTTCCTGGCTTATTTCACTGAGCATAATACCCTGTAGCTCCATCCATGTTGTTGCAAATGGTAGAATTTCTTTTCTTTTTATGGCTGAATAATATTCTATTGTATATATGTACCAAATTTTTATTCATTCATCTACTGATAGACACTTAGGTTGCTTCCATATCTTGGCAATTGTAAATAGTGCTCCAATAAACATAGGGATGCATATGTCTTTTTGAATCAGGGATCTTGTTTCTTCAGGTAAATTCCTGGGAGTAGCATTGCTGGGTCAAATGGTATTTATATTTTTAGTTTTTTGAAGAACCTCCAGATTGCTTTCCACAACAGTTGAACCAATTTACGTTTCTACCAACAGTGTAGGAGGGTTCCCCTTTCTTCACATCATTGAATTTGGGCAACAATGCTATCTTAATATCCTTCCACAGTTCCTATAATGCTAAAAGTAAAGTGTTGCTGGAGTTTTGTTTATCTGACTGGCTTGGATTTTGAAGGAATTTTACCCTCCTGCATATAAGGCTGAAGCCTGGGAAGTTCTAAGTCTGGAAAACCACAGACAAGATAATCAGTCACTGCTAATGGAGTCAATACTAACTACAGGATACAAGTACTTGTTTTTGGATGGAGTCCCCTCTGCTCATCCTCAGGAAGGTTATGGATAATACCATGATTTTCCTCCTGCTTAAGTGATGTTCTCAGAACATGGAGACTAGATGAGTAAGCCTACCTGGCTCTGAAACATATAATCCATTGGGATTCCAGGCCCAGGGGCTTGGCCACAAGAAAGTGTATTTATTCCAACATCTTCCTGAAAGCTGTGCTCTGTGAGCTCTGGAAAATCTCCTTTGTTTATAGTGTCTTGCATTTCTATAAATCACCTTATTTCAATAGCTCAAAGGAAGAGATTTGGTAATTACAGCTTTCCTTTGTTGCAGTTTTATATTGAAAACATGCGAGCAAGGTTAAGTAAGGATCCAAGTGGATAGACGATATACAAACAAGATTAGGAATCACAAGGATTAGGTGCTTCCTGTGCAGTTTTATCCAGAGGAAAGAAGGTCAATTACAAACACGAAATTATTTTTTTTTTGGTGAAGGGGAGACCATTTTGTTATTTTGGTGATCTATATTTTCTGCCTTTTGTTTCAGTTCCTTGAAATGAATTAATTTGATTTCAGTTATAAATTTGTAATGTAATACCTGAAGTAATTGGATTTGAAGTCTATTGATAAGTAAAATTATTGGGTGTTTTAGATAATCAACTTCTAAATTATCAACTTAATACCTATATGTTGATTGCTGCTACATATTTGACTGAACAACATGACAGTGTCTTCTAATTTTATTTGGTCTTTTATCTGCTTACAAAAGACAAATGATTAATATGAAGTACAAAGGTAACCAATGAAAGACTTAAAGAAGAGTGATAATGTTGGAAGGAAAGGATGAGGTGAAAGAAAGACTCTACCCTGGCTTTCTTTAACTTTTCACATTAACTATTTCTACATGTAAGTTAGCCAGTCAGAGCCCGTGGAGCCTATCTGATCATTGACTTGCTGAGTTTGCCTAGTGAGAGAATACTATTTTAAACAAATCCTACCCTCCTACTTACTTTGTGTGTGGGTGTGTCTCATATGTCTGAGAATTTATCCATTCTACTGGTATCATCACTACAACCTTGACTTTAAAGTCTTTATGACCTTGAACTTGAATTTAGTCTTCAATACTATAAACCTTGCATTTAATTTAAAATCTTCAACATGACAACCTTTAAATTTTAGCACCTTGACCTTGAATTTAAAGTGTTCAACACTATGACCTTTACCATATTGGTCACAGATGTACATCATTTTTGAAATGTAATGTGCAAAAGTATGTATTGTGTTGTTTACTAACAAAAGGTCCTTCACAGTGTCTCATGTAGTCTAAATTGGAAATACTGCTTCCATTTTGTTTCTCCTTTATACACTTGACTATCTTAACTTTGTGATAGGTGACGTGAGTTTTACGTTAAAATTAAGTATGTTTCAACAAATGCTGGTGAGGATGAGGAGAAAGGGAGCCCTCCTACACTGTTGGTAGGAATGTAAATTAGTCCAACCATTGTGGAAAGCAATGTGGAGGTTCCTCAACAAACTAAAAACTGAAATACCATTTGATCCAGTAACTCTACTCCTAAGAATTTACCCAAAGAAAACAAGATCCCTGATTTAAAAAGAGATATGAGCCCCTATGTTTATTGCAGCACTATTTACAATAGCCAACATATGGAAGCAACCTAAATGCCCACCAGTAGGTGAATGGATAAAGAAGAGGTGATACATACACACAGTGGAATATTATTCAGCCATAAAAAGAAAAGAAATCCTACCATTTGCGACAACAGGGATGGAGCTAGAGGGTATTAAGCTCAGTGAAATAAGCCAGGTGGAGAAAGACAAATACCAAATGACTTCACTCATTTGTGGGGTATAACAACAAAGCAAAAACTGAAGGAACAAAACAGCAGCAGCAGACTCACAGACTCCAAGAAGGGACCAGGGGTTACCAAAGGGAAGGGGTTGGTGAGGGTGGGTGCAGAGGGAGAGAGAAGAGGATTAAGGGGCATTATAATTAACACTCACGTTATAGGTAGGTCACAGACAGGGAAGGTAGTAGAGCACAGAGAGGACAAGTAATGCCTCTATAGCATCCTACTATGCTGATAGACAGTAACTGCAATGGGGGGCGTTGAGGACTTGATAATATGATTGAATGTTGAAACCACAATGTTGTTCATGTGAAACCTTCGTAAGACTGTATATCAATGATACTTTAATAAAAAATATATATATAATAAAGCATTTATACCTTAAAAAGAAATTATGTTTCCCTGACACGTTTTTTTTCTTTGTAATTATATAATTGAGAGTTCAGAATGAAATCCTCCAAATGTCCAAAACTCACATTTTAAAAATAAATTCTGAGTCCGATTTTGTAAAAAATTTTTTGGTAAGGGCGACCTAAAGAATGATTATACTGGTATATACGGTGTTAAAGGAAGAATTCAGGACACTTGTTAAAGATGGTAAAGCAGAATTCATTCAAGGGGGCTGTTACAATGGAGTTTTGTACTTGGAGAGAGAGAATTGGGCTCAACTTGGAATACAGCAAGAACAAATGGTGATTTATAGCCGAGGAAACAGGGTGGGGCTTGGGGGATGGAAAATTACTAAGAAGATACATCAAGGGTAGGGGAATCCTGGCTTGACAGAATTTTTGCTGAAGGCAGGCCAGGATGGGGATGAGGAGTTTGAACAGATATCTGTATCTCACAGTTTTGTACATAAGCTACCTTAATTATACATATTCTTATCAATTTCTTGTTCAGATGTGCAAGGCAACATGCACAGGGACATTCCCTGCTCTGTTTTTATGTGTGAAAAACTGGAAAGAACGTGAATGCTCATCAGTGAGGGACTGCATAAATACATCATAGTATGTTCATACACTGGACTACTATACTCCAGCTAAAATGAATGAATGATGTCTAAGTATCAGTATAGATACACCTAGGAAAGGTAATGCTGGGTAGACAAGGTACAAATGGATACACATGAAATGATAACAGGATATTTATGGATACAAACATTGTTGAAGTTGCATGATCCAATTTCCTATTTCTAGTAAGAGATTTTCTTTCTATTCTTGCTAACCATGGAGATTAGTCATTGTATATATAGGAGCAGAATGTTGAGGCTAAAAGCTCTCTTAAAAATTACCCAATCTTCTCCTTTCTAAAAAAAATTTAAAGTGAACTTTCATTTTAGAATAGTTTTAGATTTATAGAAAAATTGTGAAAATAGTACAGTGAGTTCCCATATACTTCACATCTACTTTCTTCTGTTATTAACAACTTTACTTAGTTGGTACATTTGCTACAATTAATGAAGTAATATTGATACATGAAATAAAGTTTATAGTTTATTCAGAGTATCTTAATTTTTAACTATTGTCTTTATCTGTTCTAGAGCCCACCTAGAATACTATTTTATTAGTTATTAGTAACTAATTTTATTAGTCACGTCTCCTTAGGCTCCTCTAAGTCTTAGCAATTGCTCAGACTTTTTTTTGATGACTTGGACAGTTTTGAGTTGTGCTGTGTTTTGCAGAATGTCCGTCATTGGTGTCTGGTATTTTTCTCATGGTTAGATTGGGCTTTGGAGAAGAAGACCATAGAGGTAAATTACCATTCTCATCACACTGTATCAAGAGTATGTTTTATTAACATGAGTTATGACTTTTGATGTTAACCTTGATCACCTGGTAGAGGTGGTGTTTGTCAGATTTCTCATCTCTAAAATTATTCTTTTTTTCTTTCTTCCCATGCTATATACTTTGGAAGGAAGTCACCATGTGTAGCCCACACTAATCTCCTTTTTAAAAAGTGAAATTGTAGCTCAGTATGATAACATAATTTGCCCTAGGTCACAGGCTTAGTCATACCTAGGGCAAAATATGATCTGGGTCTCAGGAAGAGGATTTCCTAATGTATAGTACCTTAATTTTACTTTAAATTTAATCAATGTGATTAATTTTATTTCACTTATGTTTTATGTTTAATTTATATGTAAGAATAAGGTGAAGGCAGTAGATTTAGCATATACAAAATCCAGCTTCCCCTCCCCCTAGCAACCTTTCTACTCAAAACATGGAATTATTAGATAACATTTTTCATATTCATATACACACAAATTGACTTATTTAATGAAAGATAGCAAAAAGGAAAAACTAAGAATGAACAGTAAAAAACAAAACACAAAGGTGGTAGAAGTCAATCCAAATATATCAATAATTACAATAAACAGATGGAGGTTACACTCACTTTTCTAATATTAGATACAAAAATTTTTCAGTTTGGATTAAAAAATAAAACAATACATTTAAAAGGTTTTGTCACACACAAAATTTGTAACTATGTAGTTGACAGATGTTAACTAGATTTATCGGGGTGATTATTTTGCAATATATAGAAATATCAAATCATGTACACCTGAAACTAATATAATGCATGTTAGTTATAACTCAATTAAAAATATAACCGTAAGCTTTTTATAGATGTACCTTAAACAAAATGATATGGAATGATTAACATGAAAGGAGAGAAAATGATAGACTAACCAAAAAGGTGTTATAACAATATTAATATTGGATAATATTAATATTAATAGAATACTAATAGAATGTTCAGCAAGAAAATGGACAGGGAGAAGGACAGTGCATAATGATGGGATGTGGCATTAAGAGACAAAGAGGACTATCCTTTTCAGAAACTGACAGATCAAGGAGGCCAAGTTAAGCAGCTACCCTGCTGAATCATGAAAGTAGGACACAGGCACTCTCTTCTCTCCAGTGCAGGATCTATGGTTCACTTTACAGTGTACACCACATATTTCCCCTGTATTTCTTCCGTACATATTTTCAGTTCTTCAAACTCACCACATGTTCTCTCATCTTGAGGCTTCATACAAGCTCTTCTCTCTACTGGAGCTTTCTCCTCCTCACTCTTTTTCTTGGCTAGTGCCAGCACTTCAACCTCCCCTGAGTTCTCAGTTTAACTGTCATATCCTCTGGGAAATTGTCACTGTGCCAGGTGGTCCCACAGCACCTCATACTTCTCCCACAGTGGCACGTGTGAGGCTGTGTGGTAACCGCCTGCTACTTTTCCTTCTCCTCACCACCCAATCCGTGTTAGAGGACTGGGCTGTGTTGGGCTCTTTTCTCTATTGCCACACCGTGCTCGTACATGATTGGCTTCTTTAGGAAATAAATCACTGTAGGAATGAGCTACATGAAAATGAAATGTGATCACAGATGGAGGGATTACTTCTACCCAAGGAGATGGCTTCCAAGAGTAAGTGACTGTAAGAAAAAACTCGGAGGAAATGAGGGCAACAGTTGTTCCAGGTAAGGGAACAATGTGAACAAATGCCCAGAAGGGGAGAGAGCTCGTTATGGCAGGACAGTTTGGGCAAGCGGGGTGCAACCCACATTTCTGTCCAGCTATATATCTGGGACCTCCAACGTTCCAGCTGCCAAGCCCAGTTCTTAGAACACATGAGACAAACAGACAATAGCTGTCTCTGGGAAAGAAAATATTGGCAAACAGTGGACAGCAAATTCACAAGTCACAATTCAAAAATCTAATTCTTATGTTTTTTTTTTTTTTTTTTTTGCCAATCTGAATTCGGAAAGGAAGGAACAACGTGCAGTTTTTAACCTTCCCCTTTCCAGCAGGCGCCACCCACGGAGATCTGGGAGAGCTGGCTTTGGTAAGAACTCTCACCCTTTGCCAGCTTCCAGTTCGCCCAGGATCCTGTCTGCAGGCCCCGGGGCAAGTGGGTGTCCCAGAAGGTCCCATCCTGCTCACCATGAACTGTAGAGGAGGAAAAATGATTTTCCCTTTACTCTGTATGGCAGGTGCTTGGCTGAAACCCCTTTATTCTAGGGCATCTCCTAAATGGATAAGCTTACCTACGTTAAAAGTTCTCCACTGTGGCCACTATAATTCAAAAGTATCTTTGGGAATTTTAACCTGCTTGTTTAGTCTTAAAACACAATTTTATTCACTCTGGCCCCCGTCCAGTTTAACTCAGACCCAGTCCGGTTTCTAATTCGAACCCAGTCCTGTTTCTAAGCCGGATCCAGTCCCGCCGGAGATCCAGTCCGGGTTCCAAGTCATATCCAGTCGGACCCCAGACCCAGTCTGACTCCGGCCGCTCCTGGACCCAGTCTGGAAAAAGAACTCCAAGTCTGAAAGGTCTCAGGACAAAACTGTCTGCAGGCGATCCAGAGCGCCCTCCACAGACAGCAAGCGGAAGGGCTGCGCAGGTATCTACACCTCTTTGCTCCTGGGATGCCGACGGTGGGGGTCTCCTTGGGTTTTCTCTTCTGATATCAGCACTGTTAAAAGATAAACTGAAGCAATTAAAAATTTTAAGTTTACTTGAGCAAAAATTGATTCCAGTCCAGCAATGCGAGACTGGAAGTGGTTAGAAGCGCTCCACTGACCGGAGCAGAGTAAGGAAAGGATTGATTGGCTTATCTTGAAAGTCTTGTTGGCTGTTTGTGATTGGTTTTCCTTAGCGCTGGGTTTTTGTAATCTTGAGGCATCTACAGGTCTTGCTCCATTTAAGAAGGGGTTGCGTCCTGGTAAACCCATTATAAGTTGAAAATGCATTAAAAACCCTTCATCTGCTGCACACCGCAGTTTAGCGTAGCCGACGTGCAGTGTGCTCAGAACACTTCCATTAGCCTGCAGTTGGGCTAAATCCTATAACACAAAGCCAATTTTATAATAAAGTACTGAATATCTCATGTAATTCATTGAATACTGTACTGAAAGTGAAAAAACAGAACGGTCGTGAGCTTATCGGTGCCGACTCTTCATGGTGGTGTGGCTGACCGGGGGCTGTGGGTGGCCGCTGCCTCCGACGTGGTGACAGTGTCCTTGTCGCTAGCCCAGGAAAAAATCCAAATTCAAAACTCAAAGTGTAATTTTTACTGCATGCATATAGCTTTTGCACCATCTTAAAGTCGAAAAATCATAAAATCAAACCATCATAAGTCGGGACTGTTTCAGTAGGCTTAGATTTTGGTTTGCTCACGGAGGCTACCACAGCATTTAGGCCCCATCTGTCTAAAGGCCTCTAGGTTTAATTCATTTAACAGACAGCATGGTTCTAAATTCTGGTCAGGACTTCTTTACTGTGTTTACGCATCCCCAAGAACAAACCCTCTTCCCTGTCTCCCCAGTCTGCCCTCCAGCAGTCACACCTGTCTCTTGTCATTTCATTTGTTTTGCTCTGTCCCTTGGTGGGTCAAGGTTGGTCTGTTCTGCGGAAATAACAAACGCCTGATTTCCCAGTCTTTAGAGCTCTGGGGTGAGTTAAATCTACAGATGTTTATGAGTGGTGACAATCCCTGTTGGCAGATGTAGTAGCAACTTGTGTTTGGGAACTGGCTGTACTGAATGATGCCAGCTGCTGGGGAATCCCAGGAATTTGCTTTCATGTTGATCAGACATTTAAACCCACTAAAGATCGGCCCCCTCATAAACCTTAAGAGACTCAATTTTACTTATGCAATCTGAGAATATTTTTTGGTGTCATCTAGTGAGGTTGGGGGTGGGGGAATGGAAGACAATTGTTCAAACGAAGCTCTTTGTTCATCCTGACTCTTGAATCTGTTTCATAGGAATTCTAGGAAGAGAAACAAATGGTTTAGGCAGAGAGCAACATTTGCTCTATGAAACATTCCAGTGGCTGGGTCTGTGGCCAGCAGGGCGGCCAAGCCGAAGGAATTTCAAGGAACACAGCACTTTTTAAAATGAGAGCCCTCTGTCTGGCCACAATGCTAATTGTTTCACATCAGCAATTTGGTGTATGGAGCTATGCCGACTTTGATGGTTTCTTTTTCAGAAATGGGCTAACTCCTAGTGCTTATTTAAAAAGTTTACAATTAGAAAGGAGAGTGGAAGAGAGCTGGAGTAAGCAATCACGGGCAGCAATCTACCGTTACATTATAAATCCTTTCCTCTTCCCTGTTTCTGTAGTTGTTAGATGCTAAATGCTTGAACCTTCTGGGGTTCTCTTTTCCTAGGGAAGGGCATGGTGTAACTAGGAACCAGCAAACAGATATCTGAATGCTGTTGTCTAGACAGCTGGCATGGGAAACACACGGAAACAGAGTCAAGTGGTGATTTGAACAAAGCTCAAACATGCCTGGGGTTAAATCAGTTTATAGGAATCAGCAGAACATGGAAAAGAACCAAGCTGTGAAGGCTTCCTTTGGGAAGTTTTGCAGGATGAGGGCTAGCCAGACTTAAATAAACTTTTTTCATCATGATTTCAAAACAAAACATTGAAAAAACAGAGGGTGCCTCTGTCCTTCCCTGCTACCGGCCAGGTTTTGAGTTCAGTAAGAGGACTAGTGAGTTGGGTGTGGAAAAACATGCAGTCTTAGAACAACTCAAAAATCTACCCCACCCATGAACATATAACACTGTGGGGTTGGGTTTATTTCTGTTGTCTAAGGTAAAAGCTAAGTAATTTTTCTGGATGTGTCTATTATGGTTCAGTGTTTATAGGACTAAGTTGGGGGCAATGTCAAGTGGACATAGGAAGTGTAATTGACTTAGAAATGCCATACTGGTGGTATGTCCATGCACCTTATAGTCCTAGCTACCATCTCCAGCATGGCTACCAAAGGAAGTTCAAGTTACAGTGTCTTCCTCTGTGTTACGGTGGTACTAAAAATACTGATTAAAAAAAAAAGTCAAGTCAACAGTTAGTAATCCCCCCCTGCACTAGTGGGGATGAAGATTTAATAATATGGGTAACTGTTGAACCACAGTGTTGTGTATTGGAAATCAAGATAAGATTGTATATCAGCAATACTTAAATTAAAAAAAGAGGTTTGAAAAAAAGTAAAGTCAAAAAAGGAACAAAATAGCAGTAGACTCATAGACACTGAGAAGGGACTAGTGGTTACCAAAGGGGTGGGGTTGAGGTGGGTGGTGGGAGGAGGGTGAAGGGGATAAAGGGACACAATAATTTGCAATCACAATATAAGTTGGTCATGGGGCCGTAAGTACAGCATGGAGAGTATGGTCAGTGATTCTGTAACATCTTACTACATTGATAGTAACTGCACTAGAGGGGGTGAGGATTTAATAGTGTGGGTAACTGTTGAACCACTGTGTTGTATATCTGAAACCAATATAAGATTGTATATTAATGATACTTTAATAAAAAAAATGTCAAGTGAAAAACTGTATGTAAATGTAAACTATGAAGGTTCCAGGATTTGTATCAGGGTCTGTGCCCTAAACACTATGGTGGTTCCCCACCCCTTCGCCACACATAGATTCATCTATTCATGCACCCAACAATATCTGTGTTGTCAGAATACTCATTGTAGGCACTCAGTTAGTATTTAGATTGCATGTTTTTCCAAATCCAATTCACTAGTCCTCTTACTGAACTCAAAACCTGGCCGGTAGCAAGGAAAGATAGAGACACCCGCTATTTTTGTCAGTGTTTTGTTTTGAGAGAATGTTTTGTGGAAAAATACCATTATTGTCTATAGCAGGGGTTGGCAAACTCTAGCCCTCAGGCTTCTTTTCCTAAATAAAGTTTTATTGAAACACAGCTACACCCAGAGTCGGCTGTGGCTGCTTTTTTGCTTCCACAGCAGATGTGAATGGTTGTGACAGAGACTTTCTGGTCGGCAAAGCTCCAAATATTTACTGTCTGGCTTTTTATGGAGAAGATTTGCTAACTCCTGCTCTCCCTCCAAACTTCTCTATCTTCCCCTAAAAAAGAAAAACGTATCTATGAATCTTTTTAGAACCATGTTTCTCAAAGTATATTCTAGGAAACATTGTTCTATTTCCTCCCTGGTCTAGGAAGTTCAGAAAAATAGAAATTTATAATGTATATTGTTAAGTCTGAAGTTAAAAAAAAACCTGTATAGTTTTGATTCCATATTTTCAAATTCACCTGACCCTCATCTTCTTTTTCATTTTAACCAATTAACATTTTATAGAAGGAAGCTACCACTGAAATACCTTAGGAAATGTTGGTAACAGAATTCATTTTGCATGCTAACTCCAGTAAATCCCAAGTGACTATCAGTGCATTGTGTTGAGAAGGGTCATGGGGTACTGCCAAGGCAGAGTAGGAAAGAATATAGCAAATAATTACCTAGACCAACCGTGGTATGTGGGCTGAGCATTTGCCCATGCTTGTTTAGAACCTTACTCAAAATCACTTCTTTACAGGGATGATCTGTATGGTCTGTACATTGAGCTCTGCTGCATATGAAATGTGACTTTGAAGATCTTTTCTTGTGTGGCCTTTAACCTAGTTATGAAGAAACTTCACAATGAAATACAGTGAAAATAGTTGTCTTATGTTACAAGAGAAAGCCTTAGAAGATGAAAGGTAACGGGTCATCGAGATGCAAACTGGACTGTTATATGTCCTTCTGCTTCTGTCATTCCCATTGCACTCATCTTACGCTTTTTATAGTTGTTTGCAGTCCTTGGAATGGTTTGTTCTTTTTTTTTTCTTCAGTCTTTTCTTTGCTTTTCAGATTTTGGAGTTCCTACTGACATAGGCTCAAGCTTAAAGATTCTTCCCTTAGCCATGACTAGTCTACTCGTGAGCCCACTGAAGGCGTTCTTTGTTTCTGTTCCAGTGTTTTTGATCACTAATGTTTCTTTTTGATTCTTTCTTAGAATTTCCATCTCTCTGCTTACATCACCCATCTATTCTTGCATGTTGTCATTTTTTTTCCCTTGGAGCCCTTTGTGTATTAACCATTGCTATTTTAAATTCCCTGTCTTGTAATAATAGATCTAATGATAAGTCTCACCCCTCCCATATCTGAGTCTGGCTGTAAGGTTCTAATACTTGCTGTGTCTCTTCAGACTGTTTTTTGCCTTTCAGTATGCCTTGTGCTTTTTTGTTAGAAGCCAGATATGGTGTACTGGGTGAAATGAACTTGTGTAAATAGGCCTTTAGTGATGTGGTGGCTAAGTCTGAAGAAGAGGGGGAGCGTTCTGTACTCTTGTGATTAGGCCTCAGTCTTTTAGTAAACCCATGCCTCTGGACTATTGATTTCACAAGTGCTTCTCAGTCCCCTGCCTTCCCCCCTTGGGTGGGACAGCGTGGCCAGAGTGGGCTGGAGCTGGCCATTTCCCTTCCCCCACAGGGAAGGCTAGAAGGAGCTGGAGTAGGTTAGGCTCTGATAAAATCCCACCAGGTGTGGGTCTGGTGAAATAGTCTGGAGGGCAGGCCTTGTTAAGAAAAGCAGAGTTCTCTAGAGTATTTCAAATAATTCCTTTTCCCTTCCTCCTGCCAGAAGCCTGAAAGGATTTTTCTCCATATTCACTGTGCATTTGTCCACACTGAGCCTCCAGGAATTTGTGAATCACAGTTTAGGTTTTCCTAGCCTGATACTGGTTTCTGTGAGGGTTTCTGCTCTGGTAAGTGTGGTTCTCTCTGTCCACCTGTCTGTCTCCCCCTTGCCTTCTGACCTTACCTCTCTGATGAACCTGAGAAGAGTCGTTGACTTTCAGTTCGCTCAGCTTTTACCTTATTGTTAGGATGGAATGACTACTTACAAGTTCTCTGCATGCCACACTGGAAACTGGACACCAGATCATTCTGTACGCCTACCTTCCTGGGTCCTAAAATCACAACAAAGCAGATTCCTTGTCAGACTTTGTGTGTCAAGAAGGCTTTATAAATTTATTTTTCGAAGTTCCTTCTTTGCTCCAAACATATAGCAGCATTAAAAGGAAAGATGCAAGCAATAGGTACATTAATAAAAGAGAGTAACATTTCTCCATACCAGAAACACAACAAAACAATGGAGCTATGGTTAAGGGTTGGCGCTGGACCCTGCTAGGCTGTATGTCTGAAAGCAGGCAGGAGTTTCTTGAAAACCAGGGCCTTGAGTGAGTCTCCCCTTGTCAAGCTAGGAAGCTGGTAATATCCTGATAGCTGTCACCTCTGTGAAATTTTACAGGAAAGAAAGACACTCTTCAAGTTTAGAACCTGAAAATGAGGCAAGCCGCACTCAGGGCAATTCTTCAGTATCTGCAATATTATCAAGGGCATGGGTTGGGGTAGAGGCCACTGCAGGTCATCATTACCAAGTGGGAGACCTGATGGAAAGGAAGGAAAAAAGAAAAAAGAGATTTCCCCCAAGATAAGTTTGAAGTGTAAATTCCAAAACAGATGAAGAAATTTAGCCTAAAAGGGATGGCCAGCAACTTGAGACAAACTCACTTTAGGTACAGTTAAAACAAGAGTAATATTAAAAAGACTATAAATATATGTGTTTAGGATCGTCAGAGTGGTAAATGAAATAAAAGCTGTCATAAAAAGAGTAAGATTTAACAAAACAAAAAAGGGGCAGAAATGAAATTTCAAAAATACACATGAAATAGGACAATTTAGATACCTGTCCGTGACAAACATAGATGGTGAAATAAAACACACCATAGGCTTCATCAGTTCTTGGCCAAAACATGTGAAGAAACATATTGTGCTCTAGATAATTGTATTAGAAATTCACCTAGAAGGCAGCACAGAGAAAAAAAGAGAAGAAATGTGGAAAAGCAGGGAAAAGACATGGAAGATAGATGGAGAAGCTTCAGTATATATCCAAGAGGAAATTCAGAAGAAAAGAAAAAGGGATGGTGAAAACAGTATTCCAGGAGAGTGACAACTTTTCAGAATTAAAGAAATTCAGAAATCTTACACTAAAAGAGCACAAAGAATAATGAAGAGGATAAATAGAAATAAATACACATGTAGACGCAAGATGGTAATATTGCAGAACTTGAGTCATCAGGAGGAAAGGCTTAAAAGCCACAAGAGAGACAGAATTTCTGGTAAGTGGAATGCCTATTAGATGAACAACAGACCTCTTATTTGCAACAGATGCCTCATTATAGCAAAGTAATATTTCCAAGGTGCTGATAGCCAATAACTGCAAAAATTGAATTCTCAATTCAAATAAACTATGACTTAAAAATAAGGACCATATATAGGCAGTTTCCAACCTGCAGAAGGACAATTTACCACTTAAGATCCTCAATGGAAGAATCATTTACAGGTATTTAAGGTCCAAGATGCAAAAACAAGAGTAACTAATATCCTGAAAATGCTGTGTGTGTAATTAATCATTGCACTATTCACACACACGCGGACACCCACCCGTGTGTGCGTGTGAGCAGAGGGTGGAGGTAGAAGTGGGAGTTGAGGTCTTATCATTCTAAGCCAGTGTTTTTCAAACTTCAGCATGCATTATAATCATTCTGATGTGGGCCCCATCCTCACGATTTCTGATTCATTAGGTCTGTAGTGGGGCCTGGGAATTTGCATTTCTGACAATTACCAGGGGAATGTGCTGCTGCTGGTTTAGGTCCACAGTTTGAGAACCACTCCTCTAGACTTTATTAGAAAAATATTGTAACAAACTCTGGAGGTCAAAAATTAAGGGTGACCATTAAAATAATAGCAACTTTGTTTGGCTTTAAAAGCACAGAGGAGAAAAAAGAATATATATATATATATACATATATGTTTTAAATACAACAGAAAGCAAGAAAGGAGAAAACCTAAGAGAATGAGGGAGAAAAGGAGAATGGTAACCACAAGTTACGATGGTAGAACTAAATCCACCACTGAAAGACAGTTTTTGCAATACATATCGAAACAGTATTTGTATCCAGCATATATTAAGAATTCTTACAAACCTTTAAAGGGAAGACAAAACCTTGAGAAACTTTGCAAAGGATATGATGAAGCAGTTCACAAAAAAGGAAACCAGGATGGCCAATAAGCACATGGGTTTAGTCTCACCACTAACCAGGGAAATACAAATTAAGACATGGATTCATGCCTGACAAATAAGTGAAAATTTAAAAATGATCATTCTAAATTGAGTGGGGATGTGGAGAAACAAGACAGAGTCTCACATACATGTGAGAGAATACACTGGTAAGTCCTTTGAGAAAATTTTGACAAAATCTCGTAAGGATATGAGCCTCATACCATATCAACGTAAAGATGCACATTCTTTGTGACCCTTCAGTTCTGCTTATGAGGAACCTAGAGAAACTTGCATGTGTGCACAGAGGTGTGTGCATGAATGTTCTAGCAGCATTGGTTGTGATAATGAACAACTGCAAATAGCCCAATCCTTCTACTAGGGAGTGGATAAAAATGTAGAATCTTTATAAAATGGAATATTGCAAAAAATTAAAATGAATCTGTGCCATGCAGAAGCAAATTTCTACTTGTAGATTCTTTAATGTTCTACATTATACAATGTTATTAACCT
This sequence comes from Smutsia gigantea, assembly GCA_032199065.1. Classification (NCBI taxonomy): domain Eukaryota; kingdom Metazoa; phylum Chordata; class Mammalia; order Pholidota; family Manidae; genus Smutsia; species Smutsia gigantea. The sequence goes on from JAVSCE010017929.1 coordinate 24,184, forward strand.
CAAATACTTTGAATCAGCCTCAGTTAAAATTATAGTTGAAACCATACATGTTTCTCTGATAAATAAGAAGCTTCAGTGAATTTACTGGTGTGTTTTTGAGAATCAAAAACACTGGATTAGCCATTATTCTTTGTTTACATTAGAAAGATAACACAGAAGATTGAAGAATATTTAGATTCCAGCAACCACACTTTTTAAGTTAATCTATGCCTCTTTTGTATTTTGTTATTATAAAATTGTCTCTATCTAGGTCTGTTTATTAAACAAAGAACTTTGCTATAATAAGCCAAAGTTTAATAGTTACTGTCCAAAGACTGTTGACTTGTAAACTTGAGACAATCTGTTTGTTTTACATTTGTTAAAATGTTTGCAGTAGAGAATTGTGTTCCTTAAGGAAATAACCTATTAGTCATTCTGTTCTTGTTTCACTTAATACAACCAGTATATAAGAAATGCTCATTTAAATAAGGAAAATATAATTAAAACCTTCTTCCCTGCAAAAACGTTTTTTCAAGAGAAATAAGCAAGTGCTTATAACATTAACTTACAACTGTAATGCTAAATCTAATTTTCCAGTCACATGTGTTAACATGGTAAATCTCAAAACCAAAAAGTGCAGTGAAAAAAGCAAATTGTTGAATATGTAAAGTAAGATGACACATTTAAAACAATACCATATGGATCCACATAATGTTCTTTTACCGGAATCCGTAGTGTCAAGTAAATATCCTAATTGCTTATAGATAATATAACTTGGTGATAAGTTATGAAAACATGGAGTTAGTCAAAGAATCTGGTGATTTCTGGGCAGAGACAAAGGGAGAGGTACTGAGGATTCAATAGTGTCAGGTTTATTTCTTTTTCTAGCTTTTTTGAGATGTAACTGACATATAACTGTATAAGTTCAAGATGCACATGTGTTGATTTGATACACATATATTGCAAAATGATTAACACCATAGCATCAGGTAACACTTTCATCCTGTCATTTAATTACCATTTTGTGTGTGTGTGTGTGTGTGGTAAGAACATTTAAGATTTCTCTTGGCAACTTTCAAGTATATAGTACAGTATTATTAGCTATAATCACCATGCTGCATAATCATAATCACATTAGATCCCCAGAACTTGTTAATCTTATAAGTTATAAAGTTTGTACCCTTTAACCAGTATCTCCCCATCCCCCAACCGCAGCCCCTGTCATGCTGGTTTCTTAAAACAAGTGATGAAAATACGGCAAAAATAACTTTTGTTGAATATAGATGGTGAGTACATGGATATTTGGATGTTGGATTTTAAAATGATAAGCCATCATGTATTTTTATTTATAAGATGTAGATAAAAATATGTAAAAATTATGTTCTCTCCCTCAAATATGTAATTCTTATAAACTAGTTACATACAGAAGATCCTTCCCTATCCCCCCTGCTCCCCACCAAAATCAAGTCTTTTATTCATATAGATGGAAACGTGTGAAAGTTCAGCAGTAGCAACCGCAAGAGGTAGTCGTCAGCCATTAGCAGCATGGAGCCAGTGGGAACTTTAACTTTGCTCCATTATCGTTTATGCACATGTCTAGTTAGTGACCTCTTGCTTGTCTACAACAACCACACAAACCTTCTCCAGTCTCCTAACGCTTCCCCATCAATGTCCCAGACTCCTAGCAGATGACGCCCTCTGGCATTTCATTCAGGGAATCGAGCGCAGTGGACATACGTCGCTGAGCTTCTCCCCCTCTTCCTCTTGACCTAAAGATCCGAGCCTGAATTTATTCTCTCCATTTCCTTCCATTTCTGTGAGAACAATGGCCTTCATTCTACATTAATCTGTGTTCTGGATCTCCTTTCATTTTACTTTATCAGAATATCATTTTATTAATGGGGCCTCTGACTCCTGCGTCTTCATTCTCTCCTGTGTGTTTTATTTCCCTTTGGTGTATAATTATGCTTACGTACCTTCCAACTTAAAAAAAAAATCCCTCTCGGTCCTCCATTACCCTCCAATTTCCACTACATCTTTTTATTCCTCCCTTAATTCGTTTCCGAAAACTGTTGCTAAATGAAGAACCATTATGGTGAAAATCCTTCCTGAGCAGTATTACATAAGGAAACATAATCCTTCGGTGTCAAACTTCTTGAAAGAGAATCCACTTCTATTTTATCCACTGTCTCAATCCACTTCAACGGTTGTTAGGTTTCTCTTGCCAAGATCTTTGCCAATTCATGGTCATGTTTACGAGGACAATTTTGACTTGGCTTCTTGGAAGTAGTTCATAGAGTTGTTTATTTCCTCTTATTTGAATGTCTTTCCTCCTTTGATTTCAGTTTTATTGAATGAACATTTACTGATGGACCAGATACAATGTACCAGGAACCATCGTAGTTGCTAGAGATGTGGAGATGAATAAGATGTGGACCCTGCCCTTAAGAGCTTTAGTGACCAGAGGTTGGGGCTGGGAAGGAGAGAGGTAAATGCTGCTCCAGTAGCATGTCATGGGTGCTGGTCTATAACTAAGTAAGAGCAAAAGCAAAAGCAAAAGCATTTTGTGTGGTGGGGTGAAGAGAGACTGAGAGAAGGCTTTTCTGGAAAAGGTGGTAACTGAACTGAGTCTTGAAACTTGAGTGTTAATGTGGTTTCCAGTTCTTCTGGTTTCCTTTCTACATCTTTGGCTTTTTCTTTTCACCTCTTTTCTTTCTTGGTTTTTATGTTCCCCAGTCTTCCCTGCCTGACCCTTTATTCTCTTTTCATTCTATTCACCCTTGACGTAGTGTCTGTGGCCTTAATGACCACTTATGTCCTTCCTAGATCTTGTCTTTTAAACTCCAAACTAGATAAGTTGTACCACTCTTTCCCCCCCAGCTTTATTGAGATATCCTTGACATATAACATTGTGTGAATTTAAGGTATACAATGTAATGACTCAATACACATATAAATTGCAAAGTATTTGCTGCACCACTCTTAAACACCTCTTTCTGTCTGGTCTGGACATTTCATAGGCAATTTAACTTGAGAAACCTGGATAATTATTTAATCTTTTAAATCTATCCTTCCTCCTGGGCTTCCTATCAGTGAGTGCCACTATAATCTATCTAGATGCCTGAACCAACCATTTAAGAGTCATCTTTGTCCCCACTTTCCCCATATAGACCTTGCCTATTTGGTGATGAAGTGTCATTGATTTTGCCACTTCGTGTCTCTTACAGTCATCTACTTCTCTGAATTCCACGATTTTTGTCTTAGCTTAGACCCTCCTCATTCTCTGTCTGCTGCATTCATCCACTAACTGGTCTCTTCATGTTCAGGCTTCTCTTTAAGCCTTTTCTGTATCGCGACCACCATGACCTCTCAGAGCACAAATCTGGTCTCTTCATTTCCCTGATGAGGGTCCTTTGATCACTTCCTGTTGACATCAGGATGCAGAATCAACTGGTTGACCTGGCTCATGAGACCTCCTCTCTGCAACCTCCCCTCCTTGTTACTAATTTCTAACAAATCAAACTACACATGGTTCCCTGAGCAGAACAGCCTCTGACATTTTTGTGCATATGCATCTGTTGTTCCCTCTGCCTGGGATTTCCTTCTGCCCTCTCTTAACTAACTATACCTCAGTCATTTAGCTGTCATTTCCAAACTACAGACTTTTCCCTGTCTCTTCCTCTCCCAGTTTAGTTTACTCTGACCCACAAGCTCAGTAGCATCATAGGGATTTTTGTATTTGGCACTTATCACATCATACATTTATTATCAGTTGATGTGTCTGTATCTTCTACTTAGTCTGAGGTCCTCGAGGCCATGGACTGTGTGTTTGTTCTCTGTGGTGTCAGCTCATGGAGTAGTGCCTGGCATGTAGGCATACGACATGCACTCAACAGATGTGTGTGGAATAAATAAATGGATCCAGCTTTCCCTAAGAACTCTCCCCAGGGCCAGCCTGGCACTGGTTCTTCCTTAGTCCACAGTGTAAAGATATTGAAAAAAGGGAAGTGATAGAAATAAATTAAAAAGATTTCTCAAAAAATCGTGAAATAAATGCTGAACAAATGAATCTTGAGTAAGGTTTTTAAAACAGTCAACACTGACAGCTAAAAACAAAGTTACACAGAAACATTCGTGTCAGCCCAAATGGCAGAAAGGATCACAAAGGTTTTTTTGGATGAATGAGAAAGCAGCAACCCAGTGAAATAAGTCCTGAAATAGTGAGTCTGAGATTAGTGAAGGGCACATGTTTTAAGGAAGTCATAGGTGAAGGTTTTCAAAGACTGGAAAGATATCCTTAATAATGAACAGATGTTCTCAATAATAACTGTAGCTACCATTTATGAGCATGTTCTGTGTGCCAGGGACTGTACCAAGAGATATCCATATATGTGCCCAATTAACATTTACATAACACTATGGAGTATGTGCAATTATTACGCCCAGGTTATATTGATGGGAAAACTGAGGCCTTGGTATAAACAGGGTCAGCGGGGTCCAAGTCTAGTGCTTTCTGCCTTCCCATAAGGAGCTTTTCCTGGGAGGACAGAGCTCTGCTCCCTGGGCAGTGCACAGGCAGGACTTTGTCCTCCCCAGACCACCAGCCCAGGAACGTTCCCATCCTGTCCAGCTGGTTGCTTTTTGCAGATTTCCCTATTTGGGAGTCTTTGAGAGGGATCTGCACAGCCGCATAGAATAATGGGTCAGAGGCTCTGGAGGGACGTAAGCATTTTTACTCAATCCCACTACTACAGAGAGTTTCCTGTGAGGCCTGTGGGTGTAAGTGCTGAGAATGAACTTCCTCTTCCAAATGAAGAAGTGCTGGGCCAAGAGCCAGAAGCTCCCAAGGAAGATAGGACTAAACCAGGAGGCCGGGCTGTCGCCACTCAACATTCACGTGCCTGAGACAAGGAACGCAGCGCCTTGCCATGGAGTTTACATAGAGACCTGTCTTCCGTTTTTCTGAGGCACCTCGAACTCTCCTGATTCAGAGCTCAGTGCATAACAGACCCTGCAGATGAATTAGGAAGATTTTACGGACTAATCATTATCTGATTTAACTGTCACAAATATCCATCAGTTCGATACTACTGACTCCCCTCAAAGATGAGAATATGAAGACTAAGATAAATTCTATGTAAATAACTTGTTCAAGGCCACTTCAGAAATGGGGACTGGGGCTCGAATTCCAGAGCAGCAGCCCTGTGGTCACAGGCTGAAAGGCTTGCCTTTTGCTGTCTTGTACTGGTGCCCAGAACCCTTTATTCAATCTCAGAACTTTTCAAGCTGGCTATTGAAGTGTTAGTAGCTTGAAATCGCATGGTGGAAGTATTTATACCATCGGTACTTCCAAACCCTGCAAATCAGGGTTCCCCTCCCTCTCCCTGCTGAGAACCAGTTGACCAAACTGGTTTAGTGCATCTCACCTGCCATTGTTCCCACGACTGTCCCAAATAACAACGTTTCCATTAAATTTACATCACCACCTATTTAAGAGCAGCCTCATTTAAAGGTTCAATGCCTCCAACCAGAGGAACTGCCTTTTGTAGGGCTAGATCCCTTTGATGAATAGATCCAGTGAAGAGTAGGTGAAATTAGTGAGGCAATGCTAAAGAGATGTTATTTTATCTGCATTTTGTTTCTGTTGAAATACTTTGAAACTTCCCTGTTCTTTTGTGTGTTCACTGAATATCTATCTCCCTGCACTAGAACAGGAGCTGCATGAGGACAGGCACTTCATTGCTCCGCTGTTAGACAGTAGTGTGAGGATCCCCCAAACCTCTGTCCTTCAGAAAACAAATACAGTAGTAACCAGCAGTAAGATCTCCAGCAGCAGGCAAGCAGGGAAATGGTTATGGTCTCACTCCCTAGCTCTGAAGACCTGGTAGCCAAAGGAAAAACCAGAAGACTACCACGGCTAGGTGTAGCACGGCTTCTGTCCCACTCCCACCTTCCAGAGCCAGCACAGGATGGTAGGTCCAAAAAGTCCTGATAATTCTTGCAAGTATTCCCAGATTTGTGGAGAAGCCAACTGAGAAAGTTGAGGAGGCAGCTTAGGAAAAAGTCTGGGCACGCCTGCCCCATGGGAATAGTTTGAGGGGACTACCACCCATGACTAGGTGATGTGAATTCTCAGACAGGCTATTAAGAACATGTTTGAAGAAATAGAAGCACTCACATGTTCAAATTAGGTTTCCCAGAGTCCCAGCAGAGCTCTCCCCTTGCACCACAGACTATAGCAAAAATGAAGCTAATATGATATTCACTCGTTAACCTATGTCTCAGAGAAGACGGTGCACTCTAAGAGGAGCTGTGAAGGGTATCAGTGAGAGCTGACTTGCAGTCTATCAGAGAAGAGAAAGTTTGGTTAGAGGTTTGGTTCAATATTTTTATACCTTAAGCTTATAAAAATAAAAGCCATGATGCTTAGATAGATCAAGAGTAGGAAGGAAGGGAGGAAGAGAAGGAGGGAGAGAGGAAGGGGGGTGGAGAGAAGTAAGGGAAAGGAGGGAGGGAAGGGAGAAACAAGGGAGGAAGGAAGGAGGAACAAAGGCAGAACAGAAGGAACAAAAGAATAAAGAGGAGGAAGGAAAGGAGGGAGGGAGGAACGGAGGGAGGGAGGTGGGAAGGGCAGGAGAAGGCCAGGGTGAGGGAGGGATGGAGGAGAAGCAAACCAGGCAAACACAGATGAATGTTCAGTTCCTACTTCCATGGGTGCTTTGGGTTATAAAATAATGATGAACAGAAATTCCTTATTAAGAATGGCAATATAAAAAAAATAAGAACTCAGGGAGAGAACAGTAAAAAACAACAGCATGAAATGCAAAAGGAGATTTCAGAGCTAAGGGAGCAAATTAAGAACCAAAACAACGTCATTACAAAATTATACATAAATTAGAGACAACAAAGAACAGAGTACACACAGCTGAAAGTCATATTATTTACATAGACAAAATGTTGAAGATAATTACAGTGAACACAGAAGAAAAATGCAAGAGTTGAAAGCAATTACAACCGGGTCTCACCAGCCCTGATCCCCTGGCTCAGTCTCCTGTCCACCCTCCACCAAACTTTGTTTTGTTGGGATCCCAGCCCATCTATCCTACCGCTCTTTATTATTCATCAAGCTTTCTAGCCTCACTCCCTCTGTATCCAGCTTAGATTTACTTAAAAACACATACCTCTGAAAGTCTGGATAATATTTTCTATTTTGTTTTTTGGCAAAAACAGTAGCCTTTCCGGTATGGCTGGTGCTTGGTTTAGAGCAAGAGACCTGCCATACTTAAATGTTTGTCACTGCAGTCAACCCCCAGGAGTTTAAGTTAACACCCTTGCCTCTCTCTCTCCCTTTATTATATTCCCTTGGCAAAACAGACAAGCAAAAATTAAAACAAAACCCCCAGCAAAACCCCTGCTGTGATTAAACCCAACTCTCTGCTACACTGAGCAGTTGGGGACTGGAGTATAACTACTACAAAGGAATTTAAATTCATGCCTATGATTTTCGAATGAGCACTTGAAACTGCCTGCCTTTCTTTGTAATTTCTCTTTGCTCTCTAATTCTTCAAAATGACCTTTACACACCTCCTGTCCTCCAACCTTTAGCATCACTCTGTTCTTACACTCTCTTAGTTATGGCCCCCTTTCCAGGACGGATGAAACAAAAGCACGCAGATGGTCACTTGACTTCCTCACCTGTCTTCACTTGCTCCCCATCTTTCTCAGCATCTCAGCAGCCAAGTGGCTTTGCCCTCCTTCATGCAACATTCTTTTCTGTTGGCTCCTAGGATAGCACACCTTTCCTAGTTCTCCTCCTCCCTCCCTGGCTACTCCTTCTCAGCCTTCTTTACTGGATCGCCCTCTTTCCAACCTCCAGATACGAGTGTATCCAAAGGCTTAGGCCTGGGTCCACTTCTCTATCTACATTGATGCCACAACCCATCCTGATATATGCTAAGTTATTCAGGAGTAGAAAACTGGGTACAGGTATTTCTTAAAGTTTATCAGGTGATTTTGTTGCACAGTGAAGACTGAGGGCCACGATCTACCCAAGGTGGTTTTCCCCTTAGCATTAATTCCATCCACAAGTTTACGTCTTCTAAACTTTTCTTTCCATTGACCTTTCGGCTAGACATAGATACCCCTATCTATGGGATTTCTGATAGGTATCTCAGATGTGACACTCTCAGAACCCGGTTCCCAATCCAACCTATTACTTCTCCAGGTTTTCCCCTTTCAATAAGTGACACTCATTTTAATGCAGTTGCTCAAGTAAAGCAAAACCAACTAACCACCAAGCAAATACTAGAATTTGTCCTTGGTTCCATTTTCCTCCTTCCTCTTCCTCTAATCCAGTGCACTCCAGGACAGCCTATCTGCCCTACTTGTAAAGTAAATCCCAAATATGCTGCTCTTCTGTATCTTTGCTGTTGCCACTCTAGTCTAAGCCACCTTTACCTCTTGCCTAGATGACTAACTGGCTTTGTGTTTCTACTTTTTCAACCCCACCTCCTCTCTCAATTCATTCTCTACACAAAAGTCAAGTTTGTCTTTTAAAAACGTAAATCAGTTCACATCCCTTCCTCCCCCTCTTGATTACACCTTCTAAAGGCTTTCATTGCATTTTGAATGAAATCTCAGCTTCATATATTGGCCTGAAATTCCCTGTGTGAAATGACACCCGATCATCGCTCCAGCCACACCTTCTACTCTCCCACTAAGCTCTAGCTGCATCAGCCTTCTTCCTGGTACTCAAACAAGCCATGCTTATCATTATTATTTTTTGCCTTAAGCATTTTCTGTTTCTTCCATGCAGAATGTTTCCCTTCTAAGACCTTTTCTTGATTGACTCTTTTGAATCATCCAGGACTTAGCTCAGGCATCACATATAAAGAGAAGTCTTTCTTGGCTAAATAGCCTTTTCCCCATTTATTCACCATGTGTCTCTACGTACATAGCACACATAAGGAAAAGTATCTTGTTTTGTCTTGTTTTCTTTCTCCCCCTTTAGCATGTAAATTTCATGAGGGCAAGGCTCTTACCCATTTTTCACTCTCATCTTCTCAGTGTCTAGAGGCCCCAAATATATTTATTAAATATACTAAGGAATAGAAATCCTATGGTAAAAATGATCAGTGTTCAGGATTAGATACATTTAAATAGGGAACTATGGCTGAATACTTGGAGGGTTATAATTACAAAACAGATATTAAATATTAAAAATCTTGATGAAGTTAAAACAATATAACTTATAACACTAAGAATGTGAAGGGTATTATAAGAGGCTACTTTCCTTACTGTTCAAAGTGAAGAGTCAGTCTTTTAATTTCATTTTCTAAACATTTCTTCTGTTAAATTCAAGAACCATTAAAGTTTACTTTAAAAAGAGCATATAGAATACAATTCCATTATACATTTCCCCCCCTACCTATCCATCCTCTTGTTGGTATATATTAATAGAAAAGAAATATTATCAAGAGAAAAAGAGATGATTATTTTTGAGATGTGAGGGTTCTGGTGATCTTTTTATTGTTGTTTTTTTTTTTCATTTTCCCCTATTCAAAAAAATGATGACACATCAATAAAGTCATTCTGAAAAACAGTTAAGTGGGAGATGAAAAAGTACAGACTACATGTATAGACAACACACTCTTTCAAGAAGCTAACTGTGAAGGAGAGAATTGAACTAGGGATCAAACTAGAGAGGTTTTCTCTAAAACTAGTTTGCTTCTTGTTTAAAAAAGGAGGTACTAGAATATATCTGAATGCAGATGAAATGGATCAGAAGCAAGACTGTGTGCATGTGGCATATTTAGGGACAAGAGATGACAAGATCCTTTCCAGAGAAGAGGAGAGTGCATGAGTTTCACAGGACCTACTCTGAACTAGACTTTGTGAGGAGGTGGGTGATTTACCTGTTGTAAAAGGGGGAAGAGCAGAGAAGGGGTGCAGGTAGATGCAGGAGGGTATGTACATTTAGAATCAGTGGTGGCAGGTTTAGGGGTTTGATGACTTTTTAATGTGGCAGTGAAGTTGAAGACAAATCATAAGTTGGAATGGGTGGTGGAAAGTTGGGGAACATGGTTAAGGTGTGAAAGCTACTGCTAGATAAAAACCAGTAGGATGAGTGGGTGCTGCTGAGGGCTCACTTAAGGTGGCTGGTGGTAGATGTGCTGTGAGAGCAGTCTATTCAGAGGGGTGATTTTTCTCCCGCGTTGTTCAGCTGTTTGGGGGCAGGTATGGAGCAAATGGGTGCCTGGGTTTGGTTACAGCGGGTGCTTTGAGAAAGGTCCAAGGGAAGTTCAGGAATTTGTAGGAGGAGCATTGGAATAGATTCCAAGATGGATGAGGGGAGAAGTGAAGAGGCTCTGATGGATAAGGAGACAGTGGTTTGGCCTGTGGGTTGGAAGATGGTGATGAGCTTGATGGAGTGTTCCCGGGGCGTTTGCGCTGTACGTTGAGCTGTATGTGTTCCTTTCATACACGGTGAAAGCGGACTAGCCAGCATGTTCACATTACAGCTGTCGTCCCGGCTGCTCTGACGTATAGCTTGGTGGTTTGGTACAGGCTATGTATTGGAGACTCAGTTTCTTTATCTGTAAATAAATGGGTTGAACTAGATCAGTGTATCTCAAACTTCACCCAAGTTACTTGTGTATCTTGTTAAAATGCAGATTCTGATTTAGTAGTTTTTGCATCAGAATAAGCAGCCATGTGATTCTGATGTTGCTGGTCCACAGATCACACTCAGAGTAGCAACAAACAGATAAATTCTATGGCTTTCAAAATTCTGATTATAAAATCTTAGACCTTGAAACATATTTTCTCCTTCTCATCTTCCTTTTCTGAACTTAGCCAATTCATCTTGAAACCAAGGCTTTGGACACTTCTATAGTTTCCGCTTAACTGAGCAGGAAGGAAATAGAGAAAGATGCAAACTTTGCAGAAGAGTCAACGTCCCGCAACGGAAACGGAGGGTCTGATGACGTCTGACAGCTTGTGCCTGCCTGGGTGGGGATGCGTGATAGGGCCTTTTCCCAGGCGTGGCGCGTCAAACAGGACCGTACTATCCTGCAGGAAATGGTTCCAGTACAAACAGGGACGCCAGAGATCGGGTTGGATGAGAGACTGATCACAGCAAACGGCACATTACAGACGGACACTCAGAGCGGTTTCCTTCCTTTGTGGTGTCAAAAGGTTTCACTGTGTCAAGCTTCCTTTCTTTAGAAAAACATACTTTCCCAGTCTAATCTATACAGAAAGCTGACCATCACAAGTCCTTTTCTCAGTCAGTTTTAGGTTTCATTTTGTCTAAAGCTAAAGACTGCTGGAAGATCATCTGGTACCGACTTGGAGGACCCACTGAAAGTGTTCCTGTGTTGTGTATTTCCCATATGTAACTTTCCCATTTCAAAAGGTCCCGGCTATAGGGATGTGGTTTTCACGACTGAACATGTTTTTCCACAAGCAATCAACTCACGTTACAATTATAAAAAAAATAATAAGTGCTTCAGCAGATTGAGTCAGATATATTAGATCCAAAGGGAAAATTTGTTATAAGAAGAAACAGATGAAAAGAAAGGAACATAAAATTTTTGTAACAGCCATAACTGTTTGGGGACAGTTTTCCTTTAATGAGATGGGTGTTAGGGATGGTAGGAAATGCTGAATGTGAATAATTGAGCAAAGAGTCAGAGTCAACGCTTCCTTTCAGGATCTGTTTCAATGGAGGAGGAAGTCATTCTGAGAAGTATTTACTGGCTTATATTACACATGAAACTGCCCGTACGCCAACTTTAGAAAGGATTGGGAAAGACATTCAGGATCTAAATGTCAGCTTCCAGCCTTTCACCCTGTGGGGCAGTTTGGCACACCTGACACTGAAAAAAGAGTTGACCTTTTCAGTCAAGCTCCTTCTTGCTTTCTGGAGATGGGTTGACCCCATATTTGAGGATAGCAAAAAATAAAAGCACAAGATCCATCATCTAAGGTTTGTCTATTAGGGTTTTCTTTAAATATCCTAGACTCCATTCAAGAAATGTCTTGGAATATGTTTTATATTGTGCTGAAATCTAAGCCACCTCTATCTCCAGGAAATGATGGCAGGGTCTCACAAATCAGTCAGGGTGTTTATTGACAGCAGCCATATGCAGTGGAGCAAGCAATCTAAACTGAATTATGAAAAGAGCAGTAGCTAAAGCCCATTTCCACAGGAAAAGTACATTATATGCAAATAAATACAAATGAATCCTCTGCCGCCTCTCCTTCCCTCCCCACATCCCACCTCTGACCATGCCTTCATACTTACTGTTGAATCCAAAGGCCATGGAATAGATGAGAACACTGACTAATTAAGCTGAAGTACTCAAAGAGGCCACTGTAATTATAAAGCCAGAGCTCATCAACAGACTGAAACAAGGGAGAAGGAACTGGAATAACCTTGCTTGAATTACATTAGGTTACTATCTTGTTAAACCAAGAAATTCCAAGGGTCTTCACAATAGGCATTATGGAGATTTTCTCAATGGGTTCTGGGTAGGGGTTGTGAGTGAATTATAAGAGACTGCAAATTACTTTGAATAAAGAAGAGATTTTTTTTTTTAATGGAAGGAGTTTCTACTCCATGAAGCAACTTAAGCTCCAGATGGTCATCACTACAAAATATCTACCAGATGTCCAAACTCCTGGTGGCTGGAGATGTTTATTACAAGTAAGGCATTCAGCATCTGTCCAAAGAGAGCTCCCCTTTACCTTTTCTTGTGAAGTAGCGTGTTAATCATCAGGGGGTGATGCAATAGTCAACTTCACTCCGTAATTCAAGAGGCTAGGAAAATTTCTAAAACTGCTAAGCATTTTACTCTAAATATTAGTTAAATAAATGATTACAGTATACCTTTTGGGACATTTCTGAAGATTTTTTTTTTATTAACCACATTGTTATAAAATACAGCATCCATTCTGGTAAGCTAATTCAGCGTGCAAAAAATGACTTCAGATCAAATAATCCAACCCCTAGGAAAGATACTGACATTCAGCGGCCCTGATGACTGCCATAAGGTAACCTATTTGCTAGAGTCACTTATTGTAAAACCTTCTTTTACAAGCCACAGGATTGCCCCTGTCTTTTCTATGACATGGAGAAAATGAACCCTGTGTCCTCAGCACATTGCCAGCCATCAGAGCTGGGCTCTCCCAGGCCATTGGAGGAGGGTCTTAAAGCAAGTCACTTCCTGCTTTGACGTCACACTAATCTGAATATCAGTTTGAATTCCACAATTTGGGATGTTGGTTAAAAGCAAAGATTACAATCATTGCTACTTTGGAGTGAATGCTTTGATCTCTATTACACCAGTTGGAATTTAAATTGCATGTAATGATGATCATTGTCTCTGGGGCTTGCTGCTTGGCAGAAGGTGGGCAAAGGGGAAGAAATAAGGTGATGTTCTTTGAAGCTCACGCTGTCATCTAATCCATCACACATCCGTCCTCTCTTCCTATCTACAACCCCTTTAGATGGCAAGTCAAATTACCTTTTTATGAACTTCTTTTGCCTTCTGAGGCCTACCCTGATGATGAATTAAGCCTGAATTAATGTTTCCTATTTCTTAGTAGGCTTATTTTTTAGGACAGTTTTAGGTTCGCAACAAAACTGAGCAGAAATGATGAGAGCTCCCATATATTGCCCCTGCCTTCCCCTCCCCCAGGCAACCTCCCTGACTGTTAACATCCTGCACCAGAGCGGTGCATTTGTTATAAATGATAAACCTAACTGACACACCGTTATCACCCAAAGTCCATGGCTGACATTACGGTTCACCCTGGGTGTTATGCACCCTATGGATTTGGACAGATGTATAATGACATGGATCCACCATTATAGTATCATACACTGCCCTGTTTTTCAGGACATCATACAGTTGGAATTAGATGGTATGTCAATTTTATGGATTGGTTGCTTTCACTTAGTTACATGCATTTAAGTTCCATCCATGTCATTCATGGCTGAATGTCTTTTTATACATATAAGATGCTGGGGTGGGGAGAATGAAAATACACGGTAGCTTGTCAGGAGTTGGGGCTCCGGTATTGTGGTCATGCTGTGAGAAGGCCCCAGACTAACACTCCTTGGATTTTGGTAGTCCACCAGTCAACCCGGAACATTTATACACACTGGTTAGCCAGGGCTTGTTTCGCCATGTGATGTTCACATCTGTTTGATGTTTCTCGGTCCTCTTTTAAAGCCTCCCAATCCAACAAACCTAAGAATCCAATGAGGCTCAAGATGGATTATTGTTAGGAGAGGAGGATATTCATGTCTAGAAGTAAAAGGGTAGGCAGAGGTGTTTTTTTAGAGACAGAATTGTTTGTCTTCTGATTTTAGCTTCCTGGTTCAGTAGAGGGCACTCCAACCTTACCTAGAGCCCAGCGTTTTTTCATTTGACTAGTTTTGGAAAGTAGCTAGCTTATCATATCTATCCTGTAGCTTAACAGTCAGCAGTGAGAGTGCTGTCACAGTAGAAACCAGATGCATCAGACTAGGGTGCATCGGTCCTCCCCTGTGTGGTCTTGAAGTCCTTTGTTTATTACTCCCCTGAAGCCCCTTCTCTTCTGTAATGTAATCCATGCAGTTAGGCTTTCCAACCCGTCTGCACTTCTTGGGGCTAGGATCCATATATTTATCCTTAGGGTGCAGTACAATGCCTGGCACAGACTGCACGTGCAATAAATACCTACTGAACAAACGAAAAAGAAGAAAAAGGTAGAGACTGACCGGGGTGTAACAAAGGGAAGTTGCACAGGTACTTGATGTTTCTGCAGAAGTTCCCATTTTGCCTCGTGGATTCAGTGGTGTTCCTGGTTGAGGTCATACCTGCACTCCATAGTGCTATATATGAAGACGTGAAGAACCCTCTGTGTTACCCCATTCAGCATGGCATTTTGTTTGGCCTCATAATGGCCTGCTCGTGACAAATCATGTAGGTAAATAAATGCTAGCTCCTCTCAGCAAAATGTGCGCCGACAAAAGCTTAAGACACATTCAACTTGCTATTTGCATGTACCCTTCCCTGGTCCTAAAATGTCCCCTGTCTGCACCTCCGAATCTCAAGATCCTACCAAATATTCAGTCACCATCTCAAATGCCACCACTTTAGTAAGCTGTGTTCCAGGCCACTGGGAACTCTCCGTCTGGCCTTCTGTAGAAGCCAAACCTTTGAACAACCCTCATGGCACTTACCAAATTCTCTCTTGTCTTAGAATCTTTCCTATGTATGTCTTCTGTTTCCTTTAGAGTTTTAGCTTCTCTAGTAAAAAAATTGACTTTTTTTTTGGGTGTCAGCTGCATGCATTATTTAATCCTTATAACATTGCAAAGGTAGACATGACCATTCTCATCTTGCTGATGAACTGGAGCTTAGATAAGTGAAATATCTTGACTTTTATCACCCAGCTAGCAAATGATGGAGCTAGATTTTTAAAAACCATTTGGTCAGATGCCAGAGTCTATGTTTTTTCTATTACATTATGCTGCTTAAGGGCAGGAACCTTATGCCCCCGAGAGGGCTGAGCCCTATTAAGTTGGTGGAGGTAGAGCCCCTTGGCTTTGCCCTGTGTGCAGACCTCCACAGTCATTATGATTTTCTTATTTAACTACTCATGACAGTCTGCTCACAGAATCGGTGGACCTGTCATTCATATTATTTATATTAAAAATCTTTTAAATTTGTTATATAATCTATACATACTAAAACATCAAAAGCTTAAATGTACAGCTTGGTAAAGTTTTTTTTTTTTTTTTTGCAAATTGTGCAGAAAAAAGTTAACATAGCAGGCTTGACTGCTATCCTTAGACAGTCCTGCTTCCAAGGCTGGCCCTTTGCTGGTGTCTAGGAACTTGAATTTTAGGAGGAGTTGTGTTATTTTCCTGATAAGGATGGCTCATTCTGTGTTCATAACAATGTGGTTTATGCTGAACGCTTGCTTTCCTTCCGGAAGTCTGAAATTTTGGTACATGCTAGGCCGAAAAGCTGCCTATGTGACTAGCTCTCAGTAAAAAGTGTGGCACTGTATCTGATGGGTTTCCCTGGGAGACAGCACTTCACACCTATCACAATATTTGGCTGCCGGAGGTAACAACATCCTGACTGCACTGGGAGGGGCCTCTTGGAAGACGACTCCTGCTTTAGTATGAACTCTGCCTCATGTGGCTGTTCTTTGATGATTTCACTTTGCTGCTTTTTTTCGATATTAAATTTCAGCCATGAATGTGACTGTATTCTGAGTCCTGTGAGTTCTCCAGGCAAATTATTGAACTTGGGAGTGGTCTTGAGGTCCCCTGACTCACTTACGTGTGCACGTGTAACCATCAAAATATAGATTTAGAACCATCAAGATGTAGAACATTTCCATCATTCCAGAAAGTTCCCTATGCTTCTTTCCAGTAAAAACCTTTACTTCCAGAAAAAGTAGCTATTACTCTGACTTCTGCTGCCATGGATCGGTTTTGCTTGTTCTTGAAGTTCAAATCAATGGAATCATAACTGTATGTACTCTTGTGTCTGACTACTTTCACTCAAGGCGATGTACTTTAAGATTTATAAAAAGTCTCCAATGCAGTATCCATTTTATCCAAAATACCCAATGCAATATCCAATATATTCAAAACATCCAATACAGTATCCTTTGTAGTGACATCAGCAGTTCATGTACATACTGTATTCTTTCTTCTTTTGATGGACATTTGTGTTGTTTCCAGATTTTGGCTATTATGAATTATAGCTGTGATGAAATTTTTGTATAAATCTTTGTGGGAATGTATTAATTCATTTCTCTTAGAAAATATCTAGGGGCCAAATTGTTGGATCATAGTTCAGATGCATTTTTACCTGTAGAGTTTTCCAAAGTAGCTGTACCATTTTACGTTCCCACCAACATTGTATAAAAGTTCCAGTTGCTCCACATCCTTGCTAGGGTTTGGTATTATCAATCTTTTCAGTTTTAGCCATTCTCATAGGCATGTAATGATATCTTATTTTGGTTTAAATTTGCTTTTCTGATGACTAGTGACGTTGAGCATTTTTTGTCACATTAGTTTTACATTATTATTGGCCATGTGGGCATCTTCTTTTATGGTGTGTTTTATGTTACATTTTGAAATTGTATTTTTTTTTTAATCTTTTTTTGTCCTTAGTACTGTCACCTCATTTTTGAGTTTTTCTAATTCTGATTCATGTTGTTCTTTTGTATAATTTATCATTTAAAATTTTTCCACTAGTATATTTGAGAAATGTTACATTGTCATCTGTTCTGTGGACATTTTTCTGTAGAGCTTTCATTATCTAAAGGATATTTTCCTGCACCTAATTTTCTGTTTTCTTATAAAAACGTGTAAAATTCAACTGTGATTTTTTTTCCTGTTGCTCATTTTCATATGAGATTAGTTTGCATCAATTTTTAGAAGGAAAGGATGGGTCAGGGTCAGGATAGCTTTTCCAGCTCCATTGCTGCAGAGTCTTTCTATTGTTTTAATGCTTTTATTCAAAAATACGGTCTCATATTTTTGGAGAGCTCCTGATTCTGTTCCTCATCCATTGTCTTTGGACCTTCCCCTTTCCCCTCTCTTGGTAACTTTAGGTTCTGTCCCCAGCAGTTTCTCCCCACTGTGGGGCTTTGTCTTGGCAAATTCATTTCCGCAGTTCTGATGTCCCAGATTAACCCAGACTCTTTAGATCTCACTGCTATCCCAGGGCCAGCCACCTCCCAGCTCAGCTGCAGTCCTCAGACTGGCTGCCCGTGTTTTCCAGTCGCTTTATGTTGGCAGGTTTGGAGTTATCTCTTCCTCAAATATGTTCGGTGCCCCCTTACTTCCTGCCTTTCTATATAGATGATAATACTCCGTGGGTCTTGGTAATTTGACCCCACTTACCTCTATTCTGGGGTTATTCATGGAAATAACTTATTACTTAATGGCGTAGATATTTGTGTGGCTTTGGGGCTTGGCTCTGTTTTTGTGGGGGGATTCAGAGTGATTAAAAAAATGCACACCCCCACTACTATCTGCCCATATATTTTGAATTTAAGCCAATATATTTTTTCC
The DNA here is from genome assembly GCA_032199065.1 of Smutsia gigantea. Taxonomy (NCBI): domain Eukaryota; kingdom Metazoa; phylum Chordata; class Mammalia; order Pholidota; family Manidae; genus Smutsia; species Smutsia gigantea. The sequence goes on from JAVSCE010017929.1 coordinate 42,257, forward strand.
CTCAGGGTATTTATATTTTAAGTGTTACCTGAAATTATGGAACAGGAGAACATACGTCAGTTAAAGGGCTCTCAGGGACCAGATACTGAGTTTTCAACTCCTTGAAAACGTACCATGGAGAATTGGAGTCTTCTGGGTCTTTGAATCAGACTCTTTGGAGAAAAGGGACTTGAAAAGAATATATAACTCTGTGTTTGGCTGTTTTTCTTTTCCTTTTTAAAAACAATTCCCCTACTTCCTCCACTTGTTTTCCTTCCCTTGATTTGAATTCCTGGGAGTATATTTCACTGGTTTCTTATGTAAAGGAGTGATTTAGCAAAAGACACTTCTTAACCTCTTTCCCGCTTCCCAAAGGTATGGATTTCGATCTGAACACATATTGGAGCTCATGGGACTGTTTGGGTCTTTGCATAATGAAATTTCTCCGTGGGATCCTTGCTTTCTCCTCTCTCTCAAAAGGACTCCTATATTGAATTTAGTTAACAATCTTTCCGGTGGGGAATTTTTTTACTTTATTCTGTGCTCAGTGGCCCCTTTCAGAGTGCTGCTAAAGTTTAAAGTGGAGTATACTCTAGTGGTTCTCTAACTTTGGCTAATAAGAATCACGTGGGATTATTGGATCCCACAAACTGAAGATTCAGATACAGTGGTATAGGAGCATCTAGGAATCTGCACAGGATACGCATCCCAGCTGGTGCAGATGTAGCTGGTCAGGCCACGGACCTCAGTTTGAAAAACATTAGCATAAGCCAAAGCTATTTGCAGAGGCCAAACTAAAACTAAGTTTGGTGACTGTATTATCTCAAATAGTCAATGAGTTTTCACATGGAAATGTTCCCTGTGGACATTCATTCATTCATTGTTTCAGTTACCATCTTGAATGCACGCTCTGTGTTTATTCATTTTGAGATGAGAGATGGATCTAGACTTTATGGCTAATATCAGACAAACATGCAAAGGAATGATTCCAGTACAATGTTAAAAGTGCAAAAGTGTTGACCCTTGGCATTCTCAAGGGAGGTATCAATGGTTTTCCAAATTTGCCATTTAATATCTCCCAAAAATGTGTCTGTAATCAAGAATGAAGAGTGACAATTTCAGTGAAATGTAGACTCTGGGCCCTTACAGATTCTTTTTCACTAAATGACTTCCATGGGATTCTGTTCCTATTTTGTTTAATAAAACAGTAACTCCATGTCGTGTACCTCTGGTCTATCAAGAATATTAAATCCGCAATTGCCAAATGTTATTTGAGATTAAACTAATGTAAAATAGTGCTTCTTAAATTTGAGGATGCTTGTTAAAACCCAGATTCCCAGGCCCAGATATAATGATTCAGTAGTTCAGAAGTGGACCCTGTGAATACTCAGGTTTAATAATTTTCCAAATCATGCTGCTGCTGGTCTAAGAACTAATTCTGAATAGAACAATTTTAGAAGAGTTGCTGGTAGCACTCAGGAGCTAGTAATTAATATCTTAGGTAGGGGAGTGACAGAATGTGGAAATGAGGAGGCTCTTCACAAAGGCCCTGAGTGTTGGAGTTTCGATAGGAGTTCTTAAAGCGAGTGGAGGTGGTTCATAGGTAAAGAGAAGATTTCCAGGCAGATGGCACAGTTTGTGCAAAAATACAGTGACACAAAACAGCACAGAGTGTACAGGGACCTGTTTATAGACATCAGTCTGAAAGCCCATGATGACTCAGGGGACAACGGAAAAAAACTAAGCTTCTGCTGGAGCAGCAGAGGAAACAAAAGCAATGGAAAAGCTAAGTTCCTACTTGAGCATTAGAGGAAATGAAGACAATGGTATTTGAGCCTTAGGAAGAGAAATGTGCCAAGAGAGAGCAGGACGCAGCAGTGTATGATGTCCCTCTGAGATATTTCTGAGAAAATGGTGGGTAGTTTGCTTCCAGGGATGAGTTAAACCAAATTTTGTGTGTGTGTGTGTGTGGGGGGCGTTGCAGATCGTGTTTAGAGCTTCCATCCAAATCTCTGATTCTGTGATATTAAAAATGCACTTAAAATTTGGGAACATGAAGACAAAAAATACTTTATGTGTGTTTCTGTTTGATTAGACTTGAAACATGCACAAAAGTAGAAAGCCAACTTCTGTCAATAGAGGGAGAAGAACTGTAAATGTTTCACAGTACCTCTGAATCTGTTCATTTGTGGCTGCAAGTTCAACTTAGACTATAACTTCTTGATCATATTCCTGGGTGAAGAATCCCTCAATAATCCAGTTTCTCATTAGAATAAGCTGCCAGAGAATGTCTTATTGTTGGGCAGCAAAGAGCTCTGTCCCTGGTCAATAGATGTTAATAAATTGGCATCCTCATTAGTGGCATCTGGAGCTTACAGAAAAGAAAACACCACTTGAGAAAGAGCATTTCTAATTGTGGCCCCAGTGGCTTTCTCATTGCTGGGTCATTGCTTCTTTCCCCAGGAGGACTGATAAGCCTTTGGCAAGAGGAAATAATAAGCAAGACCAACAAAGCCAAACAGTTTTCTGCATATTTTTAAAGAGAAAAATAATACCCGCTTTCACCACAAATTTCTTTCTGATGAAAGGTGAATTTTCTCTCTCTCTTTCTCCCAACTGTTGTTGTATAATTCTGGAGCCTGAAGGACTTCTGCTCCAAAAAAAAATTTCATCTTATCTCTCAGCAGCAACTAATAGCAGACCCTTGGCATGTGTGAATAGCCTGATACACTCTCCCTTTCTTCAGTTTTAAGGATCCAGATTCACAGGTGCAGTAGCACCGCCCGATCAGCTGTGGAACAAAAGCCAGGGGTCTTTATTTGCTACTGATTGGCTTGGTAAATGGATTTCCCACAGCACTCGTCCCGGAAAGGAAGTCACCCAAGTCTATTGGCTTTTATTTATTTATTTAATGCTGCTAAGACTCTAGTTTTAAAGAAAGAGTCCTTACAGCTCCTTCATTCTGTTGTTTATTCATTTGTGAACATATACTGAACATCTGCTATGTGCCAAACCACTGAGCCAGGCACCGGGACACGATGAACAATAAGACCTGGATTTAGAACTTTCTTTCTTGTAGGGAAATTAGAGAGGGAAGCAACTTTTGTTCATTATCTTTAGGTCCAAGTCTACTTAGATAAGCTCCACAGACAGGGAAAAATGTAATCGGACTCCTTGAAGAAGGAGGCGCTTGTCTCTCAGGTAAAGGGTATATTGGGTCAGGGTAGGGCTCCTGGGACGCTGAGGAAGGCGCCCAGGACAGCAGCAGGAGCAGATGCACTGCGCAGGGTCTCTGTGGTCTTGGGAAAACCTAGGGAAATTGGATTGGATTTGGTGAGATAGGTGGTGCCAGGAGTTGAAGATAGAGATCCAGGAGGGGCCACGTATTCAGTGACAGGCTGAATACGCAGGCAGGAGGGGGTGTGTGTGCTGTCTTTATGTCACACGCTTCCTCTGTACAGTGGGATCACAGCTGTGTTTTTTCACAGGCTTCTTGTGACTATAAGGTGAGATAACGTGTGTTACGGTCTTCGCCGGATTACGGACAATTGTCTGTTCTCCATAACTGCAGCAACTGCAGCCACAGAAGCGACAGAGGCTGTTCTTGTTGGTCTGCTGATTATAATATTTCTGCAGAGGCTTTTCCCTTTGGGCCTGAGAACAACTGCAAGGAATCTGAAAAAAGAACCCTGGAGAGTCCATTTCCATCCCACTGGGGCTGGAATGGTAAGACACTGATTGCAGAGAGCCAGAGAGTTCTGGGTTCCCTCCCTGAGCTGAGGATGAAAAAAAAAATGATTAGGACAGGAAGGATGAAGAGGCAAATTTAATAACAAATATGTCTCCAAATCTCCATCCCAAACTAGACTCTGCTGAACTTGACAGTGCTCCAATGGCGCCCTCTAGTGGCCCACAGGAAAAGAACATTTCCTATCATTAGGAGCAGGACTGAGGCAGTAGTCCCCGCTTATCTGTGGTTTTACTTTTTTCATTTCAGTTAACCACAGTCAGCTGTTGTCAGGAGGTCAGTAGTAGCCTAGAGCTATATCAGAATGCCTACGTCATTCACCTTATGTCATTTCATCACGCAGGCCTTTTATCATCTCACATCAACAACACAAGACGGTTGAGTACAGTGCAGTAAATATTTTGAGACCGCATTCACAGAAGTTTTATTACAGTATATTGTTAAAATTTTCTATTTTTTAGTATTGTTGATTTTCCTCTATGCCTAGTTTATGAATGAACTTCATCATAGGTATGTATATAGAGGAAAAAACAGTATATAGAGAGTTTCATGTATATAGTATCCATGGTTTCCGGCATCCACTGGAGGTCTTGGAACATTAAATTGCCCAATATATGCAGACCGTGAAATACTACACAGTCATTTAAAAATAATGAATTAGAGCAATCCCAGTCAACTTGAAAGGATTTCCATGAGGAATTGGGAGAGAAAAGCAGGATGCAGAAAAACATAAATGATGTGAACTCCCTCATAAAAAACAATGACCAAAAATACTTGTCTCTATAATGTATAGATGTTTGTATAAGTATATACATAGGATTAAATGGAATTATGTGAGCATAAATAATATTTGAAAGAATATAGACTAGGTGGTAAAAACAGATTCTCTGGAGCAGGAGTCAGGGCTGGTGTATGTAGAGGAAAGATAAGAGATTGCAAAGGCCAATAAAAAAAGAAGAAAAGCCCCCATTTTTATGCATAAATGTAAAATTATGCCTGAATTTATATATTCATAAAGAAAAGTTCATTTACAAGTAGAATAATCCAGATGATGGAATTTATGAAAAACACTTCCCAGAAAAATGAAGTTGCATGGAAGATAATTTATGCATCTATTTTTAGTTTTTTATTTCATGACAAAAGCCTAAAGTGACCATTCTTTTAAATTATGGTTCAGTGTGTATAGGACTTGTTGAGCTATCTCTAAAACTCTTACAGTGTAAGTTTGTTTTCTGAAATCCTCCACTTAGGTTTCTTACCATGAAAGTGTGAAGTGAGTGTCAAGTCTCACCCCGACACTGTGTTTTCTTCCATTTGTGGCAGCCTTCACAGGTGATAAAACTATGTGATTGTTTACTGGTCGTATAGTGACTTATTCTTCACTTTCATGTGTGGCTGGATTAATATCTGAAGACAGTAATTGGGATATATAATAGCACCATGGTGTGGTGGAAAGATACCAGACATGGACCTCAGCCTTGTCATTCACTATGTATGTGAACCTTGGCAAGTTATTACGCTTCTGCTCTTTAGCTTCTTTATTTGCAAAATGGGGATAAAAATAAGACATGATTCAGAGGTTTGTTGTGAGGACTGAATGAGACAATTAAGATAAAGTGTTTAGCAATACTTCAGGCACATGGTGTTCATTCGTCCATTGATGCATTCAAGAATTATTCACTGAGTGCCTGTATGTGCCAGGCTCTGTGCTGGGCTGGGAATACAAAGAGACATCTATGTAGCCTCAGGAGCCTGCAAGCTAGCGGAGAAGACACGCATATAATGGCAACCCAATGAGTAGTTGGAAAGTAATACATGTGAGAATGGTACAGGGAGCAATGAGAGTACCTGACCTGCCTGGGAATCAGGGAAGGTTTTTCTGAGTAAGCCACGTTTAGGCTGAGATATGATGGTTGAATAAATAGTGATTAGTTGAAAACGAGCATTCAGAACATTGTAGGCAGAGGGAAGAATCAGTACAAAGCCTGAGGCAACGGGGAGAAGGAACTGTTCTAGGAATGGCATTTCAGCAAATGTCTATTACTGTTACTTACCCGACCCCAGTCCTGGTTTTCTCACCATACCAGTTCATGAAGGCTGTGAAGATGAATAATACCCACTGTGCCATGTGGTGTGGATTAAATAAGAACATGTTTTTAAAGCATACTACTTAATACATGATAGATATACGGTAGATGTTTTCCCCTCCAATATCTAAGCTTTGCCCCTGAGATGTTGAATGTAAATTAGTTAATTAATTATTAGCTTTACATGTAAATTAGTTATGTCATACCACACACACACACACACACACACACACACACACACACACACACAGTAGCCATTGTGGGTATCTGGTGCCACCGCTGGATATCTGCTTTTGTTTGTGAAAGGTGAAGTTTCAACCCAGTGAAATCTGTGCTTTCCATTTTTGAGTTTTATTTCAAAATTTTTATGTTACTAGTTTTTCTTGCCCAAATTCCAGAAGTTGGCTGGTATGGGGAAAAGAAAGTTAGAAGGACCACCACAGCATTCTCCAGATGTATACAGTTCAGGCAATAATCCTTTCGATTTAGGGTAATAATGAGGCACTAATTTCAATTTACTACAATTCAGTGTATGCCAACTATGTGTTAGGCATTATACTAGTTGTTGGGTTATAAATAATTAATAAAACAGAGTCCTTATTCAGAAGAGAAGAGGTTCATATAATAAAACCTAGTTTTTAGTAGTCTACTTTTTTGGAGGGCAGTAAGCCAACCTTGGCTGCTAACAGCTGGAGACAAAGCAGCCTGAAGAAACCTCCCATCTTGCCAAAAACTGTTTTGAGTGCAGTTTCCCTCCAATGCTGCTTTCTGCTCACCTCCAGTGATTTCAGGGGCACACTGTAACATCTTCACCATGTTAGCCCTACGGGAACGAAACCCTCCCGTCCCTCTGCCTGTCCGACTCTAAGCTCCTTGAGCGCTGCTGTACTTGCTCTTTCCTTTCTACTCTCAGGTCTTCAGTGAACATGTCTTCTTGGTGGACCTTGGACCCCAAGTAAAGCCCCAGCTAAAAGGGATTCTTAGAAATAGAGTGTTAGCTTTCCTCCCTCTCCTGTACAGAAAAACATGGTTAAAGGGGTTGGGATTAGGAATGGAGCTGACAAGTTTGCAATACCCTCCACAGTTTGCCTCTTTTGCTGGGTCCACCATGACGTATAATCAAATTTTAAAATAACAGTGGCAACGAAAACATTTTCCTGCCAAACAAAATGCCGCTATGCCTTACCCTCTTCCCAAAGGGGAGAATCAGTGTCTCACGACTTGGGGCAAACATCCTGATGTACATTTATCCTTTAGTTTGGCATTTGGCAAACTATAGTTTCCAGGCTAAGTTCAGCCCATCATTTATTTTATGGAAGTATTGTTGATATAAAATCTGTTTATCTATCTTTTAAAATTGAAGTATTATTTTCTATACAATCTTATATTGGTTTCAGCCAATTCAACAGAGTGGTTCAAAAGTTACCGATATTATTAAATCCTCACCCTCCCAGTGCAGTTATTATCTATCAACAGAGGAAGATGTTACAGAATCATTGGCTATATTCTCCATGCTGTGCTACCATCCCCATGACCAACTTATATTATGATGGAGAATCTTTGTGCCCCTTTATCCCCCTTATCCTTCCCACCCACCCACTGTACCCCTCCCCTCCCCTCCCCTGTGGTAACCACTAGTCACTCCTCAGTGTCTATGAGTCTAATGTTTTTTTCCTTCTGTTTTGCTTTGTTTTCATATTTCACAAATAACTGAAATCATATGGTATTTGTCTTTCTCCATCTGCTTATTTCATTCAGCATAATACCCTCTAGATCCATCCATGTTGATGCAAAAGCAAGATTTCTTTTTTTAATGGATGAATAATATTCCATTGTGTATATGGACCACATCTTTATCTACACATTTACTGATGGGCATTTGGTTGCTTCCATATCCTGGCTGTTGTAAATAATGCTGTGATAAACATTGGGGTGCAGATACCTTTTCGAATCAGGGATTTTATTTTCTTTGGGTAAATTCTTAGAAGTGGAATTCCTGGGTGGAATATTGTTTCTATTTTTAGTTTTTTGACGAACCTCCATATTACTTTCCATAATGGCTGCACCAGTTGACATTCCCACCAACAGTGTAGGAGGGCTCACATTTCTCTAGCCCACCATTTTAAAAAATAAAATTTTATTGGAGCACCGCCACCCATATTTGTTTACATATTACCGATAGTTGTTTTTGTGCCCCAGTGGCAGAGGTGAGTAATTGCTGCAGATACAGTACCATTCACAAAGCCTAAAATATTCATTAAAATACCCGCTTAAATTGGGCCCTTTACAGAAAAAGTTCCTGACCCCTAGCTAATTGTAATCCTGTCTTGCTATCCCATAACTCAGTTGTTAAGTTAATCACCAAAAATGTACCATATATGAAATAACAGGGGAAAGGAAAATCTCTTTTAAGAAGACTAGTTATATTTGAGCATGGAAGAAAATGAGTACATACTATGATCGATCACTTCTACAACACATTAGCAATTTCCTTTCCTCTCTCCCCATTCTACGTTCCTTTTACCCTCAGTGCCCCAGGCAGAATAACCCACACTTTGATTTCTGTGAGTCTGAACATCAGTGGTCCTGTCTTTATGTGGCTCTGCACTTGCTCGCTGACCAGTACCATTGGACATGGCCTCGCTAGGAGAGGACCCAGAGGAATCATTGCCTTCTGGATGTATGCTTCTCTGCTTACGATGTGGAGTAGCAATCTTCTTTCCTCTTGATTATCAGGATCTGCCCCTCAACCAACAAAGTATTCCTGCCGCTCTTGCATCAACACATTCTGGGGATTAAGGACCTCAAAACAATCAGGTGGCATTCTTACCTTCTAGATCAGTGGGACTGTTATTTTCTCAGCCAAAGTGGTCCTTCCTCCCTTAGGTGCTACGATCCCCAGACAAGCAGCCCAGACACCAAAATGGAAAACAAAAATTTCCTCAGGAGTTTACAAGAGGGAACCTTGAGAAAGGCCACTCCAACTTTCAACCCGTTGATCCTTGTTATGGGTTGAGTTGTGTTCCCCTCAAAGATTTATCTGTTGAACACCTAATTCCCAGGACCTCAGAATGTGACTGTATTTGGAAATAGGATCTTCACAGAATATGAAATAGTATGACATTTTTATGGTCCCCCATGGTGGTCCCACAGACAAGGAAAGCTCTGCGAGCTGTAGAGCCCAAAAGTCAGCCAGGACAACTCATGCTGTATGAAGATGCCATACAGCCATTCTTGCCTGTGTTGGCAAGATCGCCCCCGCTCCTCCTCTGTGGCTGAGAAGAGAAACAGCCTTGAATGTTCCAAGCAGGTGAAACTCAACAGGAGCTTGGTTCTCAGCTCCTTGACAGAATTCTTTAGGAAAAAGAGTGACAATGCTAGATCTTGCCTCCTCTCACATGCAGACAGCACCAGAATGTGGATAGTCTGTTCTTTTAACACATTAACCAAATATACCCTTGACACACTGCTTTGATGTGTTAATTAATGTGTTTCCTGTTGTACAAGGTGTATAAAATATTCTTAGACAAAAGACTGATGGAACAGTCTGATCAGAACTTTTCTCTGATTTACTGTTTTTGGGTATAGTCCTCAGTTAGACTCTGAATGAACTTTATCTTTCTTAATAATATAAAACCTGTGTTGATTTCGGTCTACAAGAGGAAATCAAGTTAAAAGGAAGTCAGTAAGGTCAGCCCTAATCCAGTATGACTCGTCCTCATAAGAAGAGGAACTGTGGGCACAGCGACAGATAGAGGGAAGACGATGTGAAGACACAGGGAGAAGATTACCTTCTACAAGCCAAGGAGAGAGGCCTGGGGCACATCCTTCCCTCCTAGCCCTCAGAGAGAGCCAGCCCTGCTGACACTTGATCTCAGACTTTTAGCTTCCAGAACTGCAAAAAAATATGTTTCTGTTGATTAAGCCTCCCAGTCTGTGGTACTTTATGATGGTGGCCCACGTAAAAAGGTACAATCCTGGACTCATGTATCTTGGCTATGAGAGAAACAGCACCACGTATTACTTACTTGTTTGGAACACACTTTAGGCGAGCAACCCAAGCTCCCAGCTAATGTTATTGTTCTCCAATTGGCAATTACACTACTCAATAAAATCAATGGCTTTTGAGTGATGACTATCATAAGATGCAGTGACTTCTGTGAGGGGAACCCATTGCTTCAGTTCTTTGCTATAAAATTGAAGTCATCACTCAGAAGAAATACTTTTTCATCTACTTTAATGGGGAGTCGAGGAGTGGTGATGTTGGTATAAGCGTGACTGATAGGGCAGGCAAATCTGTATGCAGCATAAACGTGTGTTCCCCAAAAGGCAAATTTCTTCCTGCACTCCACTGGGTGGCTGGTTGATCTCTTAGATGTGTGGTGAGCCCAGGACCAAGTCAGAAGCTATGTTTTAGGAGGAAAATAATGATTTGCTAACACGTTCACGGTCCTTTTCCAAATTCAAAGGGCTCATACTGGATCCTTGTTTTCAGGCTTGCCACAGGTACCATGTAACATCTGGCTTGTGACAGATATTTTAAATACCTTTGAGTTTTTTGATTGATAGAAGCCGATTGGCTGAATTGTTTGCCCTGTGCTAGTTGGCTGAGCTCCTTCTCTTGCTGTGTCCCCTCTTCAAAGCGGTGGCAACTTTACAAATTATTCAATGAAGGAGTAGGAAAAACATGCCAAAATGACACCTATGTTACCACCATTTGTCCCAAAGCATTAATCCCTGTAGCAGCTTTGCTGAGGTGGCAGATATCTGAATATTCATGGAATTTATCTCCAAGCATGCATGTATGTGTGTCATCATGACATCTGGTGTACCTGTTCATAAAGTTCTGTCATTGTCATGTCATTCAAATAGCGGACCGGCATGATGTCCTCTGGAATGGTGAGACAAAGTCCCTGCAGAATAAATTGTGGCACAAAACCAGAGATTAGACAGACCCCTGTGACAGAAGAATGTAGGCTATCTGCTGACCCTACTAAGTGAAAACAAACTGCTTCTGGGGTTTCATGATGGTCTGGATAAATAGCTGCAGATCGCATGCCAAGTGCTGGGTCGATTTGCTCCAGTAAATTGTCTCAAATGGAAACAGCAGCGGCAATTGGAATCAACATCTGGTTACATTTGTGATAAGATGCTGTTATTCACCAAGAAACAGCTATATTCTACAGAAGTCAAAGAGGCAAGTTAAATGGAGATATAATGGTATTACTGTCTTGCTCACTGATTCACTTTAGATGTAAAATTTTTTAAGATTAATGTTTTGGAAGTTGTCTAAATCAGCTCAGGTTGCTATAACAAAATAGCATAGGTTTGGTCGCTTGAAAATAGATATTTATTTCTCACAGTTCTGGAAGCCGGGAAGTCTAAGACCAAGGTGTGGGTAGATTTGGTTCCTGGAGAGGGTCCTTTTCCCGGCTTGCAGATGATGGTCATCTTGTTGGGTCATATGCTCTCTTCTTTGTTCAAGCGCCTGGGAGGAGAGAGGTCAAGTTCCTTGTGTCTCTTTTTAAGGGCACTAATGCTGTCATAAGGGCATCTAAACCTAAGTAACTCCCAAAGGCCCCACCTCCAAATACTGTCACACTGGAGGTTTGTACATCAACATAGGAATTTTGTAGGGACACAAACATTCAGTTCATTGCAGAAGTCTTAATTTAATGGGTCATGGAGCTAGTGGGGGATAGTTTATGTTAATTTCCAGGTATATTCATTTCCATTATAAACTCAGGGTGCAGTGAAATGACCACGGAGTGGAGTTAAAGATCTCTTGAGCCCACTGTGATATTCAGTGAGCACAAAGCTAGTTTATCATATGATCCATATAGACTCCCACTGTGGCAGGTAGATGGCGGTGGTGTTCAGGGTCATCAGTGATAAATATTATCTTCCTTCAACCTCTGAGGGGTTTGAGTATTTTCCTTTGCCCAGTTAACAGTTACCTTGATAAATGGACACAAGCCAATGTACCTCTGAGGGTCCTTTGTTAAGAGTACCAACTTCCTTTTGATTCAAAGGGCCCCGGGGCTACACACTGACTCTGAAATTGATTGATGGACTGTCCATTCCCAGATCTAGGATTTTTGGTTATACAGATCAATGAAAATGAGTGTGCTGCTGATTACTTTTTTACCTAAGGGACTTCAAGATTTATAAGCCACTGCAGAGATCCTTGTAGGTTGAATCATTCTCATCACCACTGCTACAGTAACCACTCTCATCTCACTTCTTACAGTTCCGTGATGTTATTTGGCTTCTGCTGCTCCAGGATCTCATCATTCCCATTGTAATTAGGGAATATATTTTGGCAGTAGCTTTTTCCACCCCCATTTCTGGCCGATGGAAGACAAACACTAGGGCATTTTGGGAAATCCTGGTACTTTCTTCACTGATGTGAATAAGTGGGTTATGCCAGGGAATTTCTGAGATCTCAACTGTAGTGAGCACAGGTCCCATTAGGCTGAGTTTTATCAGTTAGTTGAGTAATCAAAACTATCGCCACCTACCCAAACCAGCACAGTGAATCTAGAATCTAAGTGCACCCATATAGAAAAAAATAGCTTTAAATCTTAAATTAGTTTTTTCCCCCTCCCCTCTGTTTATTACCCTCAGAATCCATTTCTGCACATATCTTTCAAGATTATGTTGGTATAAATTCATACAACCTTGATTTTTTATTGCTATCTAAGGCCTTTCTGTAATGGGCCTCCTGAATTATGCTGGGATCTGACTTTAATATAGGTCGAAAGGTAACAAGGAGCTGATAGGTAAGGAATAAGGAGAGTTGACAACTCCTTTTATACGTGACAAGGTCTTCAAGCGAGGCAGCAAAAGTCTTATCAGACAGGGTGGCAAACGCTACTTTTGTTGGTAAGGGGGGCTCAATGGGGTTTGAGGTAATGGGTAACTTGAAGTCCTCCAAATTCCACAAATTTCCATATTCCTATTCTTGAGGTTCCCATTCTTTTCCAAATTAGTAATCTAACTCCCCTATAAGACTCTTACACGAAGCCGGAACTGCACTTGGATTGTATTTTAGCAGCCCACAGCATCACTCCCTGAAGTGCCATTTGGTTGTATTTGCCCAGAAGCTCCGAGAGATAATGCCCACATTAGGGATGTTATGGTTCTCTGACTGTGTCTTTGGCCAAGAATTGAAAAGCCCAAGTTTGTTATTTTCTTTATTAAATTTTTCCAACACAGTTAGAAATAGCGAGACCACCTTCCCCGTAACCACTGTATGCCCCATGTTCCAAACAGCTTTTTGTAGCACTGACTTGATCACCAAACCTCCAAGATGGGATTGTTGTCCTTGTAAGCAGAGGAAGGGAGACCAGTGTTCTCTCTCTCTACCATGTGAAGACGAAGGAGAAGGGGCCATCTGCAAGCCAGGAAAAGGGCCCTTGGCAAGGAACCAAATCAGCTGGCACCATAATCTTGGACTCTCTAGCCTCTAGAACTGTGGGAAAATAAAATTCTGTCGTTTATTTACAGTCAGTACCCAGTTCTTGGTATTTTGCTATGGTAGCCTGAGCAGGTTAATGTAACCAACACTAAATTCTCCTTGCCTTAAAGGGTCTATTTTTGGCAAGCATTTCTGGTACAAATTCCCATATGGGTCCAGTATTATTAGGTGCAGACAACAGAATCTACTCCAGATAGTTGAAGGAGAAGTGACTAATATTAGAGTATTAAGTAGCATTTATATTTCCGGGAGGGTCAGGGAGCTAAGTTTGGATCCTATACAATCAGAAGCACCATAGTGTAGAGAAACTTCAGACCACCTTGGAATTGTTTTAAGGGAAATTTTCCCCGTGCTTGCTACTTGACATCCAAGATAGTAGTGGAATGAAAGTAGAATTCCAGCAACAACTGTCCCAGGAGATCTGAATGCCCCTTCTCCTTGTTGGAAGATCTGATCTCCTCACGTGGTAGCTAATTCCCATTGCTTGGTTATGCATTACAAGTCTCTAAAAGGTATTTCTACAAGAGAACTGGGGTGATGTAGATACTGGCTTTTTAGTATGTGAACTCATGTACTAGAAAGAGCCTGGAGTGGGTGCTGAGTGGCCAACCTGTTGTAGCTACTGCAACTCCATGGGGTCTAATGAGAGATAATTGTGAAGACATAAATATGGAAGATTCTCAGTCTGGTCTTTTGTTATCTAGTTTGAATATTCAAAAAAGGACCATCTCTTTTGAGAATTTAATCCAAGTTACTAACCACATCTCTGTTGCGAAATAACCCATTATTCTAACTCCAGTCCCTGGGAGATAAAAAGTTATCATCTCTCTGTTTTAATGAACTGTCCATTAGAACTACGTTATTGGGCCTAGATGCCTCATTTCTTGACTATAAGGATAAGCCATCCTTTGTAAGGATGCTTTAGGGAAAACTGGCCATGGGGGATGAAAACTAGGTTGAAACTCTGGCTTTTCTTTTTCTGTTTAAAGCAATTGCTTGCCATTTGGAGTCCAGCCTGTGTACATGTTTCAGTTTTCTAAGATCTAGGTGAATGGTTCAGCTTTTGTTATTGCTTTTGTAGCAGGGAGAAAGTCATAGCCCGGGTTGACAGGTGGCAGTCCACTGTCTTCTGTGGTCCTCCTGGATTTTGTTCTTTCAGTGGCATGCCGATTCCTCTCTAACTACCCTAACGGTGAAGGGTGTTTAGCAGTGAATGCTGTTTTCTGGTAATCTTTCATCTGTGAAAAAGCAATTTATCTTCTCAAATAATAAACTTGCAGGGAATCTTCTCCTCCCACATGCCACTTTCTCATATTCCTCTTAGGACTGAATATTGAAACAATATCTACAATGTTTCTACAAAAATACTATTAAAATGCATCTCTGAGAATGTCAGTGTTGCTAATAGGAGCGACCTGGCCTTTGACTAAGAGCAAGAACTAAGGGGAGACTGGATGTTTCAGTGCCTGAAAGAGCTAGCTTCTTGCTTCTTTTCTTTTTTTAACAAGTTAACATTTATTTTTATTTTTATTTTTTCCTTCAGTTTTTTAAATTAAGGTATTATTGATATACACTCTTATGAAGGTTTCACATGATAAAACAATGTGGTTACTACATTTACCCATATTATCAAGTCCCCACTCATACCCCAATGCAGTCACTGTCCATCAGTGTAGTAAGATGCCACAGATTTACTATTTGCCTTTTCTGTGCTACACTGTTTTCCCCTTGATCCCCCACACCATGTGTACTAAACACAATACCCCTCAAACCCCTTCTCCCACACTCCCCACCCGCCCTCCCACAACCCTCCCCTTTGGTAACCACTAGCTTCTTCTTGGAGCCTCTGAGCCTGCTGCCATTTTGTTCCTTCAGTTTTGCTTTGTTGTTATACTCCACAAATGAGGGAAATCATTTGGCACTTGTCTTTCTCCACCTGGCTTATTTCACCGAGCATAATATCCTCCAGCTCCATCCATGTTGTTTCAAATGGTAGGATTTGTTTCTTTCTTATGGCTGAATAGTATTTCATTGTGTATATGAACCACATCTTTATCCATTCATCTACTGATGGACACTTAGGTTGCTTCCATATCTTGGCTATGGTAAAAAGTGCTGCAATAAACATAGGGGTGCATATGTCTTTTTGAATCTGAGAAGTTGTATTCTTTGGGTAAATTCCAAGGAGTGGGATTCCCGGGTCAAATGGTATTTCTATTTTGAGTTTTTTGAGGAACCTCCATATTGCTTTCAACAATGGTTGAACTAGTTTTACATTCCCACCAGCAGTGTAGGAGGTTTCCCCTTTCTCCGCATCCTTGCCAGCATTTGTTGTTCTTATTCTTTGGGATGGTGGCCATCCTTACTGGTGTGAGGTGATATCTCATTGCGGTTTTAATATGCATTTCCCTGATGATTAGTGATGTGGAGCATCTTTTCATGTGTCTGTTGGCCATCTGAATTTCTTCTTTGGAGAACTGTCTCTTCATATCCTCTGCCCATTTTTTAATCGGGTTATTTTGTTTTTTGGGTGTTGAGGCGTGTAAGTTCTTTATATATTTTGGATGTTAACCCCTTGTTAGATATGTCACTTACAAATAAATTCTCCCATACTGTAGGATGCCTTTTTGTTCTGTTGATGGTATCCTTTGCCATACAGAAACTTTTTAGTTTGACATAGTCCCATGAGTTCATTTTTGCTTTTGTTTCCCTTGTTTGAGGAGATGCATTCAGGAAGAAGTTGCTCATAGTTACATTCAGGAGATTTTTGCCTGTGTTGTCTTCTAAGAGTTTTATGGTTTCATGACTTACATTCAGGTCCTTGATCCATTTTGAGTTTACTTTTGTGTATGGGGTTAAACAATAATCTAGTTTCATTCTCTTGCATGTAGCTGTCCAGTTTTGCCAACACCAGCTGTTGAAGAGGCTGTCATTTCCCCATTGTATGTCCATGGCTCCTTTATCATATATTAATTGACCATATATGGTTGGGGTTATATCAGGGCTCTCTAGTCTGTTCCATTGGTCTATGGGTCTGTTCTTGTGCCACTATAAAATTGTCTTGATTACTGTGGCTTTGTAGTAGAGCTTGAAGTTGGGGAGCATAATCCCCCCAGCTTTATTCTTCCTTCTCAGGATTGCTTTGGCTATTCGGGGTCTTTTGTGGTTCCATATGAATTTTAGAATGATTTTCTCTAGTTCGTTGAAGAATGCTGTTGGTATTTTGATAGGAATTGCATTGAATCTGTAGATTACTTTAGGCAGGATGGCCATTTTAACTATTAATTCTTCCTATCCATGAGCATGGGATGTGTTTCCATTTATTGGTACCTTCTTTAGTTTCTCTCATGAGTGTCTTGTAGTTTTCAGAGTATAGGTCTTTCACTTCCTTGGTTAGGTTTATTCCTAGGTATTTTATTCTTTTTGATGCAACTGTGAATGGAATTGTTTTCCTGATTTCTCTCTTTGCTAGTTCATTGTTAGTGTGTATAGGAATGCCACAGATTTCTGCATTGTAATTTTGTATCCCGCAACTTTGCTGAATTCAGATAATAGATCTAGTAGTTTTGGAGTGGATTCTTTAGGGTTTTTTATGTGCAGTATCGTCATCTGCATACAGGGATGGTTTAACTTCTTCTTTGCTAATCTGGATGCCTTTATTTCTTTGTATTGTCTGATTGCCGTGGCTAGGACCTCCAGTACTATGTTGAATAGAAGTGGGGAGAGTGGGCATCCTTGTCTTGTTAGCAATCTTAAAGGAAAAGCTTTCAGCTTCTCCCTGTTAAGTATGATGTTGGCCGTGGGTTTGTCATATATAGCCTTTATTATGTTGAGGTACTTGCCCTCTATACCCATTTTGTTGAGAGTTTTTATCATGAATGGATGTTGAATTTTGTTGAATGCTTTTTCAGCGTCTGTGTGGTTTTTGTCCTTCTTTTTGTTGATGTGGTGGATGATGTTGATGGATTTTCCAATGTTGAACCATCCTTGCATCCCTGAGATGAATCCCGTTTGATCATGGTGTATGATCCTCTTGATGTATTTTTGAATTTGGTTTGCTAATATTTTGTTGAGTATTTTTGCATCTATGTTCATCAGGGATATTGGTCTGTAATTTTCTTTTTTTGTGGTGTCTTTGAATGGTTTTGGTATTAGAGTGATGCTGGCCTCATAGAATGAGATTGGAAGTATTCCCTCTTCTTCTAATCTTTGGAAAACTTTAAGAAGGATGGGTATTAGGTGATCATTAAATGTTTGATAAAATTCAGCGGTGAACTCATCTGGTCTAAGCGTTTTGTTCTTAGGTAGGTTTTTTAAAAATAATTAATTTTGGTATCATTAATCTACATTTACATGTGCAATACTATGGTTATTAAACTGACCCCTTCATCAGGTCCCCCCCACCAACCCTATTACAGTCAGTGTCCATCAGCGTAGTGAGATGCTATAAATCACTACTTGTCTTCTCTGAGTTGTACAGCCCTCCCCATGCCCCCGCAACATTACATCTGCTAAACGTAATGCCCCCTTTTCCCTCTTATCCCTCCCTTTCCACCCATCTTCCCCAGTCCCTTTCCCTTTGTTAACTATTAGCCTGTTCTTGGGTTCTGTGAGTCTGCTGCTGTTTTGTTCCTTCAGTGTTTTTCTTTGTTCTTATACTCCACATATGAGTGAAATAATTTGATACTTGTCTTTTTCGGCTTGGCTTATTTCACTGAGCATAATACCCTCTAGCTCCATCCATGTTGTTGCAAATGGTAGGATTTGTTTTCTTCTTATGGCTGCATAATATTCCATTGTGTATATGTACCAATTCTTCTTTATCCATTCATCTACTGATGGACACTTAGGTTGCTTCCATTTCTTGGCTATTGTAAATAGTGCTGCAATAAACATAGGGGTGCATATGTCTTTTTCAAACTGGGCTGCTGTAGTCTTAGGGTAAATTCCTAGGAGTGGAATTCCTGGGTCAAATGGTATTTCTAGTTTGAGTTTTTGAGGAACCTCCATACTGCTTTCCACAATGGTTGAACTAATTTGCATTCCCACCAGCAGTGTAGGAGGACTTTTCTCCACATCCTTGCCAACATTTGTTGCTATTTGTGTTTTGGACGTTGTCCATCCTCACTGGTGTGAGGTAATATCTCATTGTGGTTTTAATCTGCATTTCCCTGATGATTAGCAATGTGGAGCATCTTTTCATGTGCCTTTTGGACATCTGAATTTCTTCTTTAGAGAAGTGTCTATTCATGTTCTCTGCCCACTTCTTAATTGGATTATTTGCTTTTTGTTTGTTAAGGTGCGTGAGTTCTTTATATACTTTGGATGTCAACCCCTTATCAGATATGTCATTTATGAATATATTCTCCCATACTGTAAGATCTCTTTTTGTTGTACTGATGATGTCCTTTGCTGTACAGAAGCTTTTCAGCTTGATATAGTCCCACTTGTTCATTTTTGCTTTTGTTTCCCTTGCCCGGGGAGATATGTTCATGAAGAAGTCGCTCATGTTTATGTCTAAGAGATTTTTGCCTATGTTTTTCTCTAAGAGTTTTTTGGTTTCGTGACTTACATTCAGATCTTTGATCCACCTTGAGTTTACCTTTGTGTATGGGGCTAGACAGTAGTCCAGTTTCATTCTCTTACATGTAGCTGTCCAGTTTTCCCAGCACCAGCTGCTGAAGAGGCTGTCATCTCCCCATTGTTTATCCAAGGCTCCTTTATCAAATATTAATTGACTGTATATGTTTGGGTTAATGTTTGGATTTTCTGTTCTGTTCCACTGATCTGTGGGTCTGTTTTTGTGCCAATACCAAATTGTCTTGATTACTGTGGCTTTTTAGTAGAGCTTGAAGTCAGGGAGCATAATTCCCCCTGTTTTATTCCTCCTTTTCAGGATTGCTTTGGCTATTCGGGGTATTTTGTGGTTCCATATGAATTTTAGAATTATTTGTTCCAGTTCATTGAAGAAAGCTGTTGGTAGTTTGATAGGGATTGCATTGAATCTGTAGATTGCTTTAGGTAGTATAGCCATTTTGACAATATTTATTCTTCCTAGCCAAGAGCATGGGATGGATTTCCATTTATTAGTGTCCTCTTTAATTTCTCTTATGGGTGTCTTGTAGTTTTCAGAGTACAGGTCTTTCACTTCCTTCATTAGGTTTATTCCTAGGTATTTTATTATTTTTGATGCAATTGTGAATAGACTGTTTTTCTGATTTCTCTTTCTGTTAGTTCATCGTTAGTGTATAGGAAAGCAACAGATTTCTGTGTGTTAATTTTGTATCCTGCTACTTTGCTGAATTCAGATATTAGTTCTAGTAGTTTTGGAGTGGAGTCTTTAGGGTTTTTTATGTACAGTATCATGTCATATGCAAATAGTGACAATTTGACTTCTTCTTTACCAATCTGGATGCCTTGTGTGTCTTTGTTTTGTCTGATTGCTGTGGCTAGGACCTCCAGTACTATGTTGAGTAACAGTGGAAAGAGTGGGCATCCCTGTCTTGTTCCCGATTCTAGGTGAAAAGCTTTCAGCTTCTCGCTGTTAAGTATGATGTTAGCTGTGGGTTTGTCATATATGGCCTTTATGATGTTGAGGTACTTGCCCTCTATACCCATTTTGTTGGGAGTTTTTACCATGAGTGGATGTTGAATTTTGTCAAATGCTTTTTCAGCATCTATGGAGATCATCATGTGATTTTTGTTCTTTTTGTTGATGTGGTGGATGATGTTGATGGATTTTGAAATGTTGTACCATCCTTGCATCCCTGGGATGAATCCCACTTGATCATGGTGTATGATGCTCTTGATGTATGTTTGAATTCAGTTTGCTAATATTTTGCTGAGTATGTTTCCATCTACGTTCATCAGGGATATTGGTCTGTAATTTTCTTTTTTGGTGAGGTCTTTGCTAGGTTTTGGTATTAGAGTGATGCTGGCTTCATAGAATGAGTTTGGAAGTATTCAGATGGGTCTTGTTTTTTATCCATTCAGTGACTCTATGTCTTTTGATTGGTGCATTCAGTCCATTTATATTTAGGGTGATTATTGATAGGTATGTACTTATTGGCATTGTAGGCTTTAGATTCGTGGTTACCAAAGGTTCAAGCTTAACTTCCTTACTATCTAAGAGTCTAATTTAACTCACTTAATGTGCTATTACAAACACAATCTAAAGGTTTTTTTTTCCTTCCTCCTTTTTCTTCCTCCATTCTTTATATATTAGGTAACATATTCTGTACTCTTTGTCTATCCCTTGATTGACTTTGGGGATAGTTAATTTAATTTTGCATTTGCTTAGTAATTAATTTTTCTGCTTTCTTTACTGTGGTTTTATTACATCTGGCGACAGCTATTAAACCTTAGGAATAGTTCCATCTATAGCAGTCCCTCCAAAATACACTGTAGAGTTGGTTTGTGGGAGGTAAATTCTCTCAGCTTTTGCTTATCTGGAAATTGTTCAATCCCTCCTTCAAATTTAAATGATAATCCTGCCAGATAATGTAATCTTTGTTGGAGGTCCTTCTGCTTCATTGCATTAAATACATCATGCCACTCCCTTGTGGCCAGTAAGATTTCTGTTGAGAAGTCCAATGATAGCCTGATGGGCTTTCCTTTGTATGTGATCTTATTTCTCTTTCTCGCTGCTTTTAATAGTCTGTCTTTATCCTTGATCTTTGCCCCTTAAATTACTATATGTCTTTGTGTTGTCTTCCTTGGGTCCCTTCTGTTGGGAGATATGTGCACCTCCATGGCCTGACTATCTCCTTCCCCAGATTGGGGACGTTTTCAGCAATTAGCTCCTCAAAGACACTTTCTATCCCTTTTTCTCTTTCTTCTTCTTCTGGTACCCCTATAATGCGAATGCTGTTCCGTTTGGATTGGTCACACAGTTCTCTCAATATTCTTTCATTCTTAGAGATCCTTTTATCTCTCTGAGCCTCAGTTTGTTTATATTCCTCTTCTCTAGTTTCTATTTCATTTATTGTCTTCTCCACTGTATCCAATCTGCTTTTAATACCCTCCATTGTGCTCTTCAATGATTGGATCTCTGACCGGAATTCATTCCTGAGTTCTTCAATATCTTTCCATACCTCCATGAGCATGTTAATTTTTATTTTGAACTCCCTTTCAGGAAGATTCATGAGGTCGATGTCATTTAAATGTTTCTCAGGAGTTGTGTTAATAATTTTACTCTGAACCAGGTTCCTCTGGCATTTCATATTTGTATATGGCGCCCTCTAGTGCCCAGAAGCTCTATTCCCTGGAGCTGCTCAGCCCCTGAAGCAATGTCGGGGGTCACAGGGCAGTGGTATTGGTGCCTTGGGGTAGAAAAGAGCTGTTTCCTGCTTCCTGGCTGCTGTGCCTGTCTCCACTGCCTGAACCAGTGGGCCAAGCATACAAGTATAAGCCTCTGTGCTGTGCGTTTGTAGTTGCTGTAGACAGATCTTCCCTTTGGCTGGCCTAACGCTAGCGTAGGGTTTGCCGGTTTGCGAGCCAGGTGGGGCTGGCTGGGAGAAAGTTGCAGAAGGCTGCGTATCACGGAGAGGGTCCTTGGTGCTGTGTAGCCATCCAGGGAGCTGGAGCATCTGATGATCGTCTACGGAGGAAGATTTCTTTTTCCTCCTTAAATATGAGAGTCTATATGGCAAAGCTCCCAACCTGCTGCACAGAGTGCACCTGGACAATTTTGTCTACCTGTCCTCTCTCCTGAGCAGTAAGCTCTGTGCAATCCTTGCCCCTTTAGCAGCCCTCTTGCTAAGGGCTTCCTTGTTAGGAAGTCTCTCAGACTGCCCACCTTTCTTTTGTCCCAGAGCAGCCATATATGTATCCCTGCTTTCTGGCAAGCAGCTGGAATCTCAGTCTCTCCAGGAATTCTGCCTGTCTTAGCTTTCCAACCGCATAATCACGAGAGTATCATGCAAGCACCATGAAATGTAGGTTTGTGCTCCCAGCGCAGATCTCCGGAGTTAGGTATTCAGCAGTCCCAGGTCTCCACTCCCTCCCTGCTCCTTTTCTCTTCCTCCTGCTGGTGAGCTGAGGTTGGGGAAGGGTTTGGGTCCCTCTGTGCCACAGCTTTGGTACGTTACCCTGTTCTGTGAGGTCTGCTCTTTTCTCCAAGTGTATGCAATCTGGTGCAGTCCTCTTTCCTGTTGCTCTTTCTGGATTAATTGTATTAATTATATTTTCGTATTATATGAGGTTTTAGGAAGAAGCCTGTGTCTCACCTCTCATGCCGCCATCTTTAATCCAATCTTCCTTCCTTTCTTTCTTGAAAAAATAAACATTAAAAATACACACACAAACACACATATGCTCAGGGACTCTGTTCAGGGAGGGAAGCGAAACTATGGACCACACTTTAACGAGAATGGAGTCTACCTAGGCAAGGAATGTTTGGGCAAAAAACTGCTAAGAAGGTAAGGGCAGTTAGGCTCACTTTGTTAAGAAATAGTCAATGCATTCTTTTTGGAAGGAAAAGAAATGATCCTTAGAAAGAGGAATTTTAGAACAGAGGGTTTTAAAGTGAGTCAGACTTGAATCCACATTCTAACTATTCCACTTACCATTTATGTAAGCTTGGGCAAGTTATTATCTCTTTGAAACAATAGTAAAATGGGTATAAATATTAACAGCTCTCTATAACAGTATTGTGAAAATTAAATTGAATAATGTATAAAAACATGTTAGTGCCTGGGCATAGCTAGTAGCTTTTATCATTACTGATGATTTTGTAAACATCCAGAACAATGTAATGTTGCATGGGAACATTCAACTGGAGAACTTCAGGACTATATGTACACATATATGTAAGTACATATACATACATATATATGTGTGTGTGTGTGTATGACCTTTGTTCAGGTGTATATATAATTGAGCTCTTAGTTTTGTTTGTAAATGAAAATAATTAATACATTCTGAATCTTTATATAGCACATAATACTGGTTGTCTCTTCTCCCATTTTCCTGACTAAGAAACTGCTAATGTGCTCTGCTAAATAGCTAGCATTTTTGAAGTTAGAAGTGGTTGTGACCCAGTGCTGACCAAGGAAAAGAAATCAGAAGTCTGCAGGTGACTTCTGGGAAACTTGTTCTTGCCTAGCCGTATGACCTCTTTCTTCTTGTCACTGCCTTGTTCTGCTGTATGATTGGAGGGCTGAGATTAGCAGAGAGGTGGGGTTCCCATCCTGAGGCCAGGAGACCGTGAGGGTGAGGGCCACTCGCTGAGGCTTGGCAGAGTGGCAAGGAGTAATTTGGGACGACCTAGGACCCTGTGGACATGCTGCATCGGACTCCTTGTAATCGCTAACTGGTGATCCTTTTTATTATGGCAGCAATGCTCTTTGCTTTTCATGGATTATCTGATTTAACCCTAAAAACAGCCCTACCCTCTGAAGTACAAATATCACCCCCATTTAAAAGATTAGGAAAGCTTGGAATCATAAGTGCCTTATCTATAGTCACATAGCCAATGCATGGACAAGCCAAGATTTTAACTAAGGTAGTCAGAATTCAGAACCATTGTTTATCTATTTGTGCCTTTGTTTCATTCTACAGTGGATTTCAGGTTGCTTTCAAGAAATAAATAAAATAAACAAATATCAGTAAGATATCAGTATTGAAAAAAGCAAAATATTGGTGTCCAGGAAATAATAAGTTTCAACATGAGGTTAAAAACCTAGGGGCCAGTGGTAGGGGGAATAGAATACTGGTGTATGGACCATACACTTACCTTAGGGAAGGTCTGCAAATTTAGTGTCTGAGCTTCCTGGTAGGCAAGGAAAGAAGGCAGGGTACTTTCCTGTGTGAGAAAAAACAACATACCCATATTAATGGGAAACAAAGCTTTTTCTAATAGTAAATTCTAAAAGCAATTGCTAACATAGGATTTCATATGGGACATAGATGTGAATAAGAAACTGTATCAAGGCACAGATTCCTGGGCACTACCCTCAGGGATTCTGATTCAGTAGGTCTGTAGTATGGCCTGAGAATTTGCGCTTGTTCCATGCTTCTAGGTATTGCTGATTCTGCTTGTCTCTGGACCACAGTTTGAATAGGGTAGGTGTAGGACATAGGTCACAAACTTAAATGCCAGAGATATCAGCCAACTAATGTAAATGGTTGAAGTGGGTCACATGTAAGACAATAGGGAGGGGTTGCAACCGACAAACTGGAAGTGAGTGCTTCATTTTAAAGGGGTTACTTCTTGTAACACTAGCCAATTACTGTCTTGTGAAAATACAGCCAAATGTTGCTAGATTTTCAAGAGAAACCCAATGCTGTCAAGAGAAAATTATGTGAAACTTCTATTTCTAAAAAAGACTGTTCAGGCCAAAGGTGTCCCTCTCTTACCAAAGGGCCTTACAAGGGTGAACATATCTTATTACTTTTGTTGTAATTTCTCTATACTTCTGTGAGTTTCATAAAAGATTTTTCTGTCTGTTCCTAAAATACTTGTGAAAAAGGAGTGCCTCCTGAGATAATGTGTGTTTATGGCTTTACTGTGTCAGTGGCTCAAGATTTCCTTCTGTTTCTAGTGGAGGTTCTTATAAAAGGAGTAGGTAGGTAGGCATGGCGGCAACCAATCGCTGCAATATCTTAAAGCTGAGGTGTTTGCTTCTATTTCCTTGGAGATCAAGGATTAATGTGAACTGGATAATTCTAGGGCCCCAAGATATTGCAAATGAAATTCTTCCAGTTTTTAGTCCAGATTCCCTGCAAATATGAACTAGGTTTCATAAAATCTTTTCTTCAAGGCAAATTTTTCTTCCAATAAATGGACAAATGAGAAATCTCTGAAATTTCTAGAGTAGTTTCTGTTTGTTGACTGGTCTGCCTACTAGCACTTTTGTGATTTTGTGATTTCTTTAATAATTTCTTCCTTCTTACTTCCTGTTCTCTTTTTCTAGAACTCCTGCTATACAGATATTGACCTCTTAGATGGCTCTTCTAAATGTTTATTCTGTAGTTTTTTTGTAGATGCTAGTTATAAGATTAAGGAAGTTCCCTTCTGTTTCTGTTTTTTAAAAGTTTTTAAATTGAAGTATAGTTGATAACACAGTATTATATTAGTTTCAAGTATACAACATTTGTATTCAAGTATATACACATTTGACAGTTACCTATATTATTAAATGCTCACCCCATCTAGGGTAGTTACTATCAACATAGATGTTACAGAATTATTAACTGTATTCTCTATGCTGTACTTTAAGCTGCATGACTGATTTATATTATGATTGAGACTTTGTTTCTCTCTATCCCCTTCACCTAGTTCACCCACCCACCCCAATCCCTCTCCCATGGTAACCACCTGTCACTTCTCAGTGTCTGTGAGTTTATTTCTGTTTTGTTTGTTTGTTTGTTTTGGATTTGATTTTTAGATTCCACATGGTATTTGTCTTTCTCTGGCTTATTTTAAGACCCTCTAGAACTCTCCATGTTCTTCCAAATGACAAGATCTCATTTTTTTATGGCTGAATACTATTGATTGTGTATATGTACCACATCTTTATCTATTCATCTATTGATGGACCCTTTGGCTGTTTCCATATGTTAGCTGTTGTAAATAATGCAGCTATAAGCATAGGAGTGCATTCATCCTTTTGAATCAGAGATTTTGTTTTCTTCGGGTAAATTCTTAGAAGTGGAATTACTGGGTCATATGTTGCTTCTATTTTTAGTTTTTTGAGGAACCTCCATACTGCTTTCCACAGTGGCTGCACCAATTTACATTCCTACCGACAGTGTAGGAGGGTTCTCTTGTCTTTACATCCTCGCCAGCACTTGTTATATCTACTCTTTTGGATGGTGGCCATCCTTACTGGTGTGAAGTGATATCTCATTGTGGTTTGATTTGCATTTCCCTGATGATTAGTGATGTGGAGCATTTTTTTTCTGTGCCTGTTGCCCATCTGTATTCCTTCTTTGGAGACTTCTGTTCCCATTTTGCTAACAGCTTTTTGTTTTAAAGCATATATGAGTTTCTAATTTTATCAAGTGATACTTTTGTAACTATTGAGATTTTTCATGTTTTTTCTGTTGTTAATATGAAAAATTTGCTAGACTGATTTTAGAATGTTAAATCATCTCCAAGCACCTGAAATAAACCCTACTTGATTGGGATGTATCATAATTTTTAATGTATTGCTGATTTGATTTTCTAAAATTTTAAAAGGATGTTGGATCTTTTTGTAAGAAAAGATTTTAACCTATGATTTCTTATGTACTTGTCAGGTTTTGGGATCAAGTTACACTGGCTTTATCAAATGAGTTAGAAATGTTCTTTCATTTCTATTTTCTGGAATTAAATAATATTAAATAATCATTATTTCACCTTAAATATTTGGAGGGCCACTGATAAAGCCTGCTGAATCTATAGATGTCTTTGTAGATTCAATATAGTGCTGTATCTACTCAGATTTTGTAGTTTTTCTTATGTTACTTTTGGTAAGTTTTGTTTTTTCCAGAAATGTGTTCCATTTAACCTAAAATTTCAGATTAATTAGTATAAGATAGTTTATACTATCAATAGTATTACTTTAAAAATGTTTATTAAATCTGTGATGTCCCCTAGGATAATTTGTCACTTTCTCTTTTTTTCTTGATAAGAGTTATAAGGAGTTATCAATTATCTTTTTTAAACAAAACTTTTGCCTTTATTAATTTTTTTCTACTGAATAATTTGTTTTCCACTTCATGAACTTTTCTCTGTATCGTTATCATTTCCTTATTTCATGTTTCTTTGGGAATATTTGCTCTTCCTTTTTCTAACTTCTAGAAATGTATTTTTAGGTTATTGGTTTTCAGACTTGTTTTCTAATACAGGCAGACCTTAGAGATATTGTGGGTTTGGTTCCAGACCACTGTGATGAAGCGAATATTGCAATAAAGTGAGTCAAATGATTTTTTTTTTGGTTTCTCAGTGCATATAAAAGTTACATTTACACTGTATGTGCCTTAATTAAGAACTACTTTTTTGCCCAAAATACTAACCATTACTTGAGCTCTCAGCAAGTCATAATCACTGTTCACAGATCACCATGACAATATAACAATAGTGAAAAAGTTTGCAATATTGTGAGGATTAACCAAAATATGACACAGACATGAAGTGAGCAAATGCTATTCGAAGAATGGTGCTGATAGACTTGCTTGACACAGGGTTGCCTCAAATCTTCAGTTTGCAAAAGGTGCACTATCTGTGAAATGCAATAAAGGGAAGCTCTATAAATTGAGGTACTGCCTACATGTGTGTTTAAGAGCCTACATTCCTCTATATGGGCTGCATCAGCAGCAAATTGCAAGTTTAGTTGTGTTATATTTTTGCTGTCATTCAGTTAAAATATTTCTAATTTCCATTGTGATTTCCACTTTGATCCATTTAGAAGTATTTTGCTTACTTTCCAAACATTTAGAATTTTCTTCCTATCTTTTGATGTCAGTATATTGGTTTCATGCTTAACTAAACTGTGGTTAGAGATTGTTCTCTCTATGACTTCAGTTATTTAAAACTTTGTTGAAACTAGCCTTACAGCCCAGCATTTAGTCAATTTTTTGTACATGATTCATATACTTGAAAAGAATAACTACTCTTCACTTGTTTGTTGAGTGTTTTACCAATGTTAGTCAAGTTTTAAATAGTGTTGTTAAAAATATTCTATAATGTTACTGACTTTCTATCTTCTTGTTCTATCAATTACTGAGAAGTAAGTGTTGAAATCTCCCACTATAACTGTGGATTGTCTACTGCTCCTATTAATTTTATCTTTTTTGTTTTTGGTTAAGTATAACTAAAAAATTTTCATATTTTCTGGTTGATTGACCTACTATTATTATGAAATGTCCCTCTTTTTTCTAATACATATCTTGTGTTAAAATTCCTTATTTGTACAGCCAAATGAGCTTTGATTGGTTGGTATTTACATCATATACATTTTATTTATTTATTTTTTACATGCGTTCTTTTTTTCCCTTCAGCTTTATTGAGACATAATTGACATATAACTGTGTAAGTTTAAGGTGTACAAAGTGATGGTTTGATATACATATATATTGTGACATGCCATAATTTTACTTTTATTCATTCTGTATCCTTATATTTAAACTGTGTTTGTTGTTAAGTAGCATACAGTTAGGTTTTGGATTATATCCACCCTGACAACATCGACATTTAATTGAGGTATATAGTCCATTTATACTTAAGACAGTTACTGATATATTTTGGTTTAGGTCTACAATCTTATTATTCATTTTTTATTTGTCCCACCTATTGTTTCCTCTCTTTTTTGGCATTCTCTTTGATTAATTAAATATTTCTTATTATTTCATTTCCCTGTATTTGCTTGAAGTAAAATTAATGATTGAATTAAAATGGTTGAAGTAAAATTAAACTTTATCTTACCAGTTGAATTGACATGAATTGTGGGCAGAGAATTTGTCTGATTTTGACTTCTTTTCATCTCAGCAACTTGAGGAATGTAACTATCTTCCTAGACATTCCGTCCAGAGTTTGTTGAGTGAAAGATGATGCTAATAAACATGATCTGTAACTTGTTAATGTAATCTTTGACACGACTACTATTACTACTAATGTAGTAAAATTAAGAAGGGAATCCCTTTTACTATATACCTGCTACACAGTGTGCATTCAATAAATATTTATTGCCTTGGGGAATGAATAATAACAAGCATCACCAGCATGATCTGTGAAACTGGGACTATTCTTCTGTTTTATCTCAAAAAGTCTATGCATCAGTTAGTCTTCAGTCTCCTCTGCAAAGCCTTTCCTGACTTTCCTAGCTCATGGTGTGGGTACTTATTTGTGCCCCCACACAATCCCAGTCTTCCTCAGTATGACACACACCACAGTGCATTATGATTGCTTATTTAATTAATTATCAATCATTCCCTCATTTTCTGTACTCTTTGAAAGGTAGGAATCATGGCTCTCGTCCCAGAGAAGATGTTGTGTTTAACTCGAATATGTGAATTCACTTGAATATACGAATGAATGGATTCTTAAGGGTAGGTGTTAATCATTTGCCTGTTTTTACTTTGTAATGTAGCATAGTATTACATTGCTACATGGTTTTCAATGAATACCTTTTGTTTGAAATTGCCTCCCCATTGCTCAGAAAAAAGAAACAGCTTTCAGTATCAACTTGGATAAAACGGAAGACGAAGCTTGGCTTAAACATCCATGCAATATTTGAGGTATTTTCTGTGTTAGCATTGCAGCTTTTGTTCCTCTCCAACAGCATAGGTGACTAAGCCCTTTTGGCATTTCCAAAAATAAGGGAAAATACAGTCACAGAGCAAGTTGATTAGAGGATTTCCAAACATTTAAGTGGTATTGGATGGTGATGCTTAGCAAAATTTAGGCAAGAGTGAATCAAATATGATATCAGAATTGAAGTCAGGAGCCTTGGCTGCATGGTTGAATAGCTGTTCCATTTGCTTGTCAGGCACAACGCCATGGAAGCTCTTGTGCCCCATATAGTGCCTGGGTCCATGTCATACCCAACAAGTCCCGACCTAAGTGTTTCAATCCAGTCATTCTTCTACAAACCTTGGGCTCCACTGAATCTTGCTTTAACTGGAATAACAATTTTCCCTTTGTCTTGCCATTATGAGAGCGTATTGTAAACGTTTAGAGATCAGAATTATGAATTTGGCATAAACACAAAGTTTATGGAACTCCCTGAACATGGCCTTCGACTCAGAACCAACTGGCAACTCCAAATGGTTGGAAGGGTCAATTACATTTGTAAAGATTTTAGTTCCTAGAAAATCACTCTCTGGGAATAATGAGAAGCAAAAACAAAAACAAAAACAAAAAACTCTTCTCCTACTTGGCTGGGATGAGGCTAGTCATGTCATCTGTCCTAAATTTAAATTTATTGGAAATGGAGAGGACATAGCTCTATTTTTAATGATTACAGGTTATGATTTCCATAGCCTGCCTGCTTTTGGCAACATGTTATTGTGTTAAATGGCACATAGGCAGTTTTGAAACTCAAGCCATGAGATTCTCCTCCTTTTTTAACTTTTTTATTTGCTAATCACAGCCTGCTTTGTCTAGCACTTCTCTGTGTTGTTAGAGAACCCTACTCAGAATTTGTTAGGGAAGATTCTTCTTTGGGTTGGTCACTGAACGTGTTCTTTCTATTTAACAGAGCACGTTTAATGAGTAATTGGAGCCTGTCGATGGTCTATTGTCTAGTTTGGGGAATTGATTCAGTTTCTGGTGGCCAGAAGTGACCAGGCATTGAAGTGAGAGAACTGATGCCTGTACGTACCATGAGAGAGAAGGGTTGGCACTCAGATCACGTTGGGAGAATGTCAGCTCTAAGTCACATGCCTCATTATTTATCTAGCTCCTAATTCTCTTACCTCTGCTGGGCCAGTGATATTATTCCCCCCACCTCACACACACAATTGTGTGTTTATTATGATATGGGGATACAATGGGGACCGTATATCTTCCTGAGTTTTCAACAGTGTGTTTACTTCATTTGTGATGCCTATCAAGCACAGAGAAAAATGGAGTGCAAGTCACAGTAACTTAAAGGAAACAGGGAGAAACTCCCTCTGCCTTTCACATTCTCTTTTAGCTGTGCACCAGGCAGGCTTCTCCCATCCCTGTGCCATCAGCCCCCAGAGACGATGCCTTAATCCTTTACCATATTTCCCTTATTCTTTCTTTGGCCACTATTCTGGCAGGGGCAGCCTCAGGATAGTTTCCTACTGTTGGAAGGTGTGTCCTTTCTACCCAATGAAGCCATCCAACAGGGATCTTGATATTGGAGCCATAGGATGACTTGGAATTATGGATTATGGAGAATGAAAATTGATTTAATTCCTCCTCCTCAAAAAAAAAATCCTGTTATATACATTTAAAAAGTGAGACTTTTTTGTAACCCACTTAAAAAATATATCATGTACAGCTTTCTGTATCCTCAGATATAAATCTACATTGTCATTCTTACTGACTCCATGCTAGACCACTATATTTACTTGACCTTTTGTTGATAAAGAAAATAAAATATTTCATTAATAGGACCATTTTGTAATAGAGCTCATAGCAGTTGCTTTCACGTGTTTCAGGCCTAAAAGTGACTAGCTCTGTACTTGGCATATTCTTTTCTAAGCCTTTAAAAAAAATTCTAAGTCTCTTAAGGCTTTCCAGAGCATTCTAAGTAAAGTTAATGCTCACATCAGCTAGTAACAGCCAAACAATTGCAGGTGAGGTTTCAGGTCCCATAGAGAAGGTTAGAATGTATTTCAGAAAAATTCCCTAACTTTCAGGACCTACTGACAGAGTTTAGAGAACTGTATCTGGCTAACTGGAAAAGGGAATGCATCTTTTAAATTTTGATACATATCAGAAAAGAGCCCCTCAAAAAGATTCATTCAGTCAATATACTTTACCAGGCATGTATGAGGTCAGCCTATTGCCTGCACAATTACAAATGCTGTTTTGCCCACCTTTTTAATCACAGCCAATCTGTCGTTTTATTTGCATTTCTTTGATTACTACTGAGGCTGGACATCTATAACAAAAATAAGTTTATGTATTTATTGGCCCTATTTTTTTGAGTTGTCTATTCATATACTTTGGCCATTTTTCTTTCTGTTTTGTGCTGATTTATATAAATTTGATACACTATGCATATGTACCCTTTACCTGGAATGTATGTTGCAAATATTTATCTCCAAGTGTTGTCTTTTACCCTTGATTGAAATCTTTTTGTTATTACAAAAATTGTATGTTTTATTTAAATGTATTAATATTTTCATTTATGGTTTCTTGCTCCGCACCATACATGGGAAGGCTTTCCTAATTTAAAGATGTAAACTTATTAATCACCTGTGTTTGCTCTGAAAAGAGCATTTTTTTGGATGCCTACATGTGCTAGGAACTGTGTTTGTCTCATTATATGTGCACTTTCATTAAATTTTCACCAAAATTCTGTGATCCAGGTGTTACTATTGACTCCATTTGCAAATGAAAAAAATTCAGATCAGAATATATGATTTATTCAAAGTCATCCAGCTGAGAAGTGGTAGATTCATGACTGGTGGTCATAGATTCATGACTGGAAGTCAGGTCTCGGACTCCATAGAATAAGGACTTTTCAAGTATTCCAGAGATCACCGTGCCTGCAAATAATTACTATGAATACATTCATAGGTTAAAAGGAAGCTATTACAAATACTTCCCTCAGAAAAAATACTTAATCCTGAAAGAATTACTTTAATAGCTTTATGCAGGCCAGATAATAAAAAAGTAGGGATATTGGCTGAGAATGCCAAGAACTAGTTTATAGTTCTAAATTTATTTATTTCCATAATGTAGATGAATGGGATATTTTGGTTTTTCAAATATTCTAGTTAAAATGAAGTGCAGGGCAGTATCACATGAGCCAGTGGATGATCATTCTGAAGTCCTTTCTGGGCAGAAATTGTATGTTTCTCTTATAATCAGGAAGAAGTGAATGGATGTTATGTATGACCCCTTCCGCAATAGTCGCTTACTATGCGCAACATTTTATTTTTACCTTCTCTATACATTTCACCTGTTAATATACTTTCACTGTCAAGCCTTGGTTTCATATCTGTTGCCTTTCAATTTCGAGTGTTGTTGATACCATACGTGATTGTTTTCTCTGAATTTTTTGTCACGTTTTACATTTGTGAGCCACTGGTAGCAAAATCAGACCAGTGAACTACAAGATGTTCTGTAAATGGGTTATTCAGGCTTTTGCTAAAATGAGAACTGGTTAGCAAATTTAAAAATAATGCACAGTATGATGAAGGTATTGGCGTTGATAAGGCTCTTTCATGTTGATACTTTGAATTTTGGCTACTCTCAGATGATTTGTAGAGGAAATGAGATGTTTTAAAAATACATGGAAAAAGGGTTATTAGCATTCCTTTGAAATTTTGTATCACAGGGAAACTAGCGCTTTGTCTTGATTGATAATTCAGAGGTTGAGGATGATTTCCAATATTTGAAATCCAAAAATTATAAATGGGATAATAAGGCAATGGGAGAGTTCTAACCAGTGTAATATTAGAGAGGGTTGCAGAATAATTTTTATTTGCTTAAGAAATGCAGTGTATGTAAGAAACAAGAAAGTTTGTTTCTTTTTGGCTGGAGTTGTGGACTGAAAAAAAAAGAAGATAACTAAGCTTTGTGCATTTTATTTTATGTACCTCAGTAAAAAATATAAAAATGAATATACTTTTATATACTTGAATAATAATTTAAAAGAGATAATTCATAAAATATGAAGATGAAAATTTGCATGCTCAGTATCCATCAAGTAAGGGGAATGCAGTGAGGGCACGAAGCAGTGAGCCCAAACTTTGTTGTCTTCAAGGGAAGTTTCTTGGCCATTAAGAGTCTAGATAAATTCTGTTGAATAAGCTACATTTCTTTGTGCCTGCTTCTCCTTAGAAACATGAGAGAGAGACTATTGGGTAATAAATCAATTTCTTTTTGGGGTGGTCCATACTCAATGGAGAGAGAATTCTGCAGAGTTGATGATTATGACTTGGGTAATTCCACAGATAATGGTTCCATTTACTAACATGGCATATAGGAAGGAAGGCTCAGGGAAAGTCGACTTATATAGGTCTGGAGTTCATGACAAAGATCTGGACTGGAGGTATAGATTTGGGAGTTATTTATTTATTTAGTCAACAAATATCTATGGAGTACCTACTATGTGCCAGGTACATTTTGGGGAGTAATATTGCCTGTTTACTGTAGCTGTAGCCCATGGACAGTTGCGTTAATTGGGGGATGACTAAGGAGGGTGCTTTGTCCCTTCTCACATCCCCTCATTCACTCCTTGCTGAGGGAGAGAGAGAAAGTTCATTGATAGCTCAGAACTTGAAGTTAATGGGCCACATTCACTGTGGGCAAGGCCACTGTATCAGTGGTGAGTGTCGTGAATGCCACGTTCTTCTCTTTCATCCATTATCCTAATCCACGCTGCTGGCAGATTAGACTGTTAAGGACTTTCCCTTTGTGTGAAGTATGGCCATTGCCTTTCTCTGCTCTGTCTTCCATTGTGGGTCAGACTGGCCTGCTGGATGGGGATTGCAAAACCAGGTCAGCTTAGAGCAGAGATTTGGAGCTGAGCTTGTCTGTGGCTATCTGTCTGTTGCTCTGTGTTGGAGCTGGCAAGGCAGGCCTCTGCTCTTGTCCGTATGAGTCGATGCGTAGGTGGATTTGGGGTGGCCTGTGCAGGGCTGGCCTTTATTGTTTACTTACTTCAGGCGGAGCTGAGTCTTAGGGCTCAAGGCTGGGAAGCAGCAGGTCCCACTGTGACCTTGAGTCTGAGTTGTGTTTCCCATTTCAGCTTTTACGAGAGCTCTGCTCTGCTAGTACCATTAATAAACAGCATGTTTTACTTGGCTGGTGATCTTTGTGTGCATACCCCATTGGCCAGGCCTTCAAAGGAAGGAGGAAAGAGTGGCAATTCAATTAAACTCAGTTCAAATATCTTATTAAATTGAAGGGAATTTACATAACAAATAGCACACCTGAAGCCTTGGTGGTAAATAGGTAAGTCAGGGACAGTATGCAAAATGAGAAATGAGGAAAAAAGACCACAGAATCCTAGGGAAAAAACCCCACAACAATTCAAGGGGCAGACTGTGCGCTCTATAAGTCTATTGTGAAGGAACTAGAGTAAAAAATCAGATAGATAGAAACATGCTAATAGTGACCCTGTAGGCAATGACACCAGGCAAGGTTTTGGCACGCCTCTTATTTTCACTTTTTGTAGCATTCTTTTTCGTTGGAACGAGGAGCAGTAGCTACTTAAATTATAATAAAAAGAACTTAGGAAAATATCATACGAAGAAGTTTACAGAGTGATTTAGGCAGAGGAATAATAACCCCTTGGAATAATAAAGGTCTAAGGTGTTGGCTGATTGTAAAATACTGCTGTCTCTCTATGGTCTCAAGGGCAGAGGAATCTTCTTCTACTTCCAGCTTCCATGAGCAACCTGCTCCTTGATTGCATGTACATGATAAATGTATTTCTTTTGCAATTAACACATACATGAAGAAAAATACAGATTTTGAGAAAACTCTTTTTGTGAGGAACCACCTGGGGACAAGAAAGCCTGAGGCCAGGAAGCACATGCCAAGGCCGGGGAAAGTGAGCGCAAAGGGAGAGAAGAAATCCGGTGTTCGGGTAGAAGGAATTTATACGTCCATTCAGCAAATGCTCATTGCGTGCCTGTTCGAGTTCTGTGTGAGGTGTTGGGAATACAATGGTCAGCGATATTAATGTGATTTCTGTCTTCACTGACCTTCTGTGTTAGCGAGGATGCTGGCTGTGATAGGCCATTGCTACAGGAGCGCCTGAAGACATCTGGAACGGACCGTGTGAGACATAAAAGGAGGTGGTGGTAGTGACGGTGGTGGTGCATGCAGGTAGAGGTGAGCTTATAACCCAGCTGGGGACCTAAGCGTTCTGCAGCTGTACATCTGGAGATGCCTCCCCAGACAAGAAAGTAACGTTTTCCCCAGTAACTGTCTACAAAGTTCTGATGCTTCTGTGTGGTATGCTGATGTTTCTATGACTGATAAAGAAATGGCTATTGTGTTAATCCACAAAATAGCTAAATATTATGAGTACTCGGCCCAGCATCTGAATAAGCTTTTAGGTTCTCCCTGAGAAACCTCTTTCACTTTAGAATATGCTTGGTCTCCATACCTACACCCAGCTAAAAAGATAATTTGTGAACAGAGGATGTTTAATGCCAAGACAGACCATTCTGTAGCAGCTATAGCAGAGGATGGCCTGTTAGGTTTGTAAAGACCCATGTCACTGTGCCACTCTGCTTCAGGGAAGCCGTATGTTCTATCCTCAGATGTTTTGGGTCTGAGTTCCCCCAGGGTTGCAGCTCTGTGGTGGTGTTGAAATGTAAGAGATCCAAGACCTATAGTTACTTTAGCAGCCTGTAGCTTTGCATCTTAATCTGTTTCCAATGAACTCAAGATATTGAAGAGAAAATAATTAAGAGGCCATTGTCAAATCTTACCTCTCTTGCATACATAACTTACAGAACTGAGTCCACATTTGTGTTTTCTTTCCACTAGAGTATTTCATAGACAAGCCCCACAAAATTTATTCCTCTTAGGTGGGAAGACAGGAATGACCATATCCTAGAAAAGAAGAGAGGAATGACTTGCCAAGATCCGACTGGTGAGTCGATGACCCCAGAAGTGACTAATGAGCTGTGGGAGCCTCCCTGAGTTACTGAATTCCTCTGAGCTTCATCTGGCAAGTGGATGTAGTAGTAGATGTCCTGTTACTTGTCTTACAGGGTTATCGAGAGAATTTCATCTTCTCCTAGATGTGGAAGCCTTTCAGAGACACACTGTATAAATGTAAGAGAAGAAAGTGTGATGTTTTGTTTTGCCTGCCAGCATGTGGTTTTGGGGAAGGCCCAACTGCTGAAACAATAGACCTGAAAGAAATGGCTCAAACGGAAGAGAAGTTTCTTTCCTTCTCACCTAACAGTCCAGGCTGGCTTTGGTGGTGACAGTGGTGGTCAGGTGGCAGGGGTGGATTTTCTCCATGTAATCATTTGACGGCTTAGACCGACTGTGACTCTGCCGTCTTCAGCATGACCCATGGCTGCTCACAGGAGTGACAGTGAATTTAATGGCCCAGGCCTGGAAGTGGCATCATTGACATGCACTCGTTGGAAAGGACTTTGTCACCTGGCCACAATTAAAGGGGAAAGAAGCTGGCAAACACAGTGTGGTTGGACGGCCCTGGGCCTTCTTCTGTGATAGAAATTGAGAGTGGATTTTAGTGGGCAGCTAGCAGTCTAGGCCTCTGTTCTTTTACCTGGATGAGGTCAAGTTCTGCCTTTATAGAATCTCACATTCTTCATACTAGTCAGAGACACACTTTTACATTTCATGGTTTTAGATTAATTTTTACCCCAGTAGATCAGGGCAGGGATCATGTCTCTTGTTCATCGTGGATCTTTAGCACTTGACATGGTGCTAGGCTCATAATAGAACTTCAATAAATATTTGCTTCTTGAGAAAGAATACATGAATGTATCAAAGACATTGGTTGATGCTAAAGCACCTCAAGTGACACTGGATGTGTGTGGGCCTTGGTCTTATCAGGCATCTCTTTGTAACTTTTGATGTACTTGGAGAAAGGAGATGTGGGAGGTAGAATTCTTAGATGACCCCAGTGACCCTCACACTTGTATAATCTCTCTTCAAAAGATGGATGAACCTTTAAGTATGATATTACTGTATGATTAAGTTATGTTATATGGCTTTCAGAAAGGGAAATGGTCCTTGGTGGACCCACCTTGCTCAGATGAGTCCTTGAGAGGGCCTGGCTTTCCTTGAAGAGCTTGGAAGTCTGCAAGGGATTTGATGCAAGGGAGATTCCCTGTGGGTGGCACTGAAGATGGAGGGCACTATGTGTCAAGGAATATACATGGCTTCCAGGAGCGGCGAGTGGCCTGCAGCTGACAGCCAGCAAGGAAATGGAGCCCTCAGTCGTACAACCACAGAGAACTGAATTTGGCTAACAACACGGATGAGTGTACAAGTGGATTCTTCCCCGTAAGATGAGAACTCAGCTAGCTGATGTCTTGATTTCCACCACAGAGGACCCTGAGCAGACATCCCAATTGAGATACCCTCTGACTTCTGATCTATAGACAACCTGAGATAATGAATGGGGGTTTGTTTTAAGGCACTGAGCTCACGGTGATTTTTTAGGCAGTAATAGGAAACTAATACAGGTTTATGTTTGCTAACTGGGGGCAAACAGATGGGGTGGGGCTATTTGGAAGGAGGTTGGAGAAGAGAGAATGATGTCTGTTTCCCTGAGTGCTTCATAGGTCTGGCGTCTGAAATTTAGGATGATTTACTGTTCTGGTTTGCTTGGAACTGAGGATTTCCCACGATGTGAAATTTTCAAAGCTAATACCAGGACAGTGCTGAGAAAACAAGAGCAGTTGGTCCCCCTATAAATGGTAGGAGTTTCTTTGTGAAGAGGGATGCAAAGAAATAGGGTGATAAAATAGCCTTCTGCTTGGGAGACAGCTGGAATACAGTGCTTACTTTGGCCCAGGATGGCTTGTTGTTTTAGGAGCACTGACACCAATATGATTGTCATGACCTGCAACAGAGGCTGTGGTGAGGTCCAGCCCTCCAGGGTCCCTCTACAAGTACCACATTTAAGTGAGGACTCCCCAAGGGAAACTATATGAATGTCAAATGTTGTCTCAGGGACACCTCTATGACCTCCTGAATCGACCACACACGTCTCTGAAATGGATCTGCAGCTCCTGCACAATACAGACGTGGCATGTGCCCAGGAATTTTGCATCCTCATTGACAATGTGACCTCGCTGTAACCACAGGCTCATGAAACTCAAGTGTGCACATGGCCACTGTGCCATGCACTGGGCTAGGTGTTCTCACAGTGCTAGGTTACAAAATCTCACAAATCTTACATGGTGGAGAAGCTCATTCTTATTATAAGCCATCTGAGACTTAGTGAATTTACATAATTTGCTTAGGGATGACCACCAGGTCTATTCTACATTCATGCTAAATCTGCAGAAAATACTAAAAACAGCTTTAAGAATCAGAACAAATAGAACCTGCAAAACTCTCAAAGGACTTCTGGGGGAATTTATCTTCTATTTGCCTCTGCTGATTTAGTGTAGAGGCCAGAAGCTCTGTGGAGGGACGTAAGGGATACGTTGAGGCTGAATGCCATCCACACGGTGTTTCTGTGGCCAAAACACCTGCCTTTATCAAAGACAACTTAATCCCAGTATCTGACCAGGAATTGCCATTCACTGAAAGGTGCTTGCAGTTGGATTAATTGAATTAAATAAAAACCCCAAGCATTAGGATTTGTTGCTCCTACCATGTTGCTTCCTAAAATAAAGACTATCTGACAAAAAAGCAGGAAAACAAGTCGTTTTTCCTCCACAGTTGTAGTGCCAGGGTTAATACAACCAGAAAATAAGCATCCCTCCTTCTAGCTCTTGTTTGGGAAGAAAACAGATTGCTTCTCATTTTCCAGCCAAGGGCTACTGTGTAGAGTTGGGCAGGTAATTTACTGCCCAGGCATGGCTGGCACAGCAGGCATCTTTTTTTAATTTGCAAAGAAAAAAGTGCTTAGTGGGCCAGACACAGCCCTTCTAACCCCATTAGGTGCCATGCCTCTCTCTGTATTTAGGCAGAGCTGGGCCTCTAAAGAGGTACAATGTATGCTGGCAGGTGTAGGTCCTGTCCTGTCTCTCTGTCTGGTAGGATGGGTATGGGACAGACGGACAGACCCTAGTTAGCCCTGTATGTTGGGAGTTAACAGTTTTCGTGTGCTATTTCTGGTTAGTATGTCAGGGAACATAATATGGGGATCCCAGCAAGGTAGCCCTGTGCCATGAAATCCTGGGCTTCCCCTGAAACTTATCAGCGGCTCTGAATCTTTAGCTGTGTAAATGATAACTCTCTTCTGTTTTTTTTTTAACTGAAGTATAGTTAATATGCAATCTTATATTGGTTACAAGTATACAACACAGTGGTTCAACAGTTACCCACATTATTAAAATCCTCACCCCAACCAGTGCAGTTACTATCTGTCAACATAGGAAGATGTTACAGAACCATTGGCTATATTTTCCATGCTGTACTTCCATCGTCATGACCAGCTTATATTATGATTGAGAATTTTCTCTTGAGTTTTTCAGTAACACATTTTGTCTTTAGGCACTTATTGTAAGTGCCTAATACAGAACACTTAATCTCAGTCATTTTTTTTTTTTGCTGATTTCACTTATTTCAGGTTTCATTCAGATAATTCAGGTCTTCAAGCCTCCTGCTCTCCCCACTTAAAATGACAGTTTATTTTCTCTCCTCTTTTCTCAGTTCCAGGGG
Source organism: Smutsia gigantea (assembly GCA_032199065.1). Classification (NCBI taxonomy): domain Eukaryota; kingdom Metazoa; phylum Chordata; class Mammalia; order Pholidota; family Manidae; genus Smutsia; species Smutsia gigantea. The sequence continues at coordinate 82,519 of JAVSCE010017929.1, forward strand.
CTTGAATCACATGATGTTACTGCAGGGAGGGAGGCTGTCCCCTGTCATTGACAGCTATCCCTTTGATAGATAGGAGATTTGACTCATCCCATTTGGACTCTGGTTTTTCACCTCTGTGCCACTGACTTTCAGTCTGTCTTGGTGTCCGGGCACTCAGGGTACACTTGTTTCTGTCTGCAAGGAGCTGCCTAGTCTGCAGGCCTCTTAGCTACTTGTGCGTCCTTTTACGAATACAGGAAAATAGTAGCTCTTCTCTCATACCACCACAGACCTGTGCAAGAGTCTTGGGGTATAGCCTTAGGCCCTTCTAGGAAAATAAGGTAGAGTTCTTTCTGCTTTTGAAACCCCACCACATTCTGGGAGTTCACTGTCCTTCACCTTAGATCTGTCCCAGGAGAGGCATCCACTGGTTCTGGGCACTTAACAGGGTGTAATTTTCTAATCTTTACTTTGTTCTTTTAATCAAGTTTAGGCCTGAGAACAGGCTTTTAAAAATCACCCATTATTTACAAGATAAACTTTGCTTCTTGCTACTTAAAACCCAGTTTTTGAGACTCAGAAACATCTCTCTCAACTTAATACCTGTGCTGAGAGTTTCCGAACCGTGTGGAGAGAGCTGAGACGTGACTCTGTTTTCTTGTTCTTCTGTGGCCTTCCTTCTCCAAGACATAAACCTGGAGGGCCTGTCTGCAGCCTGAAAACGGAGAGTAAAAAGCCCAGAGCGGTTAATACCAAGATACAATTCCCTTATGCTTGCTAGAATGAATCAGGGACCAGAGTGCAGCTGGGCAGGAGTGGACAGAGAGCAGGACAAGAGGTCATGTGCACAGCTTGTCCCCTGATGAACACCAAGCCCACACAAATCATCCCTGGACTGAGGGTGAGTGGAGAAAATTAACCTCCACATGGTCTAGGAGGAAGCCTTGCAGAGTAAGGGGCAGGCAGTTGCAACTGGCAGACTCAGAGGAAGGGTGGAGCTTTGCAAAATCACCTCCAGTAGCTTTCAAAAAAGAAATGTCATCATCCTCAAAGAGTGCATGGAGAATAAATTTAAAGAAGACCTCATAGTGTCTGTCCCCTACTTAATTACACTAATTACACTAATTACTATTTAATCACACTGGAAGAAGGAGAAAATACGGATGACCTGCCTGCATTCTGTCCACTTAGGAATCAGTCATGTCCCTTTTGGTACCACAGCTGGATGGCAGGTTTACGAATGCGTTTGGTCCTACCTTCCCACCCTCCAAAATTTTCTGTTTCTAGATACCAATATGATTTATTAGTTAATTATGTGGAGAATGCAAATATCTCCTAGATTTGGTGGTGTGTTAAATCAGCTTTAGATTTTGGAAATGGGTTATGTCTTACTCTTTTTCTATTTCCAGTGACAGTTTGTCCAAAAATATGGAGAGGTGACATTGGGGCTGCCATCCTGAACTGGATGTTCCATTGTAAGTTATTTTTTAATAACACTAAATAATAGTGCAAATAAATATTTTCATTCAATAATCAATAGAGGCATTTAAAATATTGAAAAACAAATCAGTTGTTTTTCTAAACAAGTCATTAATAGAAAACAGTCAAAGATATCCTTAAAAGTAATTTTTTTCAAAATCGTTAAAAGCAGTAAGTAAAATGAGTATATGAATAATGTGAGCCTGTGTACCTTGTGCACTGCACAACTCAGGGGCTGAATGATGGTTCTAGAGTTGAGGAATTCAGCTCAGAGTAAAATCAACTCTACCATTTAGTAAATGCCATACAAATATTTAAAAGTATATGTATCACATACTGAGATCTAAAATCATATTTGATTAAAAAAAGATATAAAAAAGCTTGGCAAATAATTTTCTTTTTCTGAACTAAGGATGGATGGTGGCTGCCTGAAGTACTGTGTTAAGAAGGATTCTGAAGCCACATTTAAACCAGAGGGCCAGGGGGCCAGGATCAATTGTTCATGATTGTCACAGGCACTGATGGAGGAGTGGCAATACCTGCGTCATGCTTTTGCTATCCTTGGTATAAATATGAGAAAAACGTGAGTGAAGAAAAAGAAACTAGGATAAACAATGATGTAAAAAACTAAGTGGATTCATTTAAAAAAGGCCCAGATGTCTTTTCCCAATTTCACATGTTAATGGCTTACCCTGTGCTGTGAGCTCTGAGGACAGAGAGCTGTCAGATACAAGTGAGATCTTTTCAAATCAACTGGACAGCCATGCTTCAAGCCTGAAAGCTAAATGCTTTTATTATTTAATTTAATTTATTTATTATCTTATTATTCATGCAAAATAATATTGGCAGTCCTTATGATGAAGAGATCCTACTGAGCATTTTGTACTGTATCAAATTTAAATGACAGCATGACGGTAAAAAGGAAATTTCTTTTACTGCGTTCACTTTAACAATATTCTTGTGGCATATTTGTTTCATAATTATATTAGTCTGCTTGGGCTGCCATATCAAAATACCACAGGCTGGATAATTTAAACAACAGAGATTTACTTTCTCTAAGTTCTGGAGGCTGGAAGTTCAAGACGAAGGTGCCAGTAAGTTGGCCTCTGGGAGGCCTCCCTCCTTGAGCTGTAGAGGGCCAGCTTCTAGCTGTAGCCTCACACACCCACACACTCACTCACACACACACACACACACACACACACACACACAATCTGCTGTCTCTTCCTCTTAAAGGACAACACTTTCATCGGATATTGGATTAGGGCCCTACCCTTATGACCAAATTTAACTTTACTTCTTAAAGGCTCTATCTCAGATTCAGTCACACGGGGCGGTTGGGGCTTCAACATAAGAATTTTGGTGGGACACAGATCAGTCTGTATCTATGGTCCTGTGCCTGCAGTCGCATGCATTCTCCTGGGGGGTCGGATGTGCTCGAGTCTCTGCAGTGCAAGGAGAATGAGATCAGCCCGGGGATACGTGTGCAAGAAAGTGCTGAAGGAGTTGAGAGTTTACTATTAGTAATGGCCACAGACTTCTCCAAGCTAACCGTTTCCTTATCTCTTCAGCTGCTTGTTTCTCCCCAAACCTCAATAGGATCTGTGTCAACGGTGTTTTCGAACTGTGTTCTGCAGAGTCCTGGTGTCCCCTGGCCATGTTTTAGTCATTGAAAGGTGTGATTTAGATTGCATTTAAAAATATACTCAATTATTAAACTATTACAAAATAACATGCAAGCAAGCTATATGAAATAACTCATGTGCTATGTACCAAATTTTAACTCATGCAGGACCACTTACATGAGAATGTAGGGTGCCAGATTATCTTGATTTTCTGAAGGCCTTGGAAAAAACCTCTGCCATTTCTGCCTAATTGAAAAATAGCTTGAGAACAGAGGACAAGCTGTCAGAAACAGTTTATCTGTGCAAAGAAGCAAAAAAAAAAATTATGCAAATAAATTGAATGTTAAGGTTAATATATACTTCACTTCTTTAAATCCCGATTTCTGCTTTTTTCCCTTTCACTAAAACAAACCTTACTGACTTAATAAAATTGTTACAGATATGAACATATAATGTAAGTCTGTGGTAATGAATTTAGGTTAATAAATAGTGCCTTTATGCTTTTTTAGTGTCAGATTTCATTTGAGAGGAGGGTTGTTGATAAAGAAAGTTTGAAAACCTCTGCCCTGTTTGCTTATATGTACTCTATGCTCCATGTGCTATTAAAAAACTAAAAATGGCTGAAGCCTCTCATATAATATAAGCCAAACAATGAAGTATGATATAAACCAGTTAAGATCAGCACATGGAAGTCTAGGTGCACAGATGCACATGTCGTTTATGTGCCCTTGAGTCTCTGGTTTTACAGCCTGACAGTGAGCAGTCATTCATTATAAATCATTAGAATTTTAATTTTAAAAAATTAGTGTAGGGAGCTGAGTTGGGGAGGGACATTCATATGAGTATTTGGTATTAAGATGAGAGCAGCTCAGTAGGAAACTTCCTAATGGAAATGTCACTGATAGTAATTACCCCTTTCCAGTCAAGCAGCTCTTTGATTTTCCTCCAGCATTAGGGGACCAGGCAGCCTGACAGATACAGTGAAACAAGAAGGGTGATTTAGAAAGCTAGAGAATCTGGAAAGCCGTCTAGGGAATTTGGAGACAGCAGTGTAATTTGCTATTTGCATCATCTGCGAGTGTACTGGGTCATGCTTTTTAGTTGCTGAGCAGATACTAAATGGGGGCAGACTGGTGTGGGATGCTGAGACATGGGGAGGAGGAGAAAGAATGCCAGGATTCTTGGATTTGTACTGGTGGGTGGGAGAACCAGCCACGGTCAGAGGAAAACTAACCGGCAGCCACTCTTGTAGCTCTCCCCCTAGTTCTGCACCAGCGACCATCAGAGACATTTAGGAAGATGTCTAGCATCATCTTTCTTGCAGGCAGCATGTGAGATATTTATCATCACTCAAAGCTTATGAAATCTGGTGTTAACTAAATGTACAAAAAGCCCTAAATAGAGTCCCTGAACCAATGTAGCTCTTTTTAGCCTTAAAAAAAAAATTAGTTCTTGGAACCCTTAACCTAGTGCCAGCGACATCCTACTTCCAAAGAAAATGCTTACAAGTTGAAGGGTGAAATTTCTGATGATTACACAGTCTCTTACCAATGGATAAATATGTTTGCCTTCCCTTCTTTAGTTTTCCAGTGTTATTATCCCCTGCGTTTCTATCATTTTCTTCCTCATAGAGACAGCTGTGTAATCTACTCAAAATGAAGAGATTGAATGAGAACACTGGTCCTGAATTTTTTTTTCCTTCTTGTTCAGTGATGAACACTTTCTTTATAACGAACAGTAAGGGAAACACGGCAGAAGGCTTAAATTATTGATATTTGCACATAACAAGTTAATACAATTGTGTTTTTCTGTCTGCCTCTGGAATAAGTTTCCCTGAGAATTTCCCTGAGAATACATAACACACACAGAAACACACACCTACATGACACTATGTATGCATAACACAGAAATACACAGCTACTTGACAATGTGTAAATACGGCAAATATGGTTGAAGATTTCCATGGATAAAGTTAGACAACATGCTGTAATATACAAATTTTTGTTTCTCAAGAAAAACAACAGCTACTCCTCTGTAAAGCTAACCCAACTCTGTATTAACTGGCTGATGTAATGTTCAGAGTATTTTTTGGTTGATTTCCTTGCAATCAGAGATAACATGACAATTCACTGTAGTTGGTTTTGTGGGTTGGTAATGGTTCAGACACATGGGACTAATTCAAAACTTTGCTTTTGCAGGTTCAATAATTCCATCTCCACTTAGAAATGAAATGATAGATTTTTTTTAAAACAACTAAATAATGCATGGTGTGATGGGATGAGGAGAGTATTGCTAAAATTCACATCAAAAAGCATCCTCAATCACACCGTTCAGTCTCAGAGCTGTTCCATTAGTGCCCCTTTAACATGTAATAGTTCCCAATTAAATGTGTTGGTAAGAATTATTCATTTTAATAATTAAAGAGCTTCCCCAGCTCCCTGAAGAGCGTTACCATGGAGGCCCAGCTCCACTGCTGGGAATAATCACAGCATGCTAATGTAAGAAGAAGGTGACAGTTGAATGCCAGTATTGCCATCGGGTGAAACTAACTTGGGGCTCATCTCAGTGTTGGGCCCTGAGACACCCATGAAGTGACATTTCATTGTAGCAGGCTATGATATGGGTTGGTTTTTTGGCTATAATGGAAGGTAAATTTATCAGCTGCTAGGTATTTAGACTATGCTTTGAGACATTCTAAGATACATTTTGACTGTCTTCAGTATTACTTAACTATTAGGCAGTGATTCCCCCAAATGAGTTTTGTAGTACCTTAGGGCTGCCATGCAATTGTGCAAACAGAATTTTCTTTCATTTTAATTAAAAAGAAATATATGGACTTGGGGCTTTTAGGAGGGGCTGATGTACAAGTAAACTTTGAGGAGGGGTCATGACTAAATGCAACTGTAATTATCGGGCTGTTGGTAGCAGCTATGTTGAATCTGGGTCTGTCGGTGGTAGTGAGACAGTGCCTTCTTGGGTATAAAATGCTGGTCAATGTAATCCCAGCTGACACTGTAGGACACTGATAATTCCCAACCACTTGAGTTTCTATTATGAGAAAGTTAAATAGTGCAGTAAAGCCAAAGACCCCTCCTATTTCAGAAAACAATGATAAGAATCGAGGTCACCATCACCACCACACTTCTGGTAATCATCATCCCAATAAAATAGCTCATGCTTAAAGAGTACCTACCATGGAACACTATTCTAAATGCGTCACATAAATGGACTCATTTAACTATGATCTACAAAGATCAGGACCTAGATTCTGATAACTGGCTGAAGATATCAATGGTGATAACAATGTACAAGTATTAACAGTGCTCCTGTGAGGACAGGCTTTGTGACTCCTTCATACCACACACCTTTCAAAACACTCTCATGTTTATCCATTTGGTTCTTGACACAAACCACTGAGGTTAATAGGGCTATTTTTATGTTAATTGTACTGAGACATGGGATTTTCCAAAATCTCTACAGGTAATCTTGGATTCCCAGAGTTTGCCTATTGGAAGTATTTTAGATTTTTACTAATGAAGAAACAGATTTAGAGATTTGATTTGTGGTTTGCTTAGGCTTTATTTTAGGTCTTGTCACTGTCATTCCTTTGAATTTCCCATGACATCAGAATTTTTGCTTTGATTTTCAAAACTGGAATGATCATTTCTTAGCATTCCTTGGTAAGAGGCAGCTTTGCCTAAAGTCACTTAGGAACACTCCAGAAACAAGAGCAGAGGAAGAAATTCTCTAGAGTTCGATAGAATTTTCATTGTTCCCCAGTGTTGAACTTGGAAAGTGAAAAATGTGAGAAGTGACAGAAAAGGTGCAGAAGGCAGAGGGGAAGAGCAGATGACCTATTTTTGGTTTATGACGCCCTCCCTGGGACAGGTCAGAACCAAGCACTTTCTGGGTTCCCAGGCAATAAATAGACTGTGGTGCTGGCCTCCACGTAATTCCAAGCTGCAGCCAGCTCATCTTGGGATGGTTTGCTCACTGGTTTTTGGTCCACATTTGGGATTAGCCAGGATGGAGTTGTGATGTGTGAAGGGATGGCCAGAAGCCTGGGCTATAGGAGCCGGCTGTCCACCTTTCTCCAGGGGTGGATCCAGTTCCCCATCTGTCAGTAGACCCCACCACTGTCTTCTCTGTAGTCCAGGGCCTATCTTGACGGATGGTTCTTACGTGATACTGTAATTGTTTTTGTTTTTCTGGAAGCTTTCTCAGCCCTCAACTTATAGTTGACATTTTAGCTAAATCTTTCTCTGTATTCTTGGGCAGTGTATAGACATGTCCTATGATTTTCATATGCACTGAGTAGTATAAATAGCTTGCTAATTTGTAAGTTTCAGTACCACAATACAGTACTTGATGTTTGTAGGACCCCTGAACAAAAGATAGAGTCATCCTAAACAGCTAGGAGTATAAAGGGCAAGAGAGTCCTTTCATGGTTTGTCCCCTAAGTCCCTCTGTCCCAGTCATGCTGTTTTGCATATTTGTAGATAATTATGACTTGCTACTTATCTGGCTGACTTATCTGGACACATTTGGTTGCAAGAATAAAACTCTTAAAAAAAAAGATGGGGTTCATTTAAGGATACAATGGGGAATTTCAAGGCAATCCACAGGTAGGAAATTAAGTATGGCCTGTTCTTAAGGGATGGCGACTTGGGGATATGAAGTCAGAGTGCAAGCTCTCCCTCTCTTACTTTCTTTTTAGAGCCTTGTTGTGTTTGGTGTCTTGGACCATCTGTGGACTGTCTTCTGGTGCTGACATGGTCTACCATAGCCATCTTCAAACGACAGCTTCTGCTCTCAAATATCTCTTATTTTGTGGTTTCATGCTGGCAGCCAACTGAGCTGGGCTCTGTGTATCAGTCAGTCTTCCTAGGTGTAAGAAACAGAAACCACCATGGCTAATATAAGCAGAAAAAGAACTTATGGGAAGGTAGTGGGAAGCTCACAGAACTGTTGGGAAGGGTTGGAATATGGGCAGGAAACTGGACACCCCACAAGCATGCCACAGAAGAGGACCTGGGAGGACAGACTGCGCCTGACTAGTACTGAGACCACTGAGGCCAGGGCACTGGATTCTGCTATTCCTGATCCTACCGCTGCCCAGCCTGGTCCCCTCGAAGTAAGGTCTCTAGCATCCCTGTGCATCACTAGCTTCCAATTCAAAGTCAGGGTGGGTATTTCTGATTGGTTATACCTAGGTCACATGCTAGTTCCTTGGCTGCAGAGGAGACAGGAGAGCAAGTATCAGACACTCTGAGGCTCTGTCACAGAAAGAGGGCTATCCCTCCCATTGTGTCTCATAAGGGGGGAAAATTCCTCAAATCTAGGAGGGCAGTTTAGATTCTGGGCAGCCTCCAAAAATAAAACCAAGTGGTCACTTTACTCAGTGTCCCAGTTCCTCATATCTGAATTAATACAAATAATATATTTGGGGGCAGATATCCATCCCTAGACCAATTGCCTGTGGCCAGTGAAGCAAGATGCCTTTATACATATGGCTGTACTTCCTAGGGCTGTGGGTGGGTAGTTCTCCTCTAAGAAGGGGGTGAGGAGGGAGGTGGGTGTGAAGTCATGGCTAGATAATCATGCCTACCTTTATTTCCACTACTGGTTCATGATATGTATCTTGAGGTGACTTGTAATATTACTTGCTAACTTGCCATCAGTTGCATTAATATGTTTACATGTTTATTTAGCTTCCCTAGCACAGGAATGGTTACTTTGGGGCATTAGGTAGTTTCATGGACCCAGATGTCTTCCAGAAGGTCCAATTTCTTTGCCTGTTTAGGTAAATTCAAGCCTATTCTCTGGCTGGACATTTGCAAATGTAGCTTTTAATATTCACTAGACTGTGTCTAATGAAACAACCCTTTGGGGCTTTGATGAAGGTCTGGCATGTATAATCTTTGAGAACACCTACCTGTGTATTTCTGAGAGATAGGTCAAGTGTGAAAAAGGGAAAAATATTTTGGAGAGATAAAACACCACTCAATAATAATTTGTTATAATTACTTTTGCTTATTCAAAAAAAAATATTGGGTTCCTGTTATATGCTAGGCACCAAGCTAACTTCACTGAAGTTAGCTTTTCTTATAAGGAACAGTGCTCATGTTAAATTGAAATAAAAGAATTCTCTTCAGCTGTAGCCACATAAATAACCAGTAAGAGCCATACATAGCCAGACATAGTAAAACCTGTATGTAGCTTTTCATTTGGATAATTTAGTAATTTGAATATTTGGGATTCAAGTGTAGGGAGACTGGAAATCCAGCCCAAAATTACAGTCCACCCTCAAGAGAGTTTTTAAATTTTTTTCATTTAATAAAGAATTCTTTCTGGAGTTTTTGTTTGAGGGCCTGAGTTTTAAGAAATACAACTGGGTATTTGTTTTGAATTAGGTAAATGGTGCCAGGAGCAACAATTATCATTAATGTTTACTGTTATTTGAGCTTTGAGGAGGCAAAGGAAAGCTCATGGAAAATACCAAAGTTGGCCGGTAGTAAAAGGCGCCTCTAAGAAGCAAAACCCAAGAATGAATGTTATATGAAAAATTTCATCATATTGATGGGCAAGAGTAGTAGAAAGATGTTCTTAATTATATACAGTCAGATTTTAAAAGTACAAGGCTGTTCTATTAAATGTGGTGAAAATATTTGGCTTTGTAAGGAAAATGCCCAATTTTAAACATGGGCAAACATATAAAGAATATCAGTGTTTTACTCACTCATTTCATTTACTAATTCACCTTCTGATGTACATCTACATCTAATCTCTTGTTTTGAAGGTCTGCTGCATTCCAGAAAGATGTGGTATTTTAAAAGTGTTGACAGTTATGTCATAAAACAGATTGATGGGCACTTTTGTTTGACAACATGGTTGTATGTGAGATGTATCAAAATAAGCCATGCTCTTTTATACCGTTTTTAAAAAGAGGAACCGTGATGACATGTGAAGTAGTAATTTGTATACCCAGTAGGCATAAGACAAATTGCTGTAAGATAATCTTTTATGGCTTTAGGGGGACGGAGTTTTCTGTCAAGGGGTGACTATACATATAGCAGCAGGCATGACGCTAACTTGGGATCACATGTTATAGTCTAGTCTGCTAGAATTAGACTCTCCTGCAACCACTCCTATAGAACAAAAGGATGAATAGATAAAACCCTCATATGTTAAAGATTAAAATCAAACAAACTTAATATCCATCTGAGTTCTCTAAAGTAGGAGTTGGCCAACTCTCGATAAAGGGCCAGATAGTGAATATTTTTGGATTTGTGGGTCCTGCATTCTCTATCACAACTAGTCAACTCTGCTGTTAGAGCATAAAGGCCTCTGTAGTTAATATGTAAATGAATATGTGTGGCTGTGTTCCTATAAAATTTTATTTATGGGCCCTGAAATTTAAATTTCATGCATCACAAAACATTATTCTTTTGATTTTTTTTTCCAGCTATTAAAAAATGTGAAAACTATTCCTATGTTTGTGGGCCATACAAAAACAGGTAGTGAGCCATATTTGGCCCAGGGGCTATAATTTGCCCCCCTGCTTTAAAATGTACTAGCCTTTTTCTCTCATGGCTTGCAAACTAATTAGGATTAAATACATTTTCAGGAGGCCTTTGTTTTAAAATACTGTAGTCCAACCTCTCATCCCCCTTCCCTACGCAGGTGTTGATATCCTCAATTTATAATGTCAGGAATGTGAAATATCAATAAAGAGTCATCAAGAGTTTATAGATTCAGTATTTAACTACTATCTTTCATATTAATTCATGTGCTCTTTCCCCAACTTTGTAACATTATTACTAATCCCTTTCCTTCACTTTTCCCTTCAAATCTAATTTGTAAGTAAGATACATAGTCTTCTTTGGAAAATATATTTTCTGTGACTCAGACAATCCCTCAGTTTGCACCTGGTTTATACTCTTGAAATGGGGAACACACAATGTAGTTCCGGATGAATAAGAGAAAAAAAAAGGTAAATGGAGTTGGACATCAGCCAAAATACAGGCTTTGGATAAGATGTCCAACTAATTTCCCTCAGCTTTGTCTGTTCTATTAAATTTCTGCCAGTTGCTTATTTTCTTACAAATACTAGACATCCTCTAGATGCAAAAGCAACAGCATATCTGAGCCAGATAAGTAGAAAGAACTCAGCCATTCTCCCTAGTACAGTAAAAAAACATTTATTAATTCAGTATAACCAATAATGAGGGTGTGAGCATGGTGTTTTTCCATAAATAGTACTGAGTAGAGTGGGGGATACTGAAAGCTCATGCAGTAGATTATATACTCTCAGGGAACTTGCAGTCAAAAAGTACTTTCAAATATGTTTAACTAAAAATAAGGAACAGTAACTATGCCATCCAACCTGGCCAAGAGGTTAATAGCACTGGAAAACAAAAATATTCCATATGGTTCCTTTACCTTCCTCCTTCTGGTGCTCACTACCGAGAAAGTTTTAGCCCCCCTGAAGTCCTTCCTGGCCTCCAGGGTTCTGGAAGATTTCTCACACATGCTCCCTTTTGTAGTTTGAATTTAATGTCATGTGGGTTTTGTGCTACAACTTGTTAAGCTTGTTCAAGGTCACTGCACTGATGATTCTTGCCAGCCTGAGTTCCCCATGTGGACAGTGCCCCACACCCGGGAGTGCCTGGCTGTTACCCTCTGTTGTTTCCAGCTGGGCATTCTGCAAGACTTGATACTGGTGTGGGAAAAATGTCTTTTGTCCATTTATCTTACCTTCTGCTGCAAAGCACTGCCATGTCTGCTCAAAGATTCTTATCAGAGAACACAGCTCTGATATTTCTATTTCATGCTCCTGGCAGTCCCCACCTCAGGACTCAAGAACTGATTTGAAGATTATACTGTGAATGATCTGAGGCTCAGACACCAAAGTATAGTCATCTTTTCCCGAAAGACTCAGTGATCTTGACTTTACACCAAACATATGCACCACAGTCTCTCTTCTTTTAGCATGAATTTCTTCCCCGAAGCATTCTCACTCACTCACTCAGCTAGATCCCAGGCCCGGCAAATCTCGTAAGCCCCACGGTGCTCTGTGGCCACACACAGCTTGGATTTTCATTTTGGAGTCTCTACAAACAAACATAATTAATAGCCAGAGTAAGTTACAGATAAGACAGAAGTTGTAGGTAAGTGTTCAGAGAGAATAAAGATTATGTTTGAGCTAGAGTTTTCAGAGAAAGAGTCTATTAGGATCTAGGATTTGAGCTAGGCTTTGATAAATCGATATGGGTAAGAAATATATAATCAGTAGACTATGGATAGTCAATATCTTTCTTCATTGGTGCTCTGATTTACATTCTAGGAGTTGATAGTTAAAGGCCGTATATGTGGACAGATCATCAGGAGATATATAATAGAATAGGTATTTCAAAAAAACATGAAGTAAATAAATAAAAATTTAGAAGAAGAAATCAGTGGGACAAGACATTCCTTATATGTTGACAGGCAATACAGTTTTCAACTGCTTATCAGAGTGTATATACTCTGCCCTGTAGCGTGTTTCAATGACATCTGCCACAGATAGGAGGGAATTTATGTGCAGGAAAGGCTTTAAGGAAGAGATGGGACTTCCAAAGTTTCTGAGCACGTCCCTGAAGGTTTAAGAGGCTCTGACTAATATTAACTCATAAGATGTGTAAGATAAAGTTTCTTTGAATACCATCAAGCTGAAACCTAGGGTGAAATGTTTTGCACTTGTTTTAACAGCTTTTCCATTTAATAGAGTTTTTTTTTTTTTAATCCCCAGGTTCGGCTTCACGGTGCTGGTTTGGAAGTCCAGCCTGGCCACGGAGGGACAATAGATCTGAGTCAAATTCATAGTCTGTCTGAGGCTAAGTTTTGTTACCGCAATTGTGAGATTTTGGTAAGATCATGTTTCTTGAGGGCAGGGACTTTGCTTTTTTGTTTTTTTGTAAATACCCAACACCTAGAACCATGTCTAGCACATAGCAGGTGCTCAGTTAATATTTGTTAAAATAGGAATTAATTAATCTTAAAGTGAAAGTGACTTACATATAGAAAGTGCCTGTATTAGTCAAGATTCTCCAGAGAGAGAGAGAAACAGAGAGAAAGAGATTTATTTCAAGGAACTGGCTCACATAATTATGGAGCCAGTAGGCTTGCAGGCTGGAGACTGAGGAGATAGACAATATTAAAGTTCAAATCTGAAGGCTGTTAGCTGGCAGATCCCTTTTTTTCAGGGTATGTCCATCTTTTATTCTATTCAAGCCTTCAGCTAAGTGGAAGAGACCCACCCTCAGTGTGGGAGGCAATCTGCTTTACTCGAAGTCCACTGATTTAACTGAAAATCTCATCCAAAAACACCCTCACAGAAGCAGACAGAATAACATTTGACCAAATATCTGGGCACGGTGGCTCATCCAGTCTGACACATACAATTACCATCTTAGTGCCTAATAAATTAGGATGAACTCATTCATATTATCCCTACTCAGAAGTGAATTATTACAGAACCATCCATTACCGGAACATAAACCCGGACTCAATTTGTTGTCAATAACCAATTTTTTATAGAAGCAGAAAGAGAAACCAAAAATAGAGCATTTCTTCACTGATATCCTAGTGTCTTGCTTCTTATAGAAATTTTCCCTCAGCAATGAAAATACACAGTTGGATTGTATTTGGGGCTTGTGTGCTCTCTTGCTGTAAGTGAGTTTCTTTTTTTCGCATGTTTCCTAGAGCCACCTCTGTCCTCTAAACCACTGCCTGTCTTTAATAGGGTACTAATCATGGCAGATATGATCATGGCTACTGCTAGGCTTGGAAATGTAAGCTTGTTTCTTATTGTGTTGCCTTTCGTTTCTTTTAGCTGCAAGAAGCAGAGGCCCACTTATTTGCATTCATGTGAAAGCGTATTATAAGGATTCAGGAATCTATTACAGGAGTATGGGTGAGCAGCTTCAGCCAGCCTGCACGGGAACCGGAAACTGTTGAAGAATAGAAATTGCTCTCTCCATCTCTCAAGCATTTTCTGGCATATTAGTTTCCTAGGGCTGCTATAACAAAGTAACTATAAGTTCCTAGTTGTAACTACAAAGTCTGTGGCTTAAAAAGCCTAGGAAATTTGTTTTCTCACAGTTCTGGAGACCCGAAGGCTGAAATCAAAGTGCCAGAAGAACCGTGCTCCCTCTAAAGACTCTAGGAAGGAACCTTTCCTTGGTTTTTCTAGTTTCTGGCAGTTGCTGACAAACTTTTGGTGCTCTGTCGCTTGTGGCCTCTGCCTTCTTCCCTGTATTCCTTTGTGTCCAACTTTACTTCTATTTACAAGAATACTAGATTTTGAATTAGGACTCACCCTAATCCAGTATGACTTTATTTTAACTTGATTACATCTGCAAAGACCCTATTTCCAAATAAGGTCACATTTGGAGGGACTAGGGGTTAAGATTTGAACATATCTTTTTGGGGTACACCATTCAGCCTACAACATCTGGTGTCTCATCCTTGCCTTTCACATCATTCCCATTCCATTTTTCCTCCTCTTAGTCTTCTCCAAGTAGCTTTCTCTGGTTACTCAGAGTTGTGCCACCTTCTTCCACCATAACATTGTCTTGTCCATGGTTTCTTCGGCTTGCATCATGCCCACTCCAGCTCATGTTCTCCGTTATGTTCTCTTCTCAGTTGACCACAGCATCTTTATTTCTCAGTTCAGATACCCAGAAGATTGTCTCAACTTGCCAGATCTTTTTTTGTGCTAGGCTTTAACTTATAGTCAGTCAATATACGGGTCATTTCTGAGTCATGTGTTCACTTGTGGTACAGACATTTTGGGGTTAGGGTCACACAGGCATGACTGCTTAGGCAGAAGAAGTTCCAGATGAGTCCTGTATACACTTGATGAAAAGAAGCCCCTATAATTCTGTCAACCAACAGATATTTTATAGAAATAGACAAGATTCTCCTAAAATTTATATGGAAAGGCAAAGGAATTAGAATAGCTAAAATAATTTTGAGAAATAAGCACAAAGCAGGGGGAATCATTCTATGTTATTTTAGCTTATTATAAACCTGTAGTAATCAAGACTGTGTGGTATTGGCAGAGGGATAGACACAGACTGATGGGCTGGAACAAAGAACCCAGAAATGCACCCAAACAAATGTGCCCCACTGAGTTTTAACAAGTGTACGAAGGCAGTTTAATGGAGGAATGATAATCAAATGGTTTTAGAACACTTGGATGTCCGTAGGCAAGAAAAAACAAAGCTAAACCCAAAACTTAATCCTTATGTGTTGTGCAAAGATTGACTCAAAATGGATCATAGATTTAAATGTACACCATTCAACCCACAGCACCTGGCATCTTATCTCTGCTTCTCACAGCATTCCCATTCCATTTTCTTAACATTTAGCCTAGCAGGGTCTTTCATAAAGGAACATTTAAGAATTTTTGATGAAAAGTTTTTGACTTTTTTCTTTTATTAATTGTGCTTTTGGTATCATGTTTAAGAAGTCTTGACCAAGCCCTAGATTCCAAAGATTTTCTCCCATGTTTTCTTACCAAAGTAATATAGTTTTGTGTTTTACACTTAAATATTTACAAACCACATATCTGCTAAGGGAGTCATAGCTGGAATTTGAAATGAACTCTCAAAATTCAGCACGAATAGAAGAGAAGCAGTTTAGTAGAAAAAAGACACAAGAAGACATTTCACCAGAGGATTAAAAAAAATGATAAATAAGCTGATGAAAAGATGCTGGCCATTAAGGAAATGGGAATTAAAACCACAATGAGGTATTACTCCAAACCTGTTAGAACAGCTAAAATAAAGGATAGTGAGAACACCAAAAACTGGCAAGGATTCTAACAAGCTGCATTTCTGATGGGAATGTAAAATGATACAGCCACTCTGGAAATAGTTTGGTTGTTTGTTAAAAAAAAAAAGAAATACGCTCTTACCATACAATCTGGTAGTCATATTTATGCAGGTAAATGAAAGCTTTTGTCCACAGAAAAAATTGTGTGTAAGGGTTCATGGCAGGTTTATTTGTAGTAGCCCCAAAGTGGAAACGAACAAAATGACCTACAATAGATAAGTGGTTAAACAAACTGAATAGAATAAAATACTGACCTCTTAAAACTCCTATTCATGTTGATATTTTGACCGAGTCCGAGTCCCACGAATGACAAATGCTCTTAAGGGCATCTGGAATGGCAAACCTTTTCCTGATGGGTTTTGATTTACTTTGCCAAGATCCCTCAGACGATTCATTGTCTACGGCAGCTGTGGCCTTACAAAATGTATTTCTTAAATAATAAGACTTGAACGTCAAAATGATTTCTTGACCCACGGGCTGCAGAATGGATGCATAACAGGCATAAAAACATTAATCTTATTTTACATCTCCATCAGAACTCTTGGGTGATCAGGTTCATTGTCAGTGAGCAGTAATATTTTGGAAGGAATCTTTTTTTTTCTGAGTGGTAGGTCTCAACAGTGGGCTTAAAATATTCAGTAAACCATGTTGTAAACAGACGTGCTGTCATCCAGGCTTTGTTGTTACATTTATAGAGCAGAGGCAGAGTAGATTTAGCATGATTCTTAAGGGCCTTCATATTTCCAAAATGGTAAATAAGCATTGGTTTCAATGTAAAGTCAACAGCTGTGTTAGCCTCTAAAAATAGATTCAGCCTGTATTTGGGAGCTTTGAAGCCTGGCATTGACTTATCTTTAGCTATGAAACTTCTAGGTGGCACCTCCTTCCTATAGAAGGCTGTGACATCTACAGTGAACTATTGTTTGGCATGTCCACCTTCATGAATTATCTGCCTGTGCACTTGCTGCTTCACCTTGCATTTTTATGTTATGAAGACAGATTCACTCCATAAACCCCATGACCCAACCTCTGTTAGATTCCAACTTTCCTTCTACAGCTCCCTCACCTCTCAGACTTCCTAGATTTGATGAGAGTTAGGGCTTTGCTCTGGATTAGGCTTTGGCTTCCAGGAATGCTGTGGCTGGTTTGATCTTCTATCCAGGACACTCAAACCTCCATATTCGCAATAAGGATGTTTTACTTTCTTATCACCCATGTGTTCACTGGAGTAGCAGTTTTAATTCCTTGAAGAACCTTTCCTTTGCATTCACACCTTGGCTAACTGGTGCAAGAGGCTTAGCTCTCAGCCTATCTTGACTTTCAACATGATTTCCTCACTGAATGTACTCATTTATAGCATTTGATTTAACATGTAACTTGAACACTTAGCAGCCATTGCAGGGTTATTTATTGGCCAAATTTCAGTATTGCTGTGTCTCGAAGATTAGGGAGGCCCAAGGAGAGGGAAAGAGGCAGGGGAATGGCTGCGAGGTGCAGCAGTCCGCACACACACATTTATCAATTAAGTTTACCATCTTACATGGGCATAGTTCATGAAGCTTCAAAACAATTACAATAGTAACTTCAAAGACCACTGCTCACAGATCACCCTAACAAATGTATACTAATGAGAAAGTTTGAAATATTGTGAGAATTTCCAAAATGTGACACACACAAAGTGAGCAAATGCTGTTGGAACATGGCACCAACAGACTAGCTTGAGGCAGAGTTGCCACAAACTTTTTTGTAAAAAACGTTATCTGCCAAGCGCAATAAAGCAAGTGCAATGAAATGAGGTGTGAATGCAGTTGTTTATGGGCTGAGTGGGAGGATTTTTGAGCTGTTTATGCTCCCAAAGCCAATTTTATATTTTTAAAGGATGAGTGATGCCAAAGCCTTATTTTATTTACACATCTAGTTATGGCCAGAGAGGGAAGGACCCGCTTCCTCAGGCCTCTATTTCCCCCTTTTTAGGAGTATCACATCAGATATGATACTTTGATGATGTAAAATACCATCTATTTAAAAATAACAGAAACTTACAGATTTTATTTTCTTATCACATGTAGGTGATCTGTGCCATAGAAACTGTGACACTATTTGTATAGGTGGTGTTACTAGGTTATTAGCTACATAAAAATACTGATGAGTGGGATGTACATTATTGAGTCCCTTATTTCAAAGAAGATTTAAAAATCTGGCAGTTTTATAAGTTTTAACTCTTAATTATCAGTGTTAATGAAGATGAGCAAAAGTTTGATAATATCCAAATATTGGGCAATATGAAAATTATATATACTGCTGCATGTATTTTTTTGTATTTCTAGCAGAAAATGGTTTTATCTATCACACAAAGAACAGCTTTTAGGGACCAAGGTTAAACAGTTTACATGTATTTTTTAATTTAGTGTTGACATTTCTCTGAGGTGATTATTATACTATCATCATTTTAAGGAAGTGGAAATTGTGGCTGAGAGAAGTTAGGTACTTGCTCAAAGAAAGACATATAAAAATTGTGTAATGCAGATGAGAAACCCAGCTGGTCTGACTCCCAAAACCTTGTTTGTATAGTATGTAGCCATGTGATGTGGAATTCACAGTATTATTTCCAGCTGGGGGTAATATGAATTTTAGAGGTGAGACCTTTTTCATTTCCTTATCTTCTTTTTCTGCTGAACTTTTAGCCTTGCTTCTGAGACTGATAAAAAGAGTCCACTTACAGCAATTCCAGCCTCTTCTTCCTTGCTGGCCTACAGCTTTCCTGGGGCAGGGTGGTAATTACTTTTATAAACCTCATCTGATAGTTGCTTTTTCTGAGAGAACAAAATGCATAAGCACAATTGTTATACAGTCATTTAAATATAGGTAGTGTTCTGTTGGGCTTCCAAGTATTAGAAAAACATAGGTTTTTATTAAAGTTAGTGTCTTTAAAATTCACAACTTTTAATCATGATGCATTAAACAAAATGGTGCTCAAAATTCAGTGTTTTCTAGTTCCTTTATTATATGCAGAATACATGATGGTGCAGAATACATGATGATACAATACTCCTCAAAGAATATGCAAGCAATGATAATTTCCCCCATTAGTAGAAATGCTCTGGGAAAAACAAAGACATTATACACTACCCCTGAGTTTCATTTATTTATCCCCAGCCTAGGATTCCCTCTTAAAGACATCACACTTGGACTCTGTACTTGGAAAGAATATTTTAAATCTGAGTGATGCCTCAGATATATAAGAAACTATTTATTTGCTAAAATTCATTTCATTTTTGTTTGCTTGTTTGTTTGAGTACCTGGGAAGAGAGACCAAATTGTTCCCCAGTATCCCTGAGAGCCAGCCTGGGATGGGCACATGGCCAAAAGGACTGAATATGCTAATGTGCTTCCATCTCTTTGGTGCTCACAAAAGAGATGCCTAAAAAATGAACAAGCAGCCTAAGCTAGTAACTTCACTTTTGTTGTGGTGCTGTTAGCTGTGGACTTTACAGTGTGGAGGGCAGTTCTGAATGCCAAGGGGTCAAAGGCACAAAGATCACCAGATGCCAACTGTCTTGCCTGCGGGTTTGAGCCCTGGGCAAGTTCACTGTGGATTCGGTAAGGCCGAGCAATGACAGTGGAACATTCTTGGGGCAAAAGGGCTTATATCCGGCTTTATTCTCATGGCGGCAGGTCAAGCACTAGGATCACCTCTGCATCCAGCAGTCTGCAGGTCCGTAACCCACCTCCATCTCTGCCTCTGAGCTGAGGACTGAGCGGAGCCCTTTATTTGGTGACTCAGTCAATAGTAGCTCATTGCCTACGCGTGTGGAAGCAGTAGCCTAGCAGCAGGCCAGTTACACCATAAAGTAGTTTAGGGTCAGGTGAGGATCCTGGCCATAGGAACTTCCATTTTCCCCGCACAACTCTCAGTGAAAAATGAATGAAAACAGAGGGATGGGAAGAGCTCATTTTTCTTCACAAATTTTTCTGAGGAGTCATGTTCGTCTTTCCCCAGAGGCTATTTTGCCCACATCTTATTTCATTCTTCAATGGCTCAGCATTTGGACAGATCAGATCATCACTTTGCACTCACTGTGACTCAGGGAGAAGGCATATTTTTTATGTAAAGCAGGAATTATTAGACAGTTCTTTGCGTCTGAGGTTTCTCCACAAATACCCTACACCTGAAGATATTCTCAAGCTCCTGGGACATGTTAATTGTCCTAAAACATCACCACTGCAACCACCACCTACTCTTCAGAATCCTCCAGTTCTGTCTGCCCTCCTCAAACTCAGTTTCAACCAACTACTGTATTAGTCCTATAGAACCAAAAATGTAGTGTGGTGGCTTCTTTGAAATGCAAACGTAATTATAACAGAATTAGGTCCTAATGAAAATCATCTCTTAATGCATTGAATGCTGATATAACCTTTTGGGCAAAGTATAATTTTTTCAGGCTGTCTGTCTTTCCTGAGAAATGAGTCACAAAACAAGGTACTTAAAAAAAATTATTTGAAAACCAGCAGAAGTTTAAGTGCTCTGTGATAGGAAGGAAAAATTGAGGAAACTTTCTAAATGTGGCTCCTGTATGTATAAGGCAGTATTCAGGTTCATAAATATAATCCCCAGGGATTGATGCACACAGATTAGAGGTCTGAGAAAATGAACAGGAGTGATAATGAGCAGATGAATATCTACAGAAATATTTCAGAAAGCAATGCATTGATACGCAGTCCCAGAGTCGTCATGCAATTGCCAGACCTGAGAATTTTGAAGAGGAGATAAATGTCCCTCAGTACCTTTACAGATAATTAATAAAAACAAAACAAAATCTTTTTCCTTATTTATTTCAATGATTTTATTTCCTTATTTATATAAAGTGTGAAGCTTGCTAGTTAGAAACTACTAGCCTAGAAAATAAAGGAATTCGAGTTGGCACTAAGATTTAATTTTTCCATGAAGCTCCTTGGAATTCCGAATTGACATAGTAGAATGCCAGCTATTGTTTATGACCATACATAGCTGTGACAGTATATCAATAAATAATAAGTGCTTGCTTTATCTTACATCCAAGAGACTGGGATGCTGGCATGACCTTAGAAATGTTGCCTCTTCCTCCATGGCAGTTATTTGAAGACTTCTCTGACCAACCAAGATGGAAACCACTGTTCTTCCCCATGAAACACTTTGCTCATGTGCTTGGCTGCAAAAAAAAAAGCTAGGTGGTGTTCTGATTTATTTGAAGGGATCTCAGAATTCTTAAAATTCTCAGGTGAAGCTTGTTTTTGTATACATAAAGTAAGTACAGATCCTGTTTATCAGCTATTTTATTCCTGCACCCCAGAGTGTTTGATAATTGGGTATAAGTATCAGCCAGGCTCCAAATAGAAACAACTTTGAGTTTAAAACAGGATATTTAATGCCAGGTTGGGTACATAGGTGATGGAAAAGCTGAGATACCAAGCGGGGGACAATTAGGTCATCTTGGAATTAATAGCAACAGGAAGTCATTACTACCCTGTATTAGTTATCTATTGCTGTGTAACAAATTACCCCTAAACCTACTGGTGTAAATCAGTGAAACAGGGCCTCACACAGTTTCTAAGGGTCAGGAATATTGGTATGGCTTAGATGGCTACCTCTGGCCCAGAGTCTCTCATGAGGTGGTAGTGAAGTTATTGGTAGGAATTGCAGTCTCAGCATGGATGACTGACTAGGGTGGGATTGTTTCCAAGCTCAGTCAAGTGGTGGTTGGTAGGCCTTGGTCCTTTGCCATGTGGGTCTCTTCACAGTATAGTCTCATGTCACAGCATCTGGCTTTTTGTAGAGCAAGGAAGTGGTGTATGACGGGAGAGAGTGGCACAAGATAGAGATCTAGTCTGTTTTTTTATTAAGGTATCATTGCTGTACAATCTTATGAAGGTTTCACATGAGCAACATGTGGTTACTACATTCCCCCCTATTATCAAGTCCCCACTGCATATCCCATTGCAGTCACTGTCCATCAGTGTAGTAAGATGCTATAGAGTCACTGCTCGTCTTCTCTGCTATACTGCCTTCCCTGTGCCCTCCCTACATTATATGTGCTAATCATAATACCCTTTAATCCCCTTCTCTTTCCCTTCCCATCCACCCTCCCCAGCCCCTCCTCTTTGGTAACCACTAGTTCCTTCTTGGAGTCTGTGAGTTTGCTGCTGTTTTGTTCCTTCAGTTTTTGCTTTGTTGTTATACTTCACAAATGAGTGAAATCATTTGGTACTTGTCTTTCTCCACCTGGCTTATTTCACTGAGCATAATACCCTCTAGCTCCATCCATGTTGTTGCAAATGGTAGGATTTGTTTCTTTCTTATGGCTGAATAGTATTCCATTGTGTATATGTACCACATCTTCTTTATCCATTCATCTACTGACGGACACTAAGGTTGCTTCCGTTTCTTGGCTATTGTAAATAGTGCTGTGATAAACATAGTGGTGCATATGACTTTTTGGATCTGTGATCTTATTTCTTCAGGTAAATTTCTAGGAGTGGAATTTCTGGGTCAAATGGTATTTCTATTTTGAGTTTTCTGAGGAACCTCCATATTGCTTTCCATAACGGTTGAGCTAATCATAATACCAATTATTCCCCTTCTCCCTCCCTTTCCGCCTGCCCTCACAACTCCCTTTCCCTTTGGTAACCGCTAGTCCCTTCTTGGGTTCTGTGAGTCTGGGATTTACATTCCCACTAACGGTGTAGGAGGGTTCCCTTTTCTCCACATCCTCGCCAACATTTGTTGTTCCTTGTCTTTTGGAGGTTGGCCATCCTAATTGGTGTAAGGTAGTACCTCATTGTGATTTTTTATTTTTTATTTTGGTATTATTAATGTAAAATTACATGAGCCACATCATGGTTACTATACTCCCCCTATTATCAAGTCCTCACCACATACCCCATTACAGTCACTGTCCGTCAGCGTAGTAAGATGCTATGGAATCATTACTTGTCTTCTCTGTGTTATACTGCCTTCCCCGTATCCCTCCCCTGCTACATTATGTGTGCTAATCGTAATACCGTCTTTTCTCCCTTATCCGTCCTTTCCCACCCATCTTCCTCAGTCCCTTTCCCTTTGGTAATTGTTAGTCCATTCTTGGGTTCTGTGAGTCTGCTGCTGTTTTGTTCCTTCAGTTTTTGCCTTGTTCTTTTACTCCACAGATGAGTGAAATCATCTGATACTTGTCTTTCTCTGACTGGCTTATTTCACTGAGCATAATACTCTCTAGCTCCATCCATGTTTTTGCAAATGGTAGGATTTTTTTTCTTCTTATGGCTGAATATTATTCCATTGTGTATCTATACCACATCTTCTTTATCCATTCATCTACTGATGGACACTTAGGTTGTTTCCATTTCTTGGCTGTTGTAAATAGTGCTGCAATAAACATAGGGGTGCATCTGTCTTGTTCAAACTGGGTTGCTGCATTCTTAGCATAAATTCCTAGAAGTGGAATTCCTGGGTCAAATGGTATTTCTAGTTTGAGTTTTTTGAGAAACCTCCATACTGCTTTCCACAATGGTTGAACTAATTTATATTCACACCAGCAGTGTAGGAGGGCTCCCCTTTCTCCACATCCTCACCAACATTTGGTGTTGTTTGTCTTTTGGATGGTGGCCATCCTCACTGGTGTGAGGTGATATCTCATTGTGGTTTTAATTTGCATTTCTCTGATGATTGGCAATGTGGAGCATCTTTTCATGTGCCTGTTGGCCATCTGAATTTCTTCTTTGGAGAAGTGTCTGTTCAGATGCTCTGCCCATTTTTTAATTGGATTATTTGCTTTTCTGTTTGTTGTAGTGCATGAGCTCTTTATATAATTTGGATGTCAACCCCTTATCGGATATGTCATTTATCAATATATTCTTCCATACTGTAGGATGTCTTTTCGTTGTATTGATGGTTTCCTTTGCTGTACAGAAGCTTTTTAGTTTGATATAGTCTCACTTGTTTATTTTTGCTTTTGTTTCCCTTGCCTGGGGAATATGTTCATGAAGAAGTTGCTCATGTTTATGTCCAAGGGATTTTTGCCTATGTTTTTTTCTATAAGTTTTATGGTTTCGTGACTTACATTCAGGTCTTTGATCCATTTTGAGTTTACTTTTGTGTATGGGGTTAGAAAATAATCCAGTTTCATTCTCTTACATGTACCTGTCCAGTTTTTCCAACACCAGCTGTTGAAGAGGCTGTCGTTTCTCCCTTGTATATCAATGGCTCTTTTATCGTATATTAATTGGCCATATATTTGTGGGTTTATATCTGGACTCTCTATTCTATTCCATTGATCTATGGGTCTGTTCTTGCGCCAGTACCAAATTGTCTTGATTACTATGGCCTTGTTGTAGAGGTTGAAGTCAGGGAGTGTAATCTTCCCTGCTTTATTCTTCCTTCTCAGGATTACTTTGGTTATGCAGGGTCTTTTGTGGTTCCATATGAATTTTAGAACTATTTGTTCTAGTTCATTGAAGAATGCTGTCAGTATTTTGATAGCAATTGCATTGAATCTGTAGATTGCTTTAGGCAGGATGGGCATTTGGTCAATATTAATTCTTCCTATGCATGAGCATGGGATGTGTTTCCATTTATTTGTGTCTTCTTTAATTCTCTCAAGGGTGCCTTGTAGTTTTCAGGGTATGAGTCTTTCACCTACTTGGTTAGGTTTATTCCTAGATATTTTATTCTTTTTGATGCAACTGTAAATGGAATTGTTTTCCTGATTTCTCTTTATGCTGGTTCCTAGTCTTTTTAATATGAAATGATATCCCATCACTTCTGCTGTTTTCGATTTATTGTAAATGAGTCACTAAATCTGGTCCACACTCAAAGTGAGAGGATTACACAGGGGTGTGAATACCACAAGGTAGGTATGTTCATTGGCTAGGGCTGCTGTAATAAAGGACCACCAACTGGGTGAGTCAGTAGAAATTTATTGTCTCAGTTCTGGAGGCTAGAATCTGAGACCAAGATGTCAGCAGAGTTTCTTTCTGGGTGCTGTGGGGGACAGTCTGTTCCATGCCTCTCTCCTAGGCTGTGTGGTTTGTCAGCAATCTTTGGTCTTCTTTGGCATGTACATGCATCACCCTGATCTCTGCCTTTATCTTCACACGGTGTTATCCCTGTGTGTGTTTGTCCCAGTCCAAATTTTCCCCCTTTAAAGGAGGGCAGTCGTACTGTATTAGGGTCCACCCTAATGTCCTTATCCTAACTTGGCCACATCTGCCAAGACCCCTTCTTCAAGTAAGGTCATGTTCACAGGCTCTGGGGGTTAAGACTTCAATATATCTGTTTTGGGGGGACACAATTCAACCCATACCAGTGAGCATCATTGGATGCCACTTTAGAGGCTGTCTACCACACACCCTTAGTCTGGAAGATGAAGGAGGCAGTGTTACAAGAGCCTAGTGGGGCAGCAGCCGCGTGAAGGGAGCTAGGGCGCGGTGTCTGGCCAGAGTTGGAGGCACAGAGAAGACTTCATTTTTGCCAGCAAGGCTACAAGAACAGAGAGGAAATGGGAGAATAGCCTGGTTTATTCCCTACTCTGCTATACCTACCTTCTGGTATTCCCACTCCTGTGTAATCCTCTCACTTTAAGTGTGGATCAGATTTAGTGCATCATTTACAATAAATTGAAAACAGCAGAAGTGATGGGATATCATTTCATATATAAAAAGACTAGGAACTAATATTAATATTAATATTGTCACCCCAAAGTAGACGGTCCAGTCTTCCTTGCTGAAGGTTAATTTACAAGGGCACCTGCAGAAGTCAACCCTGCTGTCAGACAGAGCAGTGCTGAGAGAGGCAAGGCATGGGTCAGAGGGCAGTGGTCCCGGGACTGGCATATATGTGTCACATTAGATCTGCAGCAAGGCATGCCTGAATACTTGCAGCAAACACACAGAGACATTGCAGGAATATTTAAAATTTTTGAGGTTAACACAGCAATACCTGATAGCCATTGGACACCGAATGGAATAGTAGCTCAAGGTAGTTCACAGGTTCAACTTTAGATTGTGCTACATTCCTTTTTGATACTTTCTCAGTTGTGGTGACCTAACTAGTTTGGTAAATGGTATTTTTAGGTATATCTATGAAAAAAGGAGCCATGAATAAAATGCCTAAGACACTAGGGTTTGTGAATTGAGGAAGTTTGGGAACTTCTGACATTAGGCATTGTTTATATTATATTCCTCATGGCCATACTTATAGAGCATACATGGGGAAGTTAACTTTTCTATGTCTTGGTAGCTAACTTCCTGTCCACAGTCACTCCATTTTGACCAGAGAATTACTGAATTCAAGGTTGGCCTTTGAGAACTGTGCAGAGCTGGGATAGTGTTAGAGAAAAGGAGACGTCTTTGTAAGAAACTGAAGGTAACATTTGTGGATTCTGGAGAGTGAGGTGCTCAGATTTTAGTGATTCATTCACGAAGGATGCTGTTTGAAAGAAAGAAAAATCTGGAGAAGTATATACATACATTCTAGCCAAAGCAAATAGTTGTCAGTTCCTTACAGACTGCACGTCTATGTATAGTTCCAGCCCTTCCACCTGCTGTTCTTCCTGCCACAGCAGGCTTCCTCTGTTGTCTACCTGTCTCCCTTTCCTCCAAGGGGATGATTCTCCCATAGGGGCTCAGCCAAGGGCTCACTTAACTCCAGGAAGGTTTCCTTCATCCCCAAGACGGGCTAGGTGGCCGTTCTGTCCTTCCATAGCTGCTGGTGTCTTCCGCCTTACAACAGTTACCACACTGGCCCAGAAAGCATCTCTGTGCCTTTCTTCTTTGCTGGTTATAAGCCCCATGAGGGAAGCAATCATTTGTGTTATGTCACCACTGAATCTCTAGTACCTCCTACAGAGCCTGGCATATAGATTGTCTGTAAATATTAAAAGAATTATTATTTTGGAACCAGATTAAAAAAACGAGGTCACAGCCTTCATTCCGGGGAGCCCAAGAGGATGCTTCCATTGGTGACAGAGTATCTTCTGTCATGGTCCTCAAAGACACGATACCAGGAAGTGTAGTAAGATCCAGATATTCACATCATGCATAAACGACCCTTTGTGGTGGTGTCTTATGGCCTTCCTTGTCTTTTCAAGGTCACTTAGCAATTTCCAGTTTATGACTTAGTCTCTTCCATGTTAAGTCAGTCTTTTTGGGGAAAGAAAAGCTTTCTTTTCATGGAGAAGGTAGTCTAACGTTGGGTCATTTACATGTTTTTTACTCTGAGGAGGGGCCCATCTGCTCTGCAGCTGTCTTCTGACCCCTGGCGCCCCTGTGGTGCAGCTCATCCTCGTTGGCTATGGGCATCTTGTTTGGTACCTGCCCAGTTACTGGGTGTCATCTGGCACCCTTGATGATGTCCAGGTCCAGCCATGCCTGTGACCTTGAAGCCCTTATATTTCTGCATCTCCTTCCTTTCAAACTTGGGTCTCTTCTGATTTACAGGACACCTAGGTTCCTAGGAAGCCCAGGACACGCAGCTGCCTTCCCTGTACCGCCTTGGAGTGTGTGCATCCCTCGGGCTCTCAGGAGAGTCCACCCCCAGTGTTATTTATTTATTTGTTTTTTAAATTAAGGTATCATTGATATACAATATTATGAAGGTATCACATGAGGAACATTCACCCCTATTATCAAGTCCCCCCCCAACTGCCATCACTGTCCATCAGTGTAGTAAGATGCTATAGAGTCATTACCCCAAGTGTTATTTTGATCACCTAAGCACCATGTCCCTGTGCTGCCAGGCTGAACGCCAGGCTCCCTCGAGGCAGCTTACACTCTTTCCAGGATAATTCCTGAAAAGCCAGGCCTAGCTGAAGTTTCTCCGTTATTCCGCCAAACCTCCTCGGGGGTCCCATTATTGCACTCATGCCAAGGCCACAGCCAAGGCTCCGAGAAATAGGGTGTTGGGAACTGTCTCAGTGACCCACCACAGACCACAGAGCATGTAAACTCTGATCGCACATCCTCTAAATCCTTCTCTTCCTTCTCTACTTTGTGACTTAATTTTACAAACTCTCTAAGTGCAGTCCTCTAAACTTAGTCTTTTTTGCAATTCAAAATGCAACCTTCTTTCACCTTAGTGCCTAGCTCTGACTAATCAAAAGCATTACGGCTTTTGAAGGATTATTTTTCCTCTGGGTATAAAAACACTTTATTTGAAACCTCAAAGCGAAGCAGTGACTTCTTTGTTATAGGTATCTGCCCTCCCTTTCCCCAGGGAACTTAGCTTCATGCTCGAGGCTCAGCTTTGCTGGTGGAAAGATAACAAGTTCAAAGAAGAGAGGTGGGTGAGGGCAGGCAGGGAAGGAAACTTAATATCAAAGATATTATCATATTACATTTGTGGTTACAACTTATATTGTATTTATGTTATATTTGTATTACCCTGTGGTTTACAAAATGCTTTCATGCATGTTGTGTTGAAGTAGTATAGAGTAATGACTAAAAACCCAAACCTTAGACGTGGGTTTTGACCATGGTTTAGCCACTCACAAGCAATGTGATGTTGGATAAGCTCATTTAACTTTCTTTATCTGTAAATGAAAACAAAGGGGATCATAACAGAATCACACTTATAAGGCTACCAGCCTTAAATAAGACCTCATCTATGTAAAGAACTCACATAACACCTGGTATACATTATTTATAGTTGGCATGACTTCTACTTCAAGAAAGTGAAGAATGTAAATAAGGGTCACACTGCTGTTTTTTAAACCACTATTACTCTCTTTGGAGCTTCCTTCTTCCACAAGATTTGTTCAGACTCCAACCTTAGTCATGGATTTCCTTTTCTTTGTTTAGAGTTGGGGAAAGGAAATGCAAGTCCTTAAAATATCTGGCAGTTGGTATATGCCACTGTCTATATGGTCATGACCCTATGCTGCCCCTAGGCTAGGCAGGGCTTGGGGACTTTGTCAGCTGACACTGGGAATTTGGGAACCTTCAGCCCAGCTTCCCTCCTGGGAGGCAGGGGCAGCGAGCAGGTCCAAGCCCCACCTGGGAGTCTGCGGCCCTGCGGATGTCTCCATGCCTCCCCTTCCTTATGCAGTGACACTTTCTCTTTCCCCCTCTGGGCCAAACTAACGTGATCTCAAGAAGTTTGCACTTTAGGAACAGAAATTGGGAATGATGACTGGTGTCAGAACATTTCTACTTTCTCTGGGGCATCTCTTGTACTATAAGCCTGAATCCAATAAAAAAGAGTTTTAGGAATGAATATTTTGATAATATTGAAAATAAAGATAAATCATCAGACTTAATTGTAAGATTTAGAGCAGGCTTGCAGAAAGTAGAAAAAGGAATCAGTCCAACACTGAGTATTTGAATGGTTTAGGAATCTGTCTTAGTAATTGAATGGATTTAGGAATCTGTAATTAGATCTCTAGGATCGTTAAAGATGAGAATGCAAATATATATATATATACAATGAAACAAAGAAAACTTTGCAAGAAGATCTAGACTATATAGAAGAGTGGGAGAGAAATTAACTAACACTGAAAACTCAGATTTATAAGAGAAAAATATGGACATATTTATTAAAATTAAAAAATAGTTATGATATGTGATATATAAGCAAACTAAAAAAATAAAATGATAGACTTGGAGAAACTATTGGTAATACAAAAGACAAAGGGTTTAGATACATAAACATACACAGAATACTTAAAACTTGGAAAAGGCAAGCTAGTAGAAAAATGGAAAAAAGTATGTGCTCAAAAAAAACCACATGACAAGTTGACATGATATGTCAATTTACAGACATTAGACTGATGGAATTAAACACAGAAAAGTAAAGGTCTGTTCTGGGGAACATACACATAGAAGAGTGCATTCATATGCCAGTGATAGGATTTGTGATATCCTTTTGGGAGGGGACAGGACAATGCCTACAAAAATTAAAATAAAAAATACATGTATCTATTGACCTAGCAATTCCACTTACAGAAATATATTCCATGGAAATAAAAAATCAACTACAAAAGAAAATATATACAAGGATATTGTCATATTGTTCATAATAGCTAAATAAATTATAAACTCATAGCATGGAAAATTATGGGTTTATTAAAAGCAAAGAATTAGAGCTGTATTAGTCATTTTAGAGGGATTTCTGTGAACTACTGTTGACTAAGCAAAGACTTGGAGAAATGTATATAATATGATCCAAGTCTTATAAACCACTAACAGTTCTCCTATATAAGTGGCTGTGTGTATGTGTGTGTATGTGATTAGAGAGATATACAGATTTTAACATTGGTTACCTGCAGGGGTAGGGGCAAAGGAAAGATATCTAGATTAAAAAGCAGATGTATAGTCTCCAAATAAAAATCACACACACACATATACAAATCAGCAGAAAAAGGATAAATTTAGTTCTCTATATAGTGACTTACATGAATGGCCCATGATATTCTGTCCTTTCAATTTGCAGAGTAATTTGTATAGTATGATTCTACTTTTGTTAAAAAAAGTAAATAATCACCTATGTATGTATATATATGTTTCTACACGTTTATGTACTTATGCACATACATTGTACAAGGAAAAGTCATGAAATAGTCCACACTAAACTTACTACACACTTCAGGAGGTAGGAATGGAGTAAAGACAGGATTACACCTTTATTTTTTTCATTGCATAGTTTTACTTCTTAGACTAAGCTTGAATAAATTCTTTAATTTATAACATACCATATTTAAATAATAATACATTATATATATATATATATATATATATATATATATATATATATATATAATTTTTAGATTCTACAAATCTGTTGACTCAATCAAATAGCCCACTAATCCTGCCTGGCCAACATTACCTAAGCCAAACTCTTATCTTATCCCAAAGAGAAATTTATTCTCCATAGGCTGATTGCTAAGATGCCATTCTTCCACTCATCTCATCTACATTTCATCAGTTGCCTGGTAAGATATTTTATCCTCATATTTGTATATACTGAAGAAGGAATCAGAGGGCTTCCATGACTTGCCAAAGGTCACAGAGTTAAATAGGACCTAAATATAAATCTCAAATTACAGTTATTTTTCTTTCTTTTATATCACAAGTGCTGTTGAGTAAGTGTCTTCCTTCTTCCCCAAACCCAACACTTGTCCATGTTCTGGTGTTGGATCACTGTAAAGTTACTCATGCCCCATAATGACAATTTCCCCTCTGACCGTAAGGTACCATCTATTTTTCCCAGTCTCTGACACCTTCCTTTCTTCTTGTTTGGCTAAATCCTATCCATTCGTGAAATCATTTGGTACCTCCCAAGTGCATGGCATCAAAAGAAGACATAGCCCTCTTATCTGTCTATTTTCAAGTAAAATAGCCTGGTCCTTCAGATAATATGTGATAAGGATTTTTTAAGCCTATGTGGTAAAGAAATAATATGAACAACACTAGTAAAAAAAAAAACTCAGAACCTCAAGCTAGTACAGTGAAAGAAACAGAACGAAAATAAAAGGTTGTTATGGATTAAATGTGTCCTCCCAAAATTCCTGTTGAAGCCCTACCCACCAATGAGATGCTGTTTGGAGGTGGGGCCTTTGGGGAGGTGACTAGAATTAGGTGAGGTTATGAGGGTACGGCCCTCAGATGGAATTAATAGCCTTATAAAAAGAAGAGACATGAGCCTCATTCTGTCTTTAGCATGTGAGGATTCATTCAGGTAGAAGGCAGCTTCTATAAGCCAGAAGTGTTCTCGCCTGACACTGAATCTGCTGGCACCTTGATCTTGCACTTCCAGCCTCCAGAACTATGAGAAATGGATGTGTGTTGTTTAGGCCACCCAGACTGGCATTTTGTTATGTAGCTTGAGTAGATTAAAACAAAGGTGCAACCATTGAATAGAAATTGTTGATGCAATTAGTCTTTAACATTAGCTATTAGCAAGTGTCCAGACTGTTGGGCATATATATCTGTGCTTTTATTTCTTAAATTATACTTAGGTTGGCAGGATTTCTATGAGGACAGTCATTGAGTCATGGCCTTGTATTATCCCATCCCCTTGAATTCAGGCAAAACTTGGGACTTGCTTCTAACCAATAGAATATAGCAAAGGTGATGGGGATAGTCCCATGATTGTACATCATATAAGATTATCTTAACAGACTGAAAAGACTTTCTGTTGGTCTATGAGAAGGAGTAAGCGCTATGTTGTGAGAAGGCCATGTGGTGAGGAACTATGAGCAGCCTGTAGGAGCTGTGAGTGATTCTGAGATGACTGCCAGGTTAAAAAATGGACATCAGACTTACAGACGCAAGGAGCTAAATTCCACTAACAGCCACATGAACTTGGAAGAAGACCCTGAACTCGAGAAGGGAATGCAGTCTGGCTGACCCTTTGATGGCAGCCTTGTGCGACCCTGAGCAGGGGATCCTGCTACACTGTGCCTGGATTCCTGAACCATGGAAACTGTGAGATAAGAAATGTGTTTTGTTTGAAGCCACTAAGTTTGTAGTCATCTGGGATGCAGCAATAAAAATAGAATACAGGACTTAAGTACAAACCATGATGTCATAGAAAGTACACAGCTCTGGAACATAGGAGACTTGGGTTCATTCTTCATGTTCCAGTGAACTTGCTATGGGGCATCAAGCAAGTCACACAACCTCTGGGGGCTTTAGTGACCTGATATGTAATATGACAACCTTTTCAAGACCTCTTTAAGGTCTTGCTGCTAACACCTCCTGGCTAATGGTGACATTAATTGCTATAGGATTTTTAGCCATGTCACATATGCTGCATATTATCATCAGATATTTTAATCTGGTCCACTCACTTTATTTATTGTCATCGTCATCGCCCCCTCACCCCCCCCCCAACATCTATTAAAATAAGCCTTTTCAGATTCTGATTTAGAAATGCAGGAAGAGGTCTAAGGACCAATTCAGAAAGGAGCTTAAGAAAAATTGTGTGATGATCCTTATTACCTTTCAGAACTTAACGTTGTAAAATTGAGAAGCAAGACATAACACAAGGTCAAAAAAGAGGCAATGGGAAATTTACTTTCAGAAACCCTTCCAAGAATGTGAAAGATGGGTAGATGTGATTCCTCTCTCTATTTCTGGAGTATTGCGCAATGTAGGAAAACAGCAAACTGTGCATCCCAAGAGAGAAGAGTGCGCATTCCCCAGGTGAGACTCTTAGGTCAGAAGGCAGTGCCTTCTCATCCCCATTAGGGTGCTGGTGATTGGGAGGTTCATTTAGGGGTGTGCACTTCCTCATGCATAAAAGAGAAAAGTGAGCAACGATGGAGCCACCAACCTTTTTATTGTACTTTGTCACTATTGTGAAGCATCACAGTTCATATTTAGCATAAGTAATGAGCTTTGGAGATGCAAAGCCCCATGCTGCACAGGGTAAATGGTATATTCCCTCCTGATCCCACAGGGCAGTAAACAAAGGAGACTTCTGCTATAAATAGGACCTGGGTCAGGAAACGTTTCATGCAAGTATTAATAATCAATGCACTACACAGACAGTGTAAGGTGAGGGCTCAAGTAATTAGCATCCAGTTAGAAAAACCAGTGAAATCCTGAGGAAACGGAGACATGACTTCCTTAGTTTAGGTGGGGGTTGGTGGGACCAGATGAAAGGATTCTTTATTAATTTGATTTTCCCTCTTTGCACTGATTTAGCTCCACAGCTGGCACAGGAGTACTGGGGCTTCCTCTGAGAATCAGCCTTTGGAGCACCAGAGTTGGCGGTCATTTGCAAATTCCCCACGCGCCTGGAAGCCAAGCTGGAAGAGGGAGCTGCCAAAGCCAGCCGGCTAACCTGTGGCTGCTCGGCCGCCGGCGCCCCCTCCGCCCTGGGGAGGCTGCTCCACCGTCGGCCTCCCCTCAGCCCTTCCGACTGCGCCCGCTGCCGCTCGGCACGCACCTGTCTCACCTCCGGCCTTGGCAGAACGAAATGAGACAGCTGGAGTCAGTATAGTTCCTCTGTTTGAAGGTTGCCCAAATGAAAAACAAACAAACAAATCTGGTGAGTTTCGTGTTTCTTTTAAGTGTACAGAAAGAAATGCAGCTGCTAAGTGGTGTAGGAGATCAAAGGAGCCTTTTAAATTCAGGACACCAAAGAGTCCTAACTGGCTTGATCTCTGATGGAGATTTGTTAGAAAACTTTAGAAGGAAGTTGCGGAAGAGGATTAGGTCTATTAAACTGGTCTGAATTGTGAAAAGTTCTTTATAAAGCTCCTTAGGGGTCCTCGTTGCTGATGTGTGTGCAGAATGTGATAGTGTAGCGAACCCCAACGTGGTATTTTGGGTGGTGAGTCAAGCCTGCATTTGAAAACCATTTATATTTATTTTATAGAGTAATGTGATTGACTGCCTATTAATTTGCAGTTTCTTAGAAGCAAACAGGTATTCTGAATTCAGTAATTTGAGGCCTTTGAATGAAAGTGAAGTTGAATCTTAGTCCCCAAGTTTGAAGTTGTGTCTTAAAATTTAAAAATATTATGTAGGTAAAATAAGTGGCATATTATTTTCAGTGTACATTGCAGTATTTTAAATATTTAATATTTAATTGGAGCTTGGGTTCCGAATGATTGGAGCAAAAATTGTGTATTATTTTTTTATCAGTACCTTAGCAGTTGTTAATTTTAAAAAATGTTCTGTTTATAAAAGCATGTAAAATTACTTTGTCATGGCGGATTGCAATAGAAAAAGCAATAGATTTGAATATTCAGATTTTCTAAACATAAAATTTTATGTTTTTAAAAAATGTTACAGTTTCCACTTTATTTTAACCAGAATTGGTTAAATGGCTGATATGTAAACGGTTTGTCTTCAAAGTCATTTTTCTTTGATTTGACATTCTTTAAATGACTTGATCATGCAACTCCTTTATTTAGCAGCAGAAAATTAAAAAACTCTACCTTATGGATAAAACTAACATAGCAAATGTGTCTTATAATACATCTTAGTTGTTATGGTTGATAATATGTGTTTGGGTGATAAAATCTATCTTGGTTATTCACAGATTTTTTTTTCTCTTTGTTCCCCAAACTCATTTAGTTGCTTTTGGCTAACTTTTTTTTTTCCTGGCTAAAATAATGTATCTAAACAATTAATTTTTTAATCCACAAGTTAATTGAGAACTGTTCAATACCTAGTTATTTAAGTCAAGTTTGAATCTTGACAGCTTTAAGGGGCTTGCTGGGGAGGGAGGAAGAGAAAGTGAGTGTGGAAGAGGCCTTTGAATTAAATAATGTATAAAGGCTAAACATCAAACACTCGTGACTGTCATCTTCATCATTCTAAATCACAGCTGACCATGATATCTCTTCCTCCAATAAATTCTGACCTCCTTGGTGTAGTTCTTCCATTGACTTGATTTTCATTTTCTCAGTCTCTGGGATGTAGCTCCTTATAAAAGGTAGGTTTGAGGACAGGACCCCCCCAAAGGTAGGTTTTCATTTTGGATTCATCCCAGCCTAACTGAGGAATTCCAAAGGAGGTTCTGATTGGCAGGTCCAACCTCCTCCCAGTTGGAGGTCCTGGAGGTACCCAAGGTGTCCTTGTCCAAGAACGAAGCCGTAGCATTAGCTGGTTCTCCAGTGGAAGGCAAGTGAATACATGTATGCATCTAACTGCAAGGGAAACTCTAGTTTTTAAATGATGTATGTGGCATTTCTGGAAATGAAACTTTAAAAACAGGTTCTAGCCACTCAACCAAAAAAGCCATTTTTATGTATTCCCCCCTAAAATACTAGTATTAATCCACAGAGTTTAAGTTTGTGATTAGAGTCTGGTTTGACTCTTGGAAAGGAACTGGGATTGTCCATCTTCTGCCTTCAATGTGAAATGCCACCATTCTGATTTTGGTAGCTAGTGGTGTAGGTTGCAGTTTTCATTTACTAGTTTACATTTTAGAAGTAAAGCCATTCAGTTTCTAAGAGAAAGCCTCTAATATTTGTAAATTAATTTCATTAGAAAATTTTGAATTGGATATGTGTTTCACAAGCTACACGGGAGTTGAAAACTTTGTCAAGGTAGTTCCTTTTTAATTCCCAGTAAAATACATGTTG
This sequence comes from Smutsia gigantea, assembly GCA_032199065.1. Lineage (NCBI taxonomy): Eukaryota > Metazoa > Chordata > Mammalia > Pholidota > Manidae > Smutsia > Smutsia gigantea. The sequence continues at coordinate 118,547 of JAVSCE010017929.1, forward strand.
CTTTATGAAAAAAATATTTTAAACATGGTACATGTTCATTGTAAATGAATTAGAATGTACAGAAAAGTACAAAAACAGCTGTAAAAACCACTGAGTCTCCCTAGGCAGAGGTAACTATTAACTATCATGGTGTATTTATTAGTATGAAGTATGGATTTTTTTAAAAAGGGGAATCATACTGTGTACAAACTGCGTTCTGCCTATTCCCATAAATCATTAATTATTTTCAAGCACTCGGCTATTTATAAGTAGCTACATAATGTCCTATTAAATGGATAAACCATACTTCTTTAAAACATTCCTTTGTTGGTAGTTAAAATTCCATTTTATAGTAAGTAGGTATCAAAAGATTAGCTTGGTAACAGTGAATTTTAGATACTGAAAAAACAGGCTCTTCCCTGTTCCGAAAATGTGGATGTTTTAACTTCTCCAAAATGGAACACTTCATTATAGGAATGGATATAAGAGGTTCTTTATTTCTGTACTTCTGTTTTAATTTTAAGCATCACAGACACCTATTATAGCTAATATTGACTAAGTGAATTCTACAAAGATTCATTTAAAAAGACTTAATAGGCCATTTATACATTAAGGGAAACACCTTGTGAAGAGTCTCCTTTGCAAGTCATTTAGAACACTTTTCTCCCTGGAAGGTCCCATTACACTTGTACATTTGCAAGCAAATAGGATATTTGGCTTTATTAACATTCTCAAGGTACTTTTCATACTACTTCCTCTTGTATAACAATAGAAATGTCAGCTTAGGTCTGTGCTTTTATTTGGGAGGTAAGGGGTGATGGATTTTTAAAGACCAGTTATCAGCTACTAGCTTAACATAGCACCTGGCTAGCAGTCCCTGACTTAACAGTTACCCACTTGACACTAAAATTCTTAGTAAGACATTTTAAAGATGAATGCATAATACTTCCAAAGACTGGTATTGACAGTCAACCTATTGCCAGTATCTGGGAGAAATATTTCACTGGACTAAAAAATATCAGTGATTCAAGGTTCAGTGTGACCAGAAAATAGGAAGAAATCCACTTTATGCCATTTCTTGTGTTTGCCTCCTAATTCACAACCTCACGGTCTATACCAAAGAGGGCACTGGGTTTCCATCCCTTTACTGGGTATTGTTTTTGCTTTTGAGAAACCAAAGTACTGTGTCCATCTTTCTACTAGGTATTAGTATTTCTCTTTCTAAAGCTGTTGGAGATGGCAGACCATGTAAACAACTGTGTGGAAGGGTGGAGGATGAACCATGGTGATGGTGCCCTGCACCCTGGGTGAGCTCAGCAGGTAGGCAGGGAGACCAGAAGCCTGGAAGCAGTGCACATGGCATTGATGTCTTCCGTCTCCTCAGCCAGAGCTGCCTGAGCAGGGCTGTGCAATTTGTGCTCTGCCCAAATGAACAAGTCAGTGGAGCCTGTCTCAGAAAGGAGCAGCGCCTTTTTGAAATTTGTGTATGCATATGCCTGTCCATGCTTCACACAGAGTCCCTACGTATCCTAGTGGTCACCTTGCCTTTAGATCATCAGACTGGTTAGGTAGGAAGAATACTCACAAGGCCAGTGGAACCATAGGGCAAATACTACTAGACCCTGCAAACTGTCAGGTAAATCTGTGTAATCAGCCTACCTTGAAACAAGTCTGAGAAGAGGACATGACCAGCGCCCAGCTGGGCCAAGACTGAGGCCAAGGAAAATTCTCAATACCTTCTTGTCTGTTAGCAGACACCAGGCTGAACTCTTTTACTGAGATTGGTTGCAAATCTGTTAGGTAACAGATGTGTTAAAAAGTACTAGGAGGAAGACAAGATGGCCGTCCTCTGGATGGTGAGATTATGGGATTATGAAGGATTGTAATTCTTCTTAAAAATGACCTGAATATAATATTTGAATAATCAGAAAAATGAAAGTCATCCTTAGCTAAGAAGAGAAAATGACTCAAATACGTTTTATATTCGTTAGTGCTCTAGCAAAATATTTGGGCTTTCTTGTCTCTTTTTCAATTTATTTTTTTCTTAATTAGTGTACATGTCTAATGAGACGTCAGTAATTGTATTTTGCTTCTGAGTTGAAGTATTAATGATGGTCTATCACACAGTTTGGTTAGATATGGTGGAAAGAGGAGAAGGATTGCCTAATCACCCAGATATTCTCCTTTCCTGGTGTAGTAACACCATGAGGTGCACCTGAAACAACTCTTTTAATCTCAACAGTTTTCCCTCCTTGCTCTGGTTAGAGAATGTCAGTGTACTGGGAAACTGAGGTTATGTGATCTGGTGGGCCAGATCCAATTAATGTTTTTAATTGTGTTTTCAAGATGTAACACACCCAGGGAGATTTGTTCCAGATGGATGCAGTACAAAATGAAAAATAAAATAAAACCCCCTCCAAGCACAATATTGTTCTGGATATTTCTTGGAGGCATCAGCAGGTTTTAAATCATTGGAAGATGGGCTGAAGGCATTCTCTGCATCATTGTGCCTTTCCAGTTATTTGAAATAATTTTGAGTTTTAAAGGCTTTTTCTTGTGTGCTTTATTCTCTGTTATTGCTGAACATTATATTTAAAAAAGTATCAGAAAAAGACATAAAAGTCATACTATGGATAATTGTGAATCTTAAGAGTATTTTATATGACATACCCAATATTTCTCTTAGTGCATAAAAATTTCAGCATGTGTTTGTGTGTGAATGTGCATACTTTAAAAGGTCAGAGACAATACAAAAACTTGTTTAGAAAATACCAATTTAAAAAATGGAAATTATATGTAGTAGAGCAGACCATTATATAAAAACTAATGAGGCATACATTTGACTGTTTTTGTGTGTGCGTAAATTCACAAATTATTGGGATATTTAAAGACACTGAAGAAGGGAATTCAATTATGTGGTAATTTCTAAAGGTGTTAAGATTCCTTATTTGACAGATATCCTATATGGTAGAAATAAATAATATTTGAAACTGGCTCTTAGGTCCGCAAAAAAAAAAAAAACAAATTTTGGGGGAGGATATTTTTGAAAGTAAATTAATTTGGATTTAGATCAGTCAAGACTTCACCTGCATGACACATTAGGTTTACAAAGTGACTGGTTTTATCTTGGTGCTCTTAGCCTAATAACTCGTTCTAACAACTGACAGCTAAAGGAAATACTTTGTGGATTAAGATATTACTCCATATGTAATGTGATTTGGCTTGTTGTATTGTTGAGGAGTCTTAAGATTCATCCCCAGAGTGTCCTAGGGTATTACTTCTCCTTGCTTTTGCAATAATGTAACTTTCCTTTTGGATTTAGGTTGGCTTAGCAAAGTAAAAACATTCTTTGACTTTATCTTACAGTTTAGAGAAGAGGGTGTTAAGTGTCTGAGGAATAAAACTGTTTAGGTAATCTATTTCATGTTAAATCATCACCCAGAAAATTGAAAATTAATTGCGTCGAGCATGGAGTAGGAGATGTAGTCTTTGTTCTGGATCAGACCATGGGGAGAATTTACACACCCATACAAGATGAAAACTTAAGGTAGTTACAAAATAATATGTTTAAACTATGCACACTAATAAACCTTAGCTTACAGCAGGCCTCTGCATTGGTACCTCAAGCCTCACTTTTAGGTAAATCAATGAAGCAGTTTGCCATGAAATTCTTCCTACCAAAGACTCCATAATCTCTAAAACAAGAAGAATAATATAAACCCTTTTCAAATGTTTAGGCCATGATCACTACCACTGAGGTCTTGCTCCCAATTTAAATTTCTGTGTAGAGTTAAAATCACATAAAGATAACATAGCATGAGCATCTTTGGTTAAATACTGTAACTATTTGAGCCTAGTTGGGGTAGTTGCTTCACTTTTTTAAAGCTAATCACATTAGGAGAAAGACTTGTTGACAGTTGCCTGGAGCAGGTGTGGAAAGCTAGGAATCTTTTCAGCCTAGGCACCATCATAACAATTGTTTCGATAGCCACATTCACGCCTTGCAGACAGGAGGGGCCTGGGTATGCTGTTTCTTTACCTGAAGGTTCCTAGGCATCACTCTGAAAGCAGAATTTTCAGGTAGGTGGTTATTCAAAGAACAAATATTTGAAATTGGTGATGATTCAGGAAGCAAATAGAAGGAGCTGTTTTAAACTGTTCTTTCAATTTGAGTACAACTGCTAAACTAACAATGTTGTTGAGTTTTAGTACAGGAAATAAAACACCTGCCAAGGATATCTTTTTCTTTTAAATAAGTCTCTGAAGGACTGGAGCAAAATCCCTGACTTGCATAGCCGAAAGGATTTGAATTGTGTAGAATCTCAGGTTACGTACAGATTTGGGAGAAAGGGCCAAATTATTTTCTCATTCCTTCTATTCTTTGTTGGCCATTTCTCTTAGCCTCTTTGAACACAGAAAAATGATGATGTGCAAACATTCACTTGTGAAACATTTCTCTGTGCGGTAGCGCCCCTTATCCATGGTTTTGCTTCCTATGGTTTCAGTCGCCTGGGGTCCACCTCAGTCTGGACGCAGATGATCCTCCTCTGACACATTGTCAGGTCAGTAGTAGGCCAGGCCTACGTCACTCTGCCTGTGTTGTTCACCTCACTTCATCTCCTCAAGCAGGCATTTTATCCTCTCACATCATCACAAAGAGGGGTGAGTACAGTACAATAAGATGTTTTGTGACAGACCCCATTCACGTATTATAGAATATTGTCATAATTATTCTATTTTATTAGTTATTGTTAATCTCTTACTGGGCCAGATTTGTGAATGAACTTTACCATAGATATGTACGTCTAGGAAAAAACACAGTATGTAGAGCGTCTGTTATTATCTGTGGTTTCAGGCATCCACTGGGGGTCTTGGAACGTATTCCCCATGGGGAAGCAGGGAGTAATGTAAAGATTGGGAGACCTTGCCAGTTCTAAATTGACCATTTGGCAAATGTGGAAATCAGTACTGTTGCAGAATAAAGGCTAAAATTTCGCAGGCAAACTGTTTTGTGGGAGCCATTTGATCTGGTGGCGTTTGAATAGAAAATCCCTTTGAGATTATTAACTTTCAGCAAAAGCTGTTGAATAGGCGTTGCATAATCTGCCCAACTATGGCAACTGATTTCTTTAAACCAAAATTTCATTTCTCACCTTTTGTAATGACTTCACCTTTTACAGAATTTGTACCGCATAGGACAATTAAAATGGAATATGGGTTTGGAACATGCTCTCTCTTTTTTTAAATGTGGCTATTTTAGTTTGTGATTTATGTAGGCTCCTTCTGCTCAAATCTCATTTTGCAGCTTGTCTCTATCAGTGTTTATCATAGTGGGAGCAAAATAATGGGGCCTTGGGATCTGCATTTCAACAGGTATTCCAGGGAAACCTCCCCTCCACCCCCCCACCCCCGTAAAGAAGATTTTTTACTTGGCACTTTGATACACGTTTTCACATGGAAGAAATTACCAGTATGGTTAAGCCTGGATTGTCTAGGAGTTTAGTTTATCCAATGCACCACAGATTAATGCAGAGCTGACATATTGTATGACTGGTCTAATAATCCCAAGTGATGAATGTAAGTATAATAGTTAATGGAGGGAACATTTCAGGGCATTTTCTGAGTTTTCAAAATAAAGAGGTCAGTTCTTCAATATCATTGTCAATCACTGTCATTACTGTCATGATTTACAATGGCCATTTACAACACTGTGCTTTTAAAATTGAGCTAAGAGGTTTAAGTGGTTTCCAGACTGTGGGAAGAAACTGACCTACAGCTGATAATTTATAGCAAAGACATATCCATATGTAAATAAGTCAATGCTAAAATCTAATAATATATAATTCAGTCATTGGTACTCATGTTGATGTTTTTCTGCTGAAATTTTGACTCTTCACAAGCCAGAAGAATGGCTTAACACACCAAAAGTAAACATAACACATCCCATCTTGATATGCTACTGAAAACAATAGAATGAGTTAAATAACAGCCAGGAGAGGCATAAGCTATTAAAATCTGCTGATTTGAGGCTTTAAAAAATACTTAAATTCGTGAATAAAATAAACTATATGAATTAACACATATGTATATAGAGAAGGGAGTAATTTGTGAGAGAAACAGTATATTTAATCATGTTCCAGAAGGGCAGATAAAGCAAATTTTTGTGATTTTGGAGGTTCCTAACATCAAGTAGCTCACAACTATTAGTAATCCTATGATTATAGTATGATACGATAAATACCATCTTAAACACACAAATGTTAGGAGAAAAGATAGGTAGAGTTCTAAAAGAAGATCCTAGAGCTGCTTATAGATACTGTAAGAAATGTTTGCCCAAGAAAAGTTTGCATAACATCATTATTGTTAATCCTGGTGGCAGTTGACCTGGAAATCAGGTATTTCTTGGATTATTTTTTCACTATGTGTAGTTCAACTTTAGTCTGTGGCTTTGGGGTTTGTGGTTTCCTCACTTCCTTTGTGTGTGTAAATTGTATACAAGTAGACTTGAAACCAATTTGGGGCTTTGATAAAATGCCTCTAAAATAATGCTGTTCCGCATGCATTTCTGCTTTAGAAATTCAGTGCTTTTAAGCAAATAGCCCTGGAAATGGTGTTGAAGGGCATAGAATTGTAGCTTTTGCAAATGGGAATGGATGTCACAGAAGTACATGTATTGGCCTTAAAGGATAGTTTGAGATTAAAAAAAAAGATGAATAGGTGGTAGACGTGGCTGCTACCAATGCTGTGTGTCTTTCTACTTGGGAAAGCTGGTGATGCTGAGGGGGCTGGTTCACTGGGTTCTCTTAAATTATATCCTCCATACCATAGCCATTTCTTCTTCAGTAGCTAGAAAAGGAGATGAAGAAAAAAAACAGAATTCACAACAGGGGAAAGGTAAGTAGAGTGTTAGATTTTAAGTAATCCAGGTGAGGTGCTTAGACTTTTAGCTGCTAATTGAAGAGAAACCTGGCTAAGAATGAGAAGCAGCTTGAGGCCAACCGGATGTTAAAAGATACTGAACATTTAGGATGAACTTCCCAGAAGACCTTACATGCTAAGAAAAGTTTGAGGGTGGTTAAAGGAAACCTAATGTACCAATGAGAAACTTATTTGACTTCTTTAGAAATTGCTTTCTAATACCAGCTTTTAAAGTGATGTTCATTTAATGAGAAGTTTTGTTTTCATTTGCCAAATTTTATGTGTTAAGAAGTAGAAAAACCTATTCTTCTATGAGGAAGATCTGACTAGCATTATCCACATTTGTGTGGCAGGGCACTCTGAGGGAGGCGGCATTGCCACCTGGTGGGGGTATATTAAAATTGCAAGTTTAATTTCAGTTTCAGGTAGGCACTTTTAAATAAATGATAAATACTAAATAGCACAATAGAGAAGTGACAGGAATATTATATCACTTTTTCTTAAAAGATCAGTTTCTTTGAAACATATGGTTAAAAAGACCATAAAACCTCCGGAAAGCAGAAGCTAGAAAAGAATCCTTTAACTGGCAAAAATCTCCTGCACTGATGGGATCTTTCATAGTAAAAGCAAAGCACTGAATACTAAGGAAACAATGTCTTCCTTGATAGGTAAGTGAGTAGAACATTGTCAGAGCATTGCATGTGACATCTGTCAAGTTTCAGAGGAAAGAAGAGATTGTCGGTCCCTTGTCTGTCACTCATGGGGACAGTACTTGCTGGATTTATTAAGTCAATGATATGCAGCACACAGACCCTCAAAAGCAGGCCGATATTCTCAAGGCTATATAAGTCTAATATTTTTAGCAAGAAATGAGTAACTCAGTGGTTGCTTTCTCCATTCCTTTGCTTGGCCTTTGTGGCTGATACTACTTTTAGCACCCTTTTCCCATCTACATAATTTTTTACATGAAGAATGAGGTTTCAAATCATCCAGACATACCATCAGAATCTATAGATAAATGACTGCTTTGGCACCATGCTTACAGAAACTAAATTTCCTGTAATGAACTTCAGGATAGTAAGAGCAAAACAAATATATATCCTTTTGAACATTGTTCTTTGCATAAATCTTCAAGTAGTTTAGCCATCAAGCCATAAAATCACACAAGCCTCTCCTCTTTTTCATTCACCTCATTGTGCGAATTCCCTTCCTGAAGAGCTGACGACACTTGTTGAATTGAGTGTCATTTAGGCATCTTGCAGAGAAATGTCTTTTGAGAGGTGAGCAACCGAATGTCACTATGAACTTTTGATATATTATCAGTGATTTCTTGAGAGTGATAAGGTATGCTAGTCTGATTTTGTATCCTTTCTGTTTGTTTTACACACAGACAATCCCTTCCGCCATTTCCACAATTTCGTCTTCTGTTAGAAAAATTATACCCTACAAGGTGCTGCCTAGATATGCTGCAGTGGTGACTTCCAAACTTGTTCAGGTGGTTGAGACCCTGGACACTGGGAAATTCTTGGTGGCATAAGCATAGTAATGATAAAACAAGCCTAGAACTGCTAAGTAGGTATTTGGAACTCAGTCATGCATCACCTCATACTAGATTTTATTATATACAAGTGGCAGCAACAACTGAAGGTTGAAGAAAACTTATGAGATTGACTTGGTCACGCTTTGCTTATTAACCCATTGTTTCCCTTTGAAAATTGGAAAAAAAATTATATTGGTTGAAAACTATCCCATTGTCTCTTGTACATACCAGTGTTTTGAAGCATAATTTAAAAAATATTATGCTAAGTTCAGTGTGTCTCAACACTGGATGTGTATTAGAATCACCTGAAGAATTTTTAAAAATCACACCAATACTTGGCATCCACCCCATTTATTGAGATTTTGTTCAGGCATTCGTAGTTTTAAAAAGTTTTCCTGGTGATTCCAAGTGTACAGCCCAAGGCTACAGATATCATACTGGGCAAGGCTATGAATAGATGTTGGGTAGATGGATGCATTCAGCTTCTGGATCTTATAAGCCAGTCCCACCAAGGTGTGTCTGTTTTTCTGCCTTTTGTTGGTTCCTCATGTGCATTAACTCCTTTAATACTTGGTTAAAATACTGTCATCATTAGGGTAGGTAGTATTGCCTACTGGACAGAGCATGAGCAGTGAAGTCAGGCAGATTTGGTTGAAGTTCTAACTCAACCATATACATATTGATGCTTGACTTTCTGAGCTTTTATTTCCTTAACTATACAAGGCAAGTTAAGGTGAAGTCAGTCACCACACATAAACAGGGCTTCCTGTTGTTACTGTTCATACCTTACTGCTCATGCATCCACACCTCCCTTCTCTATGACATTGATAATACTAGTAGTTATGGTTGTATTGCAAATGTGATCTGGGTTTGGAACTAGATTTCACATGTTTTTGTCAGGAGTTTGTCTCCCATTTCTTCGTTATTCCCAATCTTCTTTTCATTGTTCCCAATCCTAGCTTAAATATATGCTAGCCCTTACACAGCTCTCTGCATAGTTAAATGTTGATTATAGACCATCTTTTCCTGATTTGAAAGTGACACAGAGTTGCTAATGTAGACTTGAAAACAATCACATAGAATCAATTGAACTACTTCATGGTTCAATTAATAAACTCTGTAGAGTTAAATTAAAGGCATGTGAAATATGCTTTGAAATATTTGCTCAGTCCCAAGTAGAACCACCATTTTAAACTAACATGAAGATATAATGACATTTTCATTTAAGACACATATTTTCATTAATAATTAGAGGCCATATAATTGTATAAATGCATGCACAAAATCAGAGAGTCTGCCAAGAACTATCAGTGGACAATTTTTATTTATGACTTCTTTCTAATGTGAAATCAGTTACTGTGGCCTTTTTCCTCTGAACTCAGATTTAGCTTTGATTATGTCTAGGAACTGTGCCTTGTTGTCCTAGAAGTTTCACACTGTGATGCCAAGAGCAGATGGAAAAAGGTGCTATAATATTGCAATGTAGTCTTGCAAATAGGAGTGAAGAATCAACCTTCTAAAATTTCATAGGCTTCTGCTTCTAATAGCTGCACCTGTGTAGTTGTTGCAAATAATTTTATAATGAAACCACACTCCTTTTTGGGAGCTTATCTTTCTTTTAGGCTTCAAGTCTGGTTCCGTAATGACTCACTTGGGCTCCTGCCTGTGAAACCAGGACAGGTAGAAAGGCTGCCCGTAAAGTTGAAAGTAGGAAGGGTTTGAGTCAAGGCTGAAGGTATATTCTGTGCATGCTTCAGACCAAGGATGAGCAGCTAAAGGGGAAGAAAGCCAACAGCACAAAATACATGCAATCCATCATTAGAGAAATGCAAATTAAAACCACAATGAGATATCATCTCACACCAGTAAGGATGGCCAACATCCAAAACACAAACAACAACAGTGCTGGTGGGATGTGGAGAAAGGGGAACCCTCCTACACTGCTGGTGGGAATGCAAATTAGTTTAACCATTGTGGAAAGCAGTATGGAGGTTTCTCAAAAAACTCAAAATAGAAATACCATTTGACCCAGGAATTCCACTTCTAGGAATTTACCCTAAGAATGCAGCAGCCCAGTTTGAAAAAGACATATGCACCCCTATGTTTATTGCAGCACTATTTACAATAGCCAAGAAATGGAAGCAACCTAAATTTCCATCAGTAGATGAATGGATAAAGAAGATGTGGTATAGATACACAATGGAATATTATTCAGCCATAAGAAGAAAACAAATCCTACCATTTGCAACAACATGGATGGAGCTAGAGGGTATTATGCTCAGTGAAATAAGCTGGGCGGAGAAAGACAAGTAGTAAATGATTTCACTCACCTGTGAAGTATAAAAACAAAGCAAAAACTGAAGGAACAAAACAGCAGCAGAGTCACAGAACCCAAGAATGGACTAACAGTTATCAAAGGGAAAGGGATGGGAGAAGGTAGGTGGGAAGGGAGGGATGAGGGGATTAAGGGGCATTATGATTAGTACACATAATGTAGGGGGGCATGGGGAAGGAAGTATAGCACAGAGAAGACAAGCAGTGACTCTAGCATCTTACTACGCTGATGGACAGTGACTGTAATGGGGTATGTGGTGGGGACTTGATAATGGGGGAAATCTAGTAACCACAATTTTGCTCATGTGATTGTATATCAATGATACCTTAATAAAAAGAAAGTAAAAAAAATACATGCAATCCAGTTTATTGAGAGAATAAATAATTGTAAGAATACACAGAGACCCCACCATGTGCCAAACACCACCATAGATTCTTACATCTATAGCTCTCTGACCTGGTGGATACCTAGGCACCTTTCTCCAACCACTGCAGTCTTCAACTAGGGAATTCAGGTTCAGAATTTCCTTTTAGTTCACTATTCAAAAAAGCAGGTACATGGCTTGAGAATTTTTTCAATTTTTACTTGCTTCTTTTAATATTCTTAGCTTTGAACCATCCGTTTGAAAGAAAATTAAAACATTAAAAAATGGTATTTTAAGTAGTCTTCATAAAAACTAGTGTAAAATGAGAGTGACAGTTTTGTCTGAAGGCTCTAGAAATGTGTGTGCGTTTTGTGATACTTCCTACTCCATGCAGGTTAACGTGTAGTCTTCTATAGACTTTGTGCCATATGACTCTAGGGGGACACTAGCCTTATAAAAGTGAATGGCAACCCCGAGCATTGTACAGTGCATAAATTGGACAACTGTACCTGTTGGCCCAGCATATGTGACTTAGATTTTCTCAAACAATACCTGGAGTTCATGAAATACAGTTATAATAATCATTTATATGAAGTTTAAAAAAAATTCAATACCACTCCAGAGTGGTATGCTCCATTGCTATTAGGGGAAGCAATAACTGGCTTGCCATCCCCAGTTCTTTTGTATCTTCTTCCTGGCTAATTAACTGTGTTAAATGATCTCAGACCTTTCACTGAGGACCAGTCAGTGGCTCAATTTTCTCCCTTATGTTTGTTGTCTTAAATTAGCCAATCTCAGTCCTGGGTGTTAGGTGCAGGTTTCAGGGTGACTATTTTAATTTGCCATTTGGGGCAGTATATCTCTAATTTGCCTGATGTTAGGAATAGTAGACCATGTCTGTAAATAATACAGGCCCCTAATTTCCATTTTATGTTTGTGGAATCAGAAGTTCTAAGGTAGGGCCTGAGGATTTTTGTTCTGCTCTGGGGTATCGTATTTCTTATGATGTAGAATTTCCTTATCATCAGATATTGCTGTAGTGGGGTATCTCCCACAGAGTGTCTCTACAGCCAAAGCCCATACTGTCCCCCAAAGTGGGTAGGTCAGGAGTATCCCAGGGACTTCTTACAGGGTCTGCAAATCTGCACACTCAGTGAAGATCCTCACAGTGCTTTTTGCAAATTACTCTATTACATAATGTTCTTAAGTCCATCCTATTTGACTTAGAGCTGTTCCAAATTAGGCAGTCAGTCATATTCAAGCTATCAAAGAAGTCTTTTACTGACTAGCAGCTATCCACCAGTCTTCAAAGGCAGGGAGGCATGCTTTGATGGAGCAGAAAGGGAGTCATGCGTATGGTTAAGAAGACTCTGGACTTCTGCCACCCTGCTCAGGCCACAGAGTCCTTGCCCACAGACCACTTCATGGAAGCCACACAACACTCCACAAAATGGGCATGACTTTGCCTCTGCTTATACGGAGCCTGTCAGGGAGGCGAACTCAATTTCACAAACACACAGCCAGCAAAGGGCACGGCCAGAGTGTACTTTCCGTTCTCTGGGATTCCAGCTTAATGTAGTTTTGACAGTCCCACAGCCGCTCTATAACTGTGTGTGTGTGTAGGGGGGCTGATGTGAGTGACCTGTGGATCGCTCTGTAGTCATGGGCAGGATGGATGTTCTGGGTGAGCATGTGGCCTGTGGCAATCTGTGTGCCAGTTGTCTGTCTTGCAGGGTCACATAAGACCATTCTGGATCCAAAGTCACTTTTCTTATCACCCTCCTGTCATCTGTGGGGCCATTTTGCTCTGTGGCAAAAATGAAGACATTCCAAGCCAAGATATGTTAACTTTGGTTTGGACTTCTCAACATTTCTGTTCTGCCTGTTTTTTCTCCTTCTCCCCTTTTGGCACCAGGGCTTGGGATGCTGAGTGTCCCCCCCACACACAGGAGACTTATGCTCTTGCACTAAGTGCTGGTGAAGAGCCTGGTCTCTAGGGAGCTGGATCCATGTGGATTTCAGCAGGGGACTTTGTCTAGAAGCACTTGAAAAACAAACATGTAGGGAATGCCTACTTAGTCTATGCTTACAGGTAGTATTATTGAGTGGGTGGTATTCAGGTCTTGAATGACCCTGTCGTCCTTGGGTTCTGGCAAAAGACTTTGGGTATTTTTTCATCTCAGGAATGAGAGCAGAGTGCCTTCTGAGTGCTTCTAAGTAAATAATCGGCCTTGGTGTTTGCTTTGGTTACATTGTGCCCTGTCTGTAATTTTATGCCCTGTGTAGAACGATGGCAGAACCGAAGTTCTAACCGGGTAAAACAGGATTCCAAGACAACTGTCTTCACGCTGGGGTTTGCACACATGGCCGGTGCATCAACACCCCCCTGATTCTCAGCATTCATGCGTGTTTTTCCCTGATCCTGATGTCCCCGAGGTTTTCTGGTCCCCTCATCCATCGACTACGGTCCTTTCTTGGTAACCGTGTAGTTTCTCATTCAAACTGGAACACTTCTGAGTGTGAATCGGGGGGGGGTGGCATTATTAATCACTATGCCAAGGCAACAAGTGTGAACAAGGATTAGTTTGGACAAACTGCATTGTATTTTCACTTATGCTTCTCCCATCTAATAAAAGGAATGCAGACCTCTTCCCTCGCCTGATTATTACTACGGTGTATGACTCTAAGTCGGGTAAACTTTTAGATGTCAAACAAAGGAACAGTTGAGAATGCATGACTCCATAGGAATAACAAGGCAACGAAGGTTTCAGTAAGAAACAGTGAAGGGCCTGCACCTTCCATCATCCATGCAATAAACTCACGATAAGTCTCTGTGACTTCTCTCTCTCTTAGAACTGGAATTCAGAAGTGCTGTGTGTAGTAACACACTTGAGTGAAAATGAAACCTGGCTTTTTAGAATAGTACATAAATTTGATTTGGCTGATGGGTCTGACATGAGGACCAGCATTGCCTATCAGGTTATATGACATATTTTTCTTAAACCAAATGAGCTAAATCTTTCGCTCCAAGGTTTTGAAAAAAATATGCACTTTACCATATGCACTTTACCATATGCCATAAATTACACCTGTAGCAACTATTAAACACAGAACAGTTTTTCAATGTTAACTTGGAAATACAAGTAGTCCATAGTTTTCATGATTCTTTTAGCAAAACTCTTTGAAGATCTTTTGAAATGTTTGCATTGAAGCATTCACATTTGTTCTTCTGGACTCCTGCCTCACAGACCCTGTGTCCACCACAACAGCTGCCCCCTATTTCCAAATGCCACTCTCCCCCACCTGTGGAACCACTGTGGGCCAAGTAACTCCTCAAGTATAATAAACCCAATGCTGGGGAAGATACCTGCAAGGAAGACCCTGCCATCTTGTCTATTCCGGCAACTCACATGTCCTGGCCTGGACACTTCCCTTGTGATTCGGTTTGTCAGGGTCTGAGAATATGTGCCTGGGAAACTTGCTAAGGGCAATTTATTCCAAAACATATACACCTTTCCCTCCTTTCTCCATATTTGGCAATCATGAGGCAGATTTCTATTCACAGAATACCAAAGTTTATACCTTAGCCGTGGTTGTCAGTCTACATAGATCTCTCCTTGCTCCTAGCAGATTGTTGTTTTATTTTATTCCTCAGTAAATCTTAATACAGCGGTAGAAATGGAACCGAAAGGAAGGTGATTGAAAGATCCTTTGAGGAAATTGAACATCAGTCTTACAGGTCAATGCACAGAGGGATAAAATCAGGTTTATACAGGAAAAAATGGTGATGGGAATGACCTGTATGCTGTCCTTTGTAAGGCTCCAAATCAAACTTGCTAAAGGTAGTTTTTCCCAGTGCTTGGAGCATGAAGGTAAGGACAAGAGGAATAGGTTCAAGAAAAGGGTCTGCTGCTTTGGAGCAGGAGAGGGTACAGATGGCCAGGCAGGACTACTTTATGCAGTGGCTTGCTCACCGGTACAAAGGGCCATTCATAAACATTGTGATTACAGAAATAAGGAGGTAAGCTTGTTGGTGGGCAAATAGAAATTCTTATCCTAATTTTTAGTCTGCATCTCTGGATGATTCTGAAAAAATTGATTACCTCTGAACAGATCAGCAATAATACTAATGTGCCTTTGGTACTTGACAGGAATATGTGCAAAAAGTGGCTTTGATTTTTGTAGAGTCTTAGAAAATGGCACCCCCTCATATATTATTATTGTTTGACTTTGGCAAGGGAGCTGGTCACTACATGTGGAAATGGTGTTCATGCTGAAGAAGGCAAGACTCAGAGCATCCTTGCAAGGCTGGGAGGTTTATAAAAACATCTTCCAGGGGGCACTCTGCTTCTTGGGTAAACTCTCCTCATAGCAGCAGATTAGCCCGTGAAACAGTTAGTTGACTCATGCCTAATTAAAGAATGTCTCTATATCCAAGATGAAAACAATTAAATGAGTAATTTACAAAATTATTTTTTAACATTTGACAGAGCTAATTATGCCCACACTGCTACTGTAGGTAACCCAAAAGTAACTGCATTATAATTATAACTCGACTGGTACAGATTTAACCCACGACTCCAGGCTCGAAGATTTTCTTTCTTTTGCTCTCAAACTAGTAATTTTTCACAGAAGTTCATAAAACCTTCTAAGATATATATCATCAGAAGGCAAATAGGACAATGAATTCATGTTAGAAGACTCAAATTGCCACAATTTTGCATGTACCAAGGTGAAGGATTGGGTGTAAATAGCGTAATTTGATTGAAATATATAGATGAGCCTGCAAAGGGAAAAGATAGATTTGCACATTAGAAATTAATATTTGTGTAGGATTTCTCCTTGTTTGTTGATTTCCATCTATCTTGTCTGGGGTAGCAATTTAACACTTACTGGTTGTGTTGAGGTTTTATTTCTTATGGAAATCCTTACTTAACTGGAATGTTAGCCCAAGACACAACAGAGGGGAAATTACGTACAATCTATGAGGCTTGTTCCAGCTTTTCCTCCTATTTCTGGTGCCACTGTCTAGATTCAGACATTTATTTCATGGCTGGACTATTGTAATAGCACATTAAGCAGTCTCTCTTCCCTGTGTCCCCCCATTGACTTCATTCTGTCTCTTTAAATCTTTAATCTTCTTTGAGGGCCTCCTTCATCATTTATACCCCTTCAATGGCTCGGTGGCTCATTCTAGCAGTAGTAGATATATAAACTACTTAGCCTGCCAGTCAAAAGTGCCTACCATTTACTCAGTATTTACCAGATACTAGGAGCTGTGTATGTGCATTATCCTATTTAATCTTCACAATAACCCTATGAGGTAGATATGTTGCCCTCTTTTATAGAAAAGGAAAGAGACGATCAGAGAATTTGAGTAATCTCAAGGTTGCCCAGCTCATGAGAGGTGGAGCTGAAATTTGAAGCTGATCTACCTGATTCCAAAACTGTGAGTTTAACTGCTAGGCTAGACTTCCTCAAAAGGGACTTCAAAGTCTGACCCTAATTTACCTTTAAACTTAATGTCAAGTAACTCCCCACATCTAATTCATTCACATATATTTAGTAAGCATCTCCCATGTGCCGCAGACTGATAGGAATGATTAGCTCCAGCCCTTCCATTGCTTATGGTCCTAGAATGATATGATGGCCGTGCTCCAGGCAGGCTGGTCAGATCACTTTCCCTTCCACAGTGGCATTTTTTAATGCCTTCTTGCCAGATTCTGCTCATCCTTTGACGACCATCTCATGTCCTTCTTCTCCATGATGTCTTCCTAAACCGCTCAAATCTATAGAGATTTCTCCCTCTCTGAAGTTACAGTTTACACTCATTACACTCATTGTCTACATTCAAACCCTGCTCTGCTGCCAATCAGCTGTGTGACTTTGGGAAAGTTATTTAAGTTCTCTGTGCCTTCGTTTCCTCATCTGTGAGGTGGGGATAATAATAGCATCTATCCTATATAGTCATTGTAAGGATTAAATGAATTTACTTGTATAGAGTGCTTGAAACAGTTCCTGGCCCATAATAAGTACTCTTAGCTAATAGTATTACTATATTTTTATTCTACAGTTTATTTGTAAAGAATCCTAGTGTGGCATTTCTGGTGTGTATGTATATAGTGTTACATGCCTCTTATATTATTATTTAAAAGTGTAGATTTATTTATGTGACACCAATGTTCTTCATGCTGCTCTAATTTTATTCTGATTATTTTCTCTTTATAAGAGAATTTACTGTCAGAAGAAACTTTAGCATTATTCTTATTCCTAACAGGGTCATATTTTAAGGTGAAAAGAGTGTGTGGTAGTGCAGTTCCAAATATTGGGTTACTGTTATGATTTAGCTACATCTTATTTATGTTCTTATCTCTCACTTAGCAATATAAATAAATCCAATTTCTTGTCATTTCATAAATATTTACTTGTATATAATAAATATCTCTTAAAAATGAAGACTGGCTTGTAGAATACACTAGTAAAATCTTTTACACCTGAGTCTATGAGTTGTTACTAAACTCTGGATCTTGAAGCTGTTATTACACTTTAGAGCTCTTACTTAACACATCAGTTTCAGACAGCAGTTACAAAAATAATCTGATCAGGAAATTATCCCTTTTTGAGTGAAACAAATACTTGAAACATTTGAAAGGTTCAGGAAAATGTTTGCAGAGTAGTGATAAAAGTGTTGGAGGAACATTTCATTCAATGAGAATAATTGGTTTCTTATCTTTTCCTAATGAAATCTAGGTGTCTAGGGTAAACTCTGACCATGGAGATCTTCCTGATCTAAGAAGACACAAATTCCTGGAGAGAGTTGGGACTTCCTTTCTGAAAACCTTTTTATTTTTCCATGCAGAAGGGAGTTCTGAACACAGATACGTTGTTGATGAAAGGATACATTTAAGCCAAAGCAACAAAAGTGGGCATCAGGATGGTGTGGATCAGGGAGAGGGAACTAATAGAAGGGCCAGACCCTCTGCTAGATGTTTGGAATGTTATTTTATTAGAGATTATTTGATAGAATTTTTTTCTGGCAGGTAACAAGAACCCAACACAGCTTAGATTAAGCAAAAAGAAACTGTATTTTCCTGTGTTAGTGAGAAATCCAAGACAGAGCACTACTAGATGTGGGGATGTAGTTGATATCAATGAAAAGTGGTCTCTCTCAGCTCTGCTTTCCTGTGTATTGGCTTCATGTTCAAGAAGACTCTTTCCATGAAGAGGCAGAGATGGTTGGCCACAGGTTGATCTGGTCTAGGCTTATATTTATTATTGTTTCTGCTAGGAACTTAAGCAAAAGCTCATGGGGGAGCTCTGAGCAGCCTTACCTGGATCTTGCGCCCATCCTTGAACAACCACTTTGCTTAGAGGGATGAGGAATTTGATTGACCAGGCTGGTCATATGTTCACCCACATTCTAGTGGAAGCAAATCCATGTTTTCACTTGTCTTTGTAAATGCTTTGTATTGCAAGGGGTAGGGGAAGGAGGTGGGATGGAGGGAGTAGCAAGGATCTCTCTGAAAGCACTGTAAAATTCTGTGGTAATGTGGCTGTTCCTTAATTCTGAGTCCCTTTACTTCTAAACTCATGACAGTGATTTGGCCTGTCTCTATCTTTGTTTTGTTAGAGAGGTCTCATTTCCAAAAGGCAAAATCATCTTATCTTTAAAAATACTTTTATATAAAGAGAAATGAAGTTATATGTATGCATGTGTTGATGGGCACCAGACCATATGACCGTATCCCATGCTCCAAGCCTTCATTTTCTCCCACCTTTACACCCATGTAAGGTCAGCATGGCTGTCATTTGCCACATTGGAGTGTGTCTAACCTGCTGCTGTTTTTCTTTCAGGATACCATTAGCAGGAAAAATCATTTACAACAAACATAAGAAATATGTTTTTTATACTTCCTTGTTTGTTAACTCATTGCAGTTGCTTTCTAGGCTGAACTGTGGGGTTCTGCAAAGCAGAATCCACCCCATATATTTTCTTCCATCAAGTGGCTGTGGGGCTGAGCTCTTATCTTTTCAGAATTATGCTCTTGGAAAAAGAACAGGTCTCATGAAACTATGTTAAAGGAAAGCTATACAGCTGTAGCATCTAGAAGGAGTAACATGTTGGCCTAAGGATGACAAGTGCATGGCGTGCATACTCCTCCTCCTCCACTCCTGCCCTGTGGCAGACATTGCAAATCAACCATGGCACTCTTTGCCACTAATCTCAATAGGGCCTCAGAATCCTTGCCAATAAATGCCCAGGAGGCATTACGAATCAATTAGGGTTGGTATTTGGGATAAAAGCAATTTGCACTCAGTGTGTGGACTGAGTAGTTTATAAAATGGATGTAGCAGAGAGCTATCATCTACTAGTGGGTTGTTAGGACACTTATCTTTAGGGAAATGGAGTGAGTTGGGAAAAGAGGATGTCTCCCTGATTGTAGAAGAGTTGAGTGTTAGAGAAAAATTGGATAAAACAAGAGTGAGTGTTGTGCCAGTGACAGGCTTCACAATTTCTCTCTAAACTACCACTGTTCAGGTGCCTTGTATTTCTCTATGCTCTAATAACAACAGACAGGAGAGCTGAGAGGTTGTACAAAAACATTAATTAAAAATATCCACCCCATTAGTTTCTGCCATTTCCATAGTGCTTTTAGGCTCTGGGGAAGTTCTCTGCTGGGTAGAACACTGATGTGAAAAAAAAATCACACTGGAACCCTGTTAATATCATAATTTCTAAAATTACTTACTGATTAGGAAAGCTTTTCTGATCTTCTTGATCATTGTTCTTTATAATCATTTCTAATATATTTTAAAGGGCATCACTTACTGTTTTCACCTTCTTGATCAGAGCTTCCAAATGAATAAGCTCATTTCATCCAAAGGTTCTGTTAAGTAGAATCTGATTTCAGCTTCTTGGGGAAGTTGTGATGTGCAAAGATAACAAAATACATCTCAGTAAATTGAAAAGATCCTGTCACCTCTGTACAGATATCTATCTGGGTTTTTTGACCAGACAGCTCTTTAGAGAGCTTAACTTTGGAAAACTCTATTTAGGAGAGATAAATAAATGTTGCATGGGTGTCAAATAGGGATTGAGATATTCCAAGGAAGGTCCTGGAAGTCAGCCCACACAGTGTTTCCACATTGGCCTCTTCTGTTTGGACTGACCTGGTGACTAGGGCCTGGGTCTCGGACGATATTTGGATTGCTTTTTGTTTTGTTTTGCAACTGTTGGGCCTTTTAAAAAAAGTTCTATATAGTGAAGCTCATTTATATAATTCTTCAGAGTAATTTTTTCCTGTTCTTTTGTTCATGTCTGTGGCCCTGCCAAAAAGAACATAGTTTTCAAATTAATTTTTCCCACACATACTATCTTGTGCTTGTTCTGTCTTTATTTTCGGTTGTTGTGAGGTCACCAATTTTGTTTTTCCTTTGGTATCCAATATTCTTGTACAATTTTCTGTGACCTCAGAGAGTCTCAGAGAGAATAGATGTTGTATAAACTGGATCCCTCACGTGTTTGCCCACTTATATTCTCCCTTTGAAAGAAAAAAAAAAACAGAGAAAAGCTCTCTGTGTATGGAAGTTTTTTTTGTTGTTGCTAATGCCCAGATACTATTTATTAAATCTATCTTACCTCTATTGTTGGGGGGAATGCCCCTTTTTGAATGGAATGACCAGTAAAGTGCTCTAGCTGCTCAGAGAGGTTGATAAAGGACATTTTCTAAACATGCCTATCATTCTTGATAGCATATATAAGCTAGGGCTAGTTTACTTATTTTTTAATCCCCTTATTCCGAGACATTTTAAAACACATATTAAGTTCATGCAAAGGTCAGCAAGTCTAGGACCAAATGTCAAAAATTTCACCAGTGACTTACCATCCTGCTTGGTTGAAACACAAAGGCGTCTGTGAACTTTAATATCTGGATATTATGTCCACGGGCCTGTTCCAGTTTGCCAAGTCAAACCAGAAATCCATGTCACAGCTTTCATCCTTTTTCTCTGTGTAAATTTTGTGCCCCCTCCCCTGCAAATGTTTGAAATAAGCTGAATAAACAGAACACAGTAGGTAACCTGGGGAGTGTTCTAATCAGAAATATTTTCACTCATGGGGTAAGGCTTTATATAACTCACTAGGAGCTGTGATTTGAGCCACCCATTGCAAGCAATAAAGCATTGAAATGAGGTTGTATTTTATCAGATCTACAGATCCATATTTACTTATTTTTTCTCAGCTGCTCATGTAAAACTTCACTGTGAACTGTACAAATGAATAATTCTACCTTCCTATTGGGCAGTACATTCAAATGCCAACTTCTATTCCCAGTTAATCTTTTCCATTATGTTTTTTCTTCTTCTGTTTTCCAAGTGTTAGAAGGTAATAAAAAAACATAAGTGCATTGAAAAAACAAATGCAAAGTAAAGTCTACCCTTGTGCGTTGCACATTTCAATATTGGGTAGCTGACTTCTAACTCACACTGGAATCCAGTGTCTTCTAAATAACAATTTGGTTTTCAGGTATCAACACAGTGAGATGTGTGAAAAAGATTTCTATATTTAGTTTCCTAGAAACATATTTTGCTATCAACTGTATCCTGAAAAGGTTTTAAGCATATATGTGTAGCACTTAGGTACTGTTTAGACTAATAATAAATTGAACACCTGTGTATTCCCCAACCTGCTTAAGAAATAGAAGACTATTAGTACCATCTTCTAAGTCCTCTGTGAATTCCTTCTTGTTATCTCTCCCGTCCATTTACTCAGAGATAACGTCTATCTCTTGCATTCCTTAAAGCTTTACTTTATCTTCAGGTTTCCATAAATAACTTTTGAGCATGCAGGATTTGGACTTCCATATACTCTATGTTTATTTTGCTTAACATTATGCTTATAAGATCCATCCCTGTTAGTGTCGGTAGCTGTAGTTCATTAATTTTAACTACTGCATAGTACTCCATTGTGTCAAAAAACAAAACAAAACCCTTGCACTATTTATTTAGCTGTTCTCCTGTCTAGGGACATTTTTTCTTATTTCAAGTCACATAGCTAGAGAGGTTCCTCGTCCATGTTGTCATGTTGTTATGAGTAAGAATTTCTCTAAGATACATATCTAGGACTGGAATTACTGAGTCATAGAGTATGGACCTCTTCAACTTTACTTGATATTGCTATCCTGCATCTGGTTTTTATTCAATTTTTTAAAAATGTGTTCTAAGGAAATCAAGCTTTTGAATAAAATTTCAACTTGATGTTAATTTCTCTTTTGTTCCCCCACATGCTAAAACAATGGTCCCTGTCTTATAGTTATGAGCCACAGATCTGCATGAAGCTGTCGCTGTAACTTTGCAGTGTTTTTCTTTCCTGCCCTCTCTCATTGTGCACAGTTAGTCTAGCCGAGGTTCCTCTCATTCTTTAGTGTGACATCACGGTCCCTGTGTTCGCCCATCCCTAAAATCTTTCCCATTAGTAATAGGATGGATTATTTTCCTCCCCATCTGTAACTATAGTCATCATAGATTGTTTCTTCTGACTATTGCCTTATTCTTCTTCTGGAGATAGTACTTCCTCTTTTTTTTGAAACAATTAAAAATAAATTTTTTATCATAGAATGTTCCCAACATAAAATTTACCATCTTAACCATTTAAAAAGTATAGTCCAGATAGTCCAGTACTTTAAGTACATTTATGTTTTTGTGCAATCAGTCTCCAGAACTCTTTATTTTCCAAAGCTGAAACTCTATACCTATTAAACAACTTCCCATTTCCCCATTCCCCCCAGCCCCTGGCATCTACCATTCTGTTTTGTGTCTCTGTGAATCTGACTACTCTAAGTGGAATCACACAGTATTTGTCTTTTTGTGACTAGCTTTTATCACTCAGCCTGATGGCATCAAGGTTCATCTGTGTTGTAGCAGGTGTGAGAATTTCCTTCCTTTTTGGTGGAATAATATTCCTTTGTGTGCATATACCACATTCTGTTTATCTGTTCGTCCATCAGTGGATACTTGGTTTCTTCCACCTTTTGATTATTGTCAGTAATGCTGTTGTGAACATGGGTGTACAGGTCACTTCAGGACCCTGCTTTTAATTTAATTCTTCAGGATATAGTCATAGAAGTGGAATTGCTGATGAACTGCCTCTTCTTTGAAGAGTAGTACTCCTACCCCTAGTCCAACCATATGGTTCTGGTAGAGGCTGCCAGTCCGGTCAATGCCTTTTCTTGACTGGTTGATAGGTTAACACCTGATCCAAGCAAAACCAGTAAGAGTTCTTTCCTGGGAGTTTTCAGAGTAGAGCTGAAGAAAATAATTCAGTCTTCTCTGCGGTGGAAGCTGTGAGCCTAGATGCTGTCCGTGGTCAGGTGCCATGTCATGTGGAGAAGACGCTTCTGTGAGGGGAGAAAATGAAGCCATCAGGCAGAATGAAGTAGAGATTAGAAAAGAGAGAGTCCTTGTGGTAGTTGCTTCAGCATCCTTTCCACAGTCATGTGGAATTCCTCTTTTTGTAATCAGTTTGAGTAGGACCTCTATTTTTTGCAGCAAGTGTCCCACCTAATACAGTGTCACAGTCATACCTACTCTATGCCCTAGGCAAATTCTGTCTTATATTGGCCAAGAGTCTATATTGAGTCCTACAGTTCTAAAGGCTGTTGTAATGAAATGAGAAGAAATATAGTGATCCAAGACAGAGTAAATGGTGCCCTATATTTCTGACTGAAATTGGCACTAGGGAAGAATGAGAAAATGAAACTGAGAAGGATTGAAACTAAGAAGGTAAAGAGACAGTAATGAGCTATCAGAAGGAACGATTTGGGTTCATCACAGATGTTTGTCGAGGAGGTTAACCTAGGCGGTAAACTTAGGAAGCATGACTAATAGGTAGAGGTCTGGGGTTTTGGAATGCCGAACAACAAATTTTCTGTTGGGGGCAGAATTTTCTGGGACAGCAGATTTATCTTAAATCATCAAAGTGGGTATGGACTTTACTTACAGATGGCCTTGGTCTTCTCCAAAGTTTGGAAGCTGAGATTAAAAGAAAGTGTTCTAGCCTAGCTGGTGTGTGGAAAACAGGCATTTGTAGATAGCCTTAACTATTTCTTGGTTACAAGAAGCAGAAATCTACTACAACTGAGTGAAATAATAAAAAAAAAAGAGGGGGGAGAAAGAGGAGGAGGGAAAGGAGGGGGAGGAGGATAAGAAGAGGAAAAGGAAATTTACTGGAAGGTTGCAGGAGTGTCTAAGAGAATTCACGGACAAGACGCACAGTCAGGCTTCACTGAGGGCTCATGCCTCAAATGGCAATACTCAAGGAGTGAAAGCTTTGATTTTCTTGCCATCTTTTTCTCTCTCCGGAACCTCTCTTTTCTTTTTGTCTGTGTTTCTACACAGTTTTTATCCTTCTCTGCTGCTTTTCATAGTCTGGTTTTCCCTATTTGTTCATCATCATTTATGTCTTGAACATGACTACCTCAGCCTGATTTGCATGTCCTTAGACATCGAGCACTCAAGTTTCAGAGAATGAGAATCTGGTTGGCCTAGCTTGAGTCCTGTGTCCATTCTGGTCCAACTAGCTGCCCTCAGAGAATCTTGCTCTCCATTCAGCAAGCTACTGGCTAGTGGGTGACCTGAATGCAAGATGTGGGCACATTCCCTAACAATGAACTGGGTGAAGGAGAGGAAGTGATTGACTTGCCTTGCATATTATTAGTCTAGACCAAGCCTGGCACCATATATATGCCCCAGACCTGGTTTGGACAGCACGTAGACTAGACTATCAGGTTCCTCAGAGTTCTGCTCTCTACTTTTCTGATGCCGGTGTCTTAGCTGTCGTTGTGAATGCATGTGAAGTCATCACCATGTATATATATTTTTTGCTGTCCAGAAGATGCATATTGCTAACTCCCATGTTACCGGTAAGGAATGAGGTCTAGAGCCAGAATACCATGGAAGAGAATTAAACACTATCTAACTGAGTGACTTGAACATAATTTCCTATTATGCCCCACTTATATTACAAGATGATTATAAAGTTGAAAGAGCTATTGGGAGTAAAACTGATTTGTAACCTAGAGAGCAGTTCCAAAGAAATAGTAACCAGAGCTGTGGTTCTCAACCCCAAAGTAGATATCCTGGAATGTCATAAATTTGTGAGGGGTAAATGATTTTTTCCCCAGTAATTTGTTCCTAATCATTATGAAGCTCTTTTAAAAATTAAGAATATAGTCACAATTATGTCTAAGTAATGTCATTCTCGTTGATTTGCATTCCAACATTTTCCTTAGGGGAAACAGAACGGGTAGAGTTTGGGAAAGCATGGTAAGAATTGCCTATCATTTTGAACTCACCTCCGGGGGTGTGTGACACATGTGCACTTCATCTACCACCTGTGTCATGGCAGAGTATGGTTGAGGGATTGGGAAATCATTAACTTTAGGCTATGAGTGGTAGGATCATGGCTTCTCATTCACTATCATTTGCCTAGCAACTAGCACGTTTCCTGCCACATGGGTTCTCAGTAAGTACTGAAATAGCCAGAACTTGACATTTTAAAGAACTACAGATCGTTTTGCTCATGGAATAGATACCAAGATTTCATTCTTAGAACAAGTGGAAAGAGTATGTCTTCTCTTCACCTTCATCTAGGAGAAAACTATGATGGTCAGAGTATTCATGGTTGATTTAAGGTATTAGTCACAGTTGCTAAGCTGTTCCTTTGAGGTTCTAGAGGGAGTTGTGAACAGAGAGGCATTTATTTACTAGAGAAAATCTAATTATGAGGCTCTTCCTGATGTGTGCATCGCAAACCATGAGGGATTCATTGCTGTATTAATGAAAATAATTGATTGAGAAATAGAAAATCTTAGTGTAGAAGGTGGTTCTGAGGAGCAGAAATTTAAAGGGGCACACTCTTGTTTTGAAGGAAAATAAAACTAAACAGAATCTTTATCCCGGTAAAGACTGAATGGGGGAGAAATCTGAATTTCTCGAAGAATGAGTTATAGAAGATGCTGACCAACCAAGGGACTGGGAAATGAGATAAAGGGCTACAACTGACTACTTTGGTTTTCAAATGTTATTTCATTTTTTTAGAAAAAGTGGTAACAAATCTTAAAGTGATTTCCTATGGTGTTGGCAGAGTGGGTGTTGGGGAGGAGAACAACTGCTCCTTTGAGAGAGCTTGTTGGGTGCTTGCCTCCTGCAGTTAGATTTTTCTATTTAAGAGAGCCATCTGCTTCATTAAACTTTCCAAGATCAGGCACCATCTACAGGGAGTTCCACAATGTCTTAAAACTGGGAACTGCAGCAAAATTTTAAGTTGCTGCCAGAAAACCAGATGTTAACCAGATTGTCAAGTTCTTTATTCCTTCCAGAACCAGAGATTTAAAGTGAGGCTGAGGGAATGCAAATGGTGGACAATCATTACGGTTAGAATTTGGAACCAGTATTGACCTCCTTTGGCCAGTATTCATGAAGACCCTCTAAAGTCAGTCGAAGGGAACTCAGTTTATGGTTTAAAAAAAAAAAAAGGTGTTGGAGGAGAAATTCTGGCTTTCTACCTCCCCTAATGCATGCTCTTTAATGAAAAATTATACATGCTGAATGCCAGGGAATTCAATAGGTACTCCCAGTGCTGTTTCCTTAATCTAACATGCATATCTCCACATTTTGGATGAGTATTAATTTCTGATTGTGCCCTGCAGACTGCCTACTGATCTCAAAAAGAAAATATGCAGTGGAAACTGAAAATGAAAACTGCTCCTTTCCACATCCTCCAAGAGCTGTCATTGGAATATCTGAATTACTTGGACTGAGGCTCTCAGTGGAGATTTGCACCCATAAAAATAGGTATATCATTTCTGGAAACAAGAGCTGAGAGAGGCTGTGTGGTCAAATGCTCTGGGGATAGGAAGGCCTCCATTTTTGTTTTGACAAGTGCTAGTTTATTTTTTATGTTTAGGGTGATCAGAGATCCTCCTGGCACCGACCAAACAAAGCAGCATTCATGTGTTTATCGGGAGCCAAAACTCTCTTATCTTTGCCCCTCTTAAC
This sequence comes from Smutsia gigantea, assembly GCA_032199065.1. NCBI lineage: Eukaryota > Metazoa > Chordata > Mammalia > Pholidota > Manidae > Smutsia > Smutsia gigantea. The sequence continues at coordinate 145,739 of JAVSCE010017929.1, forward strand.
CTCTTTTCACATTAAACTAAATCAAGACACTGAGCAACTGAACAAAACACAAAAACAATCTTTCCATGTCTCTAATTGGGTCTAATATTGTAGAAATGGAGAGAAAATATATTTTAGGTGAAACCATTCTATCATTAACTATTATTCTCCAATTTTATGAGACGAAAAAGCAAAATGAAACACAATTCTGTTTACAGGTTTTAGATATCTAGCATAGCTTTTTAATTTTAACTGAAACTGGCCATAATTTTGAGCTTGATTAGAATGCCTAGCTATGAATGCTTATGAAAACCTGCATTTTAACAGCATTAGGAGAATCAAAATAGACTGAATTCTTGGCATGCCAGATAAAAAGGTTTTCCACAAGTATACCTAAGTGAACTGATTTTGCTTTTTGATGTGTGGATAGGTCCTCTTGTCATTGCAAACAAGAAGGTATGATTTCTCCTCTGTGATAGGGCATGATTTTGCTGTCATAATTTGCTGTATTATATTGAAAACATCCTTTAGCTGTCCATGCTCTCATGCTTTGTATTGTTTAAAGGTATTTCAATTCAACTGTTGGCTTCCATTACTGGAGTCTGTAAGTATTTGAATTCAAATGGTATTGTCATAGTTGGTCTCAAGAATAATAGGAGAAACTGGCTTAACAAGTCCCATAAGATGTGTAGGGTAAGGGATGCTCCATTTCTCAATATCCTTCATTCTTCACGTATACCACAGTCTAACCTCTGCTCAGCTTCCTTGAGGATCCTGAGAGAGTTGTATAAAACAGACTCTTCCGTTGCTAAGGAAAGAAAGGTCTACATTTCCTACTGGTCTACCTCTATAGAGAGATCTTTTTTTTTTAAACAGAAGACTTTTATTTACCAATTTTGGTAGACACAAATGTCAATATCACCTCTCAACTTGGTAGGATTCTCCATAGCTGCTGTTGTGATCATTTATGGTACTTCATATCTATTTTTAGCAAATATTATCCAATCAAATCAATGTAGCCTTCTGAGGCATTAGTTGGCAGCTGCTGTAGGAGACACGTTCTGTCCCCTGTAATAACAAAAGCTTAAAGTTGCTGGCATCTAATTCTTCACTCACCACTGGCAAGCAGAAAGCTCATCATCCTGGTTGCACTGCTCTTTTTCCAATGTATTTCCTTCTCTCAAAGTAACAGTGTATTATCCTGTCACTCCCTAGAAGCACTTGGGTTTCTGTTACCCTAAGACAGAGCAGCTATAGACAGAACAGCTTTTTTATCAAATGAGCTATGGATTTTTAAAACTGCCAGTTCAACATGAATTAACATAAAAATTTCCTTGAAAAATGAGACTATCACTCAAAGAACAGTTTTTAAACCAAAAAGCAGTCTCATCTTTTAAAAAAACATCAATCACCATAATCCGCTTTTAAGAACTCTCTTCACCCCTAGGGTCTACAAAGAATATGCCCCAGATTTTCATTACAAATCTGAGTAGTCTGTCTTTCAGTTTTGCAAACACAGGAGAGACTTACTGGCTCTTTCCTGAGTTCTGCAGCTTAGACACTACCAAACTGACTTTGAATCAGTTTTAGACCAACACTGATAGGAGAGGAAAGGCCTTGCAGAGGGCTCAGCGATCCACACAAGTAAAAACAGCCATGGACTCTTCTAAGTCTAGAACCGAATCGAGTCCTGTTTGGTAGGGTTCATGCCTCTTTCTTTCTTTCTGACTTCCCAGTTCTGCTTATCACAGAACTGAGCATGTAGTAGATGCTCATTAAGTAGTCTGAACAATTATGAATCATTTTTTCCCCTCAGTTCAAAAAAGCACTTTTGATAAACAACTTTAAGAAAATGTAGGAAGATGAAAAATTCACTCAGGGCCTTACAAGTCAAATATCAACATTTAGTAAATGTGTAGTTTGAAATAAGGCTTCTATTGTCTGTGTTGGTAGCCAGCTGTCAGGTCCTTAGTCCAGCCCACTCTTTCTCACTCCCTATAGCCCTAAAAATAGTTCTTAAATACTCTTCCATCTGAAAACTTCCCATCTGCCACACCCACGATCACAGCTGGCTGAATGAGACATCACGTTCCTTCTGGTATGCCCCAATTGTTAAGTTTAAGGGAATTCAGAAATCTGCATACAGAAAATGGCACCAGAACTCTTTTGCCCATCTTTTCAGCTGTCCATCCATTCACTTAATTCAACCAGTGTGTGATCAGTGCTCACTATGAATGGGGTCACTATGTTATATTCTGAGAGAACAATGGTGAACAAAATAGACCAGATCTCTTTCATCCTGGAGCATAAATACTGTGGGAGAGGAAGTAAGCGAGGATGTGAGTAAACAGAATTCTGAGAAAATCAGCAAGCCAAGAGGAATACGAAAGTGGACCAAATGTAGTTGCTTTTGATTTCTTATTTGGCTGCATGCTTTTCTCACTTGGATTTTTTGAGTATCAGCTCCACTATTCAGTGGGCATGCCCAGAAATCATTCACAGGTACTAGGGAGCTTTGATTCAAATATTTGAAACAAGACAACCTGTATTAAATTGTTACACTGTGTATGTAACAGACAAGTCATAAGAAAGAGTAGACATGATACGGTTGCCGGTTGTGTTGCAGAGACAAAGAGTGATGCGGAAGAAAGGGAGTTTAGTGCGGGCTCTGAGTGCTCTGTACTTCTGGCCAGTCAGAACTTTGGATTCTGGATTCTCTCCCTCTCTTCACTTTCTAGTAATTTCTTCAAATATTATTACAGGACGAGATTGTTAATAGGGAGATGGTGACTAAATAATGCCTGTACTGCTGGAAGGGAGGGGTGGGATGGTGAGGACTGATACTGCCTTATTTGTCATTTTTCTTTCCTAACCAGGTCACAGCCACTTTGTGTTGTGCCATAGTTGCACAGGCAACTATATAGAGAGAGTTGGATTCTGGTCTCTCTCTGCTGCTCTTCATACCTCTTTGTTTTTATTTGAGTAGTTACTTCATGATTTTCTATTTTTAGTTTTAATTGTAGTTTAAATTTTTTCCGGCTTTATTGAGATGTAATTGACATATAACATTATGTAAGCTTAGGTTTACAACAGGATGATTTGATACGTGTATATATTACAAAATGGTTACCATAATAAGGTTAGTTAACACATCCATGCTTACATAGTTACCATGTTCTTTTATTTTTGGGGGATGAGAACATTGAAGATTTACTCTCTCAGCAACTTTCAAGTATGTAATACAATACTGTTAACTATAGTCCCCATGTTGTACATTTAGATCCCCAGAACTTGTTTGTCTTATAAATGGAAGTTTGTACCCTCTGATCACCTTCACCAATCTTTCTTACCTCCCTGAATATGGCATCTACCAATCTACTCACTATGTCTATCAGTTTGGTAGTTTTAGATTCCATGTATAAGTGAGATCATACAGTATTTATCTTTCTCTGTCTGGTTTATTTCACTTAGCATAATGCCCTCAAAGTCCATCCATGTTGTTGCAAATGGCAGGCTTTCCATATTTTTTGTGGCTGAATAATATTCCATTGTATTTATAGACACCACATTTTCTTTATCTATTTATCTGTCAATGGGCACTTAGTTGTTTTCATGCCTTGGCTATTGTAAATGATGCTGAGATGAACATGGGGGTGCAGGTAGCACTTCCAGATAGTGACTTGAGGGCATATTTCCTTTGGATATATATCCAGAAGTGGAATTGCTGGATCATGAGGTAGTTCTAGTTTTAATTTTTTTGAGGAACCTCCATACTGTTTTCCATAGTGGCTGCACCAATTTACATACTCACACAGTGCACGGGGATTCCCTTTTTGGTATATTCTTGCCAGCACTTGTTATCCCTTGTCTTCTTGACAATTGCTATTCTAACAGGTGTGGGGCAGTATCTCATTGTGGTTTTGATTTGCATTTCACTGATCATTAGTATTCTTGAGAACCTTTTCATGTACCTGTTGGCCGTTTGTGTATCTTCTTTGGATAAATACCTATTTGTGTGCTTTGCCCATTTTAAAATCAGATTATTTATGTATTCTATTGACTTGTATGAATTCCTTATTTTTTAAAATTTCTCCCTTCCCCCTCATTTTTACTGAAATATAATTGACATGCAGTACTGTGTAAGTTTAAGGTATATAGCATGATGACTTGATTTACGTATGTTGTGGAATGATTACCACAATAAATTTAGTTAACATCCATCACCTCATATGGATATGAAAAAGGAAAAGAGAAAAAGAAAAACATGTTTTTTCCTTGTTATGAGAACTTTCAGGATTTACTCTCTTAATAACTTTCAAATATACCATATAGCAGTGTTAACTGTAGTTATCATGTTATACATTACATCTCTAGTACTTACTTATCTTGTGATGGGAAGTTTGTAGATCACATTCATCCCGTTCTCCCCAACCCCATAGCCACAGTCTAATCTCTTTTTCACTGTTTGTTTGTTTGTCATTTTTTTAGATTCCACATGTAAGTGAGATCATACAGTGTTTGTCTGATTTACATCACTTAGCATAGTGCCCTCAAGGGCCATCTATGTTGTTACTAATGGTAGGATTTCCTTCTTTTTATGGCTGAATAATATTCCCATGTATAGATTTACCACAACTTCTTTATCCATTTATCTGTCCATGGCCACTTAGGTTGTTTCTTTGTCTTGGTATATCATAAACAATGTTACTGTGAACATGAGGGTGCAGATATCTTCAACATAGTGTTTTCATTTCCCTCAGATACATTCCCAGAAATGGAATTCCTGAATCATTTGGTAGTTCTATTTAAAAATTTTTGAGGAACCTCTATATTGTTTTCCATAGTAGATGTACCAATTTACAATCCTGCCAATAGTGCACAAGATTTCTCTTTTCTGAGACTTAACTTTTCTGTGTTTTTCTGTAACATCCTTATTTGGGATGTTAACCCATTATCAGAAATATGATTTGCAAATATTTTCCCCCATTCTGTAAGCTGGCTCTTCATTTTGTGGAACATTTCTTATGTTGTGCAGAAGTTTTTTAGTTTGATAGAGTCCCACTTGTTTATTTTTTATTTTGTTGCTTGTGCTTTGGTGTGATATCCAAAATATCATTGCCAAGACCAATGTCACAGAGCTATTTCTATGTTTTCTTCAGGAGCTTTATGGTTTCTGTCTTAGATTTAAATCTTTAATCTATTTTGAGTTAATTTTTAAGAGTGGTATGAAATAAGGGTCCTGATTCATTTTTTGCATGTGAATATGCAGATTTCCTAACATCATCAATTGAAAAGACCATATTTTCCCCATTGAATATTCCTTGAATCCTACTCAAATATTAGTTGACCATATATGAATGGGTTTCTTTCTGGCCTTTTGATTCTATTCTATTGATCTATGTGTGTCTTTTTATGCCAGTAACATACTGTTTGATTATTATAGCTCTGTAGTATAGTTTGAAACCAGGACATGTGATTCTTACAGTTTTGTTCTTCTTTCTCAGGATTGTCTTGGATTTTCTGGATATTTTGTGGTTCCATATCAATTTTTTTTTATTTTGTGGACTCTTTAGGGTCTTCTATATATAAAATCATGTCATCTGCAAACAGAGACAGTTTTAGTTCATTCTTTTTGGATGTCTTTTATTTCCTTTTCTTGGCTAATTGCTTTGGCTAATACTTCTAGTACTTTGTTGAATAGGAGTTGTGAAAGGGGCACTCTTGTCTTTTTCCTGAGCTTAGAGGAAAACTTAACAACTTCTCACCATTGAGTATGATGTTCTGAGGGCTTGCCATACAAGGCTTTTATTATGTTGAGATGCTTTCTGTAACAATTTGTTGAGAGTTTTTATCATGAAAGGTTGAATTTTGTCAAATGCTTTTTCACCATCTACTGAGATAGTCATATTTTATTTCTCAGTCAATGTGATGTATCACACATTTATTGATTTGTGTATGTTGAGACAGCTTTGCATCCTGGGGTTGAATCCTACTTGATCATGGTATTTGATCCTTTAAATGTACTGTGAATTCAGCTTGCTAGTATTTTGTTGAGAATTTTTACATCTGTAATCATCAGGGATATTGGCCTATTGTATTCTTTCCTTCTAGTGTCCTTATCTGGCTTTGGTATCAGAGTAATGCTGGCCTTGTAAAATTAGTTTGGGAGGGTTCCTTCTTCTTCAGGTTTTGGGAAGCATTTGAGAAAGATTGATATTAATTCTTCTTTAAGTGTTTGGTAGGATTCACTGGTCCTGCGATTTTCATCATTGGGAGGTTTTTGATACGTATTCAGTCTCCTTACTTTGTATTGATCTATTTGGTTTTTCTGTTTCTTCATGATTCAGTCCTGGTAATTTGTATGTTTCCAGGAATTTATCCATTTCTTCTATGTTGTCTAATTTTTGGGCATGTGGTGGTTCATAGCAGTCTCTTACGGTCCTTGTATGGTATCATTTTGTAATGTGGTGTCAGTTGTAATGTCTCCTATTTTGTTTATACTTTTGTTGATTTGGGTCCTGTCTCTTTTTTCCTTGGTTAGTCTACCTAAAGTTTTATCAATTTCATAATTTAAAAGAAACAACTCTTAGTTTTGTTAATATTTTTTTATTATTTTCCTGTTCTCTATTTTTTAAATTTCTGCTGTAATCTTTATCTCCTTCCTTCTGCTAACTTTGGGCTCAGTTTGTGGTTCTTTTTTAATTCCTTGAGGTGTTTAGGTTGCTTATTTGAGATCTTTCTTTTTTTCTTGATGTATGTATTCTAACTATAAATTTGCCTCTTAAAATAGTTTTTGCTGGATTCCATAAGTTTAGGTATGCTTTGTTTCCACTTTCATTTGTCCGTAGATTTAAAAAATTTTTTCTTTTGATTTCTTCTTTGATTATTGGATGTTGAGGAGTGTGTTTTTAATTTCCATGTCTTTGTGAACTTTCTAGCTTTCTTCCTGTTATTGATTTCTAGTTTCATACCATTGTTATAGAACACATACTTGATATAATTTCTATCTTCTTGAATTTACAGACACTTGTTTTGTGGCCTAACAATCTAATCAATCTTAGAAAATATTCTGCATGTGTTTGAGAAGAGTATGTATTCTGCTGTCATTGGATGGAATGTTCTGTATAGGTATGTTAGATCCATTTGGTATAGTGTCCAGATCCACTATTCCCTTATTCTCTGTCTGGATCATCTGTCCATTGTAGACAGTGGGATGTTAAAGTTCCCAGCTATTACTGTATTGCTGTTTATTTCTCCTCTTAGTTTTTTATATTTGTTTTATATATTTAGGTGCTCTAATGTCAACTGCATACATACTTGCAATGGTATCTTCTTGAAGAATTGATTCCTTTCTCATTATATTATGAATCGTTTTGTCTCTTGTGACCATTTTTGGCTTAGCCTATCTTTTGTCTGATATAAATATGGCTATCCCTGCTTTCTATTGGTTGTATATCATCTGGAATTTAATTTTCCATCTCTTCACTCTCAGACTATGTGTGTCCTTAAAGCTCTTGTAGGCAGCAAATTACTGAATCTTGTTATTTGTTTTTTTAAAGCTATTCAGCCATTCTATGTATTTGGATTAGAGAATTTAGTTGATTCATCTTTAAAGTAATTACTGATAGTTAAGAACTTGCTATTGCCATTTTGTCCATTGTTTTCTCACTGGTTTGTAGATCCTTTATTCCTTGCTGCTTCTTTTGCTGTTTCCTTGGGTGATCTGATGACCCTTTGCAGCTTTAGCTTCCTTATCATAATTTTTTTGTGTATCTATTACAGGTTTTTCCTTTGTGGCTACCATAAAGGCTTACAAAATATTGTTTATAGTTATAAAAAACTGTTTTAAGCTCATGATAATTTACCTTCAGCAGCATACAGAAACTGTATGTTTGTTTCTCCCCTCCTCACGTTTTAGATTATTCGTGTTATAGTTTTCCTGTTTATCTTATATATCCAGTAAATAATTAATTTATAGTTGTATTTAATATGATTGTTTTTTTAACTGTTAAACTAGAGTTACTTGCCACCACTATAATGTTAGAGATTGTGACTTTCACGATATATTGTGATTTTTGCACATTCATGTTTTAAATATCATCTTTTTATTTGAGCTTGAGATTGCCTTGTAGTAATCTGGTGAGGCTGGCCTAGTGGTGATGAATTCCCTCAGTTTTTGTTTGTTTTAGAAATTCTTTCTCTCTCCTTCATATCTGAAGGATAGCTTTATGGTAATCCTGGTTGAATATTCTCAGTCTCCTGTTCTGGATTTTGCAGATACACTTCAGCAGGGAAAGACCTTCACCTTCCGGTCACCTTGATGTGCTAGATGGGGCAGCTCATGGTGCTTACAGGTGGGGCTTGCTATCAGGATCTCTAATTGGGCAAGGTCACTGCCCATGCTTGGAGGCTGGTGGAAGCTGCTGTTGGCTGGGTGGGCCTAGTGACTGGGCTCTGTGTTCAAGTAGGGCTACTGCTGGGCTCCCTCATTGGGTGGGGCTGCTGGCTATGTTCCATGGTCAGGTGGGGCTGCTGGCTGGGCTCCGCAATCAGTTCTGGTCAGGCAGGGTTGCAGGGTGTGTTCCCTAGCAGGGCAGGGCCACTGGCTGGATTCTGCAGTTCATCAGGGCCGCAGCCTGTGCTCCACACGCATTCCTGGTTGAGTGGGCCACCAGGCTCACACAGACGGTGCTTCTGGCAAAACTCCATGCTCATTCAGGGTCACAGTCTGGGCTTCAGAGTCGGACAGGGCCTTGGGCTGTGCTCTGTGATTAGGCAAGTCCCTAGGCTCTGCCCTAAATTTGGGTGGGGTCACAGGCTGGACTTCATGATTGGGTAGCCTGTTGACTATGCTCCACTGCTGGACAAGGTTGCTGGGCAGGCTCTCTAGCCAGGTAGGGCCTCCAGCTCTACCCTGCAGCTGGCTGGGGCTGGAGACTGTGCTCAAGCCACAGGCTGTGTTCATTAATCAGGCAGGGCCATATCCTGGACTCTGCTGCTGCGTGTGGTTGAAGGCTGGGCTCCATGGGCTGTTCAGGGCCACTGTCCACACTTCCTCATTATGTGCTGCCAGAGGCTGTGCTCAGCAGTTATACAGGACTACTGCCTTGGCTCCCTGCCTAGGTAGGCCCTAGTGATAGGGAAACATTTACAAGGACAGCAACTTACAAGGACAGCAGTCTAATCCAGGTGGCTCCCTTCTGCTGCTCTTCTTAGCAAAGACAACAGAAACTCCCTTAACGTCCCCCTCCACTTCACTCCCCGCTCTGCCAGGCACTTACTCCCTAAACTCACTCCCTCTTGCCTGCTCACTTGCTGTACACGTAGGAATGTTACAGATGCAGAAGCAGAAAGATATATATCGCTCCCTTTGCCTTTGCTCAGGGCACAGACCTTGGGAGATTACTCCCCTCTGAGCCCGCCGGTGTGAAATAAAGCCTCAACACTCCAAGACCTCCGAGTGCTGCTTGGATCTTCTGTCAGTGATCCAGTCCAGGTTTTTTCAGTATTTTCTGTAACACTAGGACGGGCTCTATGGCTGCTAGTGTCTGTGGCCAGACTTCTTAGAAGGGCAGGGCTGGAGGCTGTGCTCAGCAGTTGGAGGGGGCTGTGAATTTGCTCCCTTGCTTGGGTGGAAATGGGCTCCACTGCTTTACAGCTCATTTGCTGGGATCTAGGTCAGGCAAAATTGACAACTGAACTCTCTGGCCTGACGGGGTCACTGGCTGAGCTGTGGAGATTGGCAGAGCCACTGGCTGGGATCTCTGCTTTCATCCTGCTGCAAGTGGGAACATGGATCTGAGCACTGGTTGCCGTATGTAAGCCTTGACCCCTCTGATCACCAGTGGCTGAGCCCTGCAGGTTTCCACCAGTGAGCCTGGTGAGGTGAGTCTGGAGTGGATCTCCCAGAAAGCCTCCCATAGCCTGGTTGTCCGCCTTGGGTTCTCCTTCCCCACTGGACAAGCCATGGGCACAGGTGGGGCTCTCCTGGTGCAGCGCTGGGCTGGGCTGGGAGAGGGGCAATGATGTCAAAGTGAAGCCACTTCTCTTCCCCTTCTGCTGCAGTCCTTGTCCATCTCTGTGGTCCAGGGGGTGCTTCAGTCTCATCCCCATGTTCTGGGGTTTTCACAGTAATGTCTTGTCCGTGGGTAGTTAGTAGATGATCTTCTAGTGACAGAGACCAAGTCAGGAACAGTCTATGTTGCCATTTTGCCAACATCACTCCTCTTCATGATTTTCTAGTTTGTGAACTTTATTTTTGGACCTTATCCACGTGCGCATAGGAAGATAGAGAGCTGTTGTGCCTTTAAAGGTAATTAGTATCTTTACAAAATGTATAATATAACATGAAATTACTCATATTCTATGAGCTTTAGATCATGACTGGAAAGGATCTAAAAGCAGTGTAGCTTTACATTCCTTAAATTGTGTGTATGATAAGGGACATTTCTAACTACAGGTTGCAACTTGAAATGACTTGAATCAAAAATCGTGGAGGCTGTTTGATCTGAATTATTACTTTGACTTCTTAGTGAGCCCAGTGGGTGCCCGTGGCTGCTTATTAACAATGTGGCCATAAGCATGTTTAAAACTCTCTGTACTCAGTTTGTTCATCCATTAGATGGGGAAAATTCCTGCTCCACAGTTTCATTAAGGACATTAAATGAAATACTGTATACGGAGTTTTATGCCCTAAACCTGCCATTTAGCAGACATTCAATGAATGTAAGCACTCTCATTCATTATGGATGTTTGCAAAGACTTGTGCATTATTCACAATCTGAAAGCTAAGAAGAATTTGAAAGGCTTGCTTTCAGCTCAGATAACACAGTGGTTCTTAAAAAAATTAACAGCTTATACTTTGAAATCCTTTGATATGTAAATCATAGAGATCATTGGAAACACAATAATAATGTGATAATACCAATAACCATAAGAAAAGCAAAAATAATGATAGTACCTAAAATTAACTGAAAACTTATTTTGTGCACAGAGAACAAGATCTCATTTAATCTTTGCAAAACATTTGGGCTTTTATTATTATCATTTTATGGATGTGTATACTCAGGCAGAGATTAAATTAGTTGCTCAGGGTCATGTAACTAGTAAGTAGAAGACCCAGGACTGAACATTTTTTCTGTCTTAATCCAAAACTCAAGCTCTTCTATAACCAGTACCACTTCAAGGCCTAAGCAAATGGGCCGACACCCTGCATCCCACACTTAAAAGGGTTTATTCTGACCCTCCTCTGTGTTCTTTCCCAAGAGGCAAAAGCCTGAGTAGCCAGAGCGCCATGCTCACCCGGAACATCCGTCTGTACTACAATATGGGTACTTAGGGTCTTGGAATTCTCTGCACTGAAAGTCCCTAGCCAGCTTCCCAAACTTGCTTAGGCCTATCCCCAGCATGGACTATTCATGGTGTGCACACCCCAAGCAGAGGGTCCAGGGGTGGGCATATGGAGCACCTTGATTTATAACTTGTTTTAAATTGAAGTATCACTGATATACAATCTTATATTGGTTTCAGATGTATAACACAGTGGTTCAACAGTCACCCATATTACTAAATCCTAACCCCCCCAGTGTGGTTACTATCTGTCAACACAGAAAGATGTTACAGAATCATTGACTCTATTCTCCATGCTGGACTACCATCCCTGTGACCAACTTATATCATGATTGAGAATTTTTGTGCCCCTTTATCTCCCTCAACCTCCCACCACCCATCCCATCCCCTCCCCCATGATGACCACCAGTCCCTTCTCAGTCTCTCTGAGTCTGCTGCTGTTTGTTCCCTCTGTTTTGCTTTGTTTTTATATTCCACAAATAAGTGAAGTCATATGGTATTTGTGTCTCTCCGCCTGGCATATTTTACTGAGCATAATGCCCTCTAGGTCCATCATGTTGAAGCAAATGGCAGGATTTCTTTCTTTTTTATGGCTGAATAATACTCCATTTATGTACCTCATCTTTATCCATTCATCTGTTGGTGGATACTTAGGTTGCTTCCAAGATTTATAACTTAAATATTTAGTTTTTGAGTTATAAGCTTTAAAAATCCTTAATGTCTGGATTTTTTGGAGATCCAGCTCAAAGAATTACTTTTTCCCTCGAATATAAGCTATAGTTTTTGAATTCTTCATAAATCTAGTCATTATGGATTGTATCCAGCACATTGTGATCGTATATTGTATGGACTCTACATTCTGCTATATTTTTCTGCACAGTTTTCATTTTTCCATTTTGTCCTAGGAGACAGTTAAATGGATTAAATTCAGACTTTCAACACAGTTTCCCCTGTGTGGGCAGAAGCTAAAATTTCAGGTCAGTTTTGTGAGCCTTCACAGAGGTGCTTGGAGTCTGCCCAGTTTATTCATATTTTATAGGTCAGCCAGAGATTGGGGCAGAATTTTTACACTGAATTTGGGGCCATCACTTTTCTGGCTCCCTTGTTTCTGGGACTTCTCTAATCGATGTCCAGTTGCTGTGGTTGCCCTGAAATGTGTCCTTTTATAAACTAGCAAAACTGCAGATTTTTATCAGCATGATGACCAAAGGGACCCACTTTGAAACTAAATGCCTTAGAAACTCAGTGCCATTCCCTTCTTCTAAATGTCCACACTCACCCCTGTCCCAGAAGCTGACTGACTTTGGTCACATATAAACATAACTAATGAGCTCTCTACTAGCATATTGCTGTTGATGATTGTTTTAATATATCTTTTCTATTCCTTGGGCATGAATATTGCTCATTTTCAGTTGGGCAAATAGAACTTCATTTTATTCAAAAATTTCAACCAAAAGGAAAAATAATAATCAAGCTCTGGCTTCTTGAGCTGATATTTTTCCCCCTTTGTGCTTATCTGCAAAATGATTTGCTTGATCTCCTACAAAATTATATGTCTTTGGGTATTCCAAGAATATATCTTACTGATAGTGAATGAGTCAAAGGCATAGCCCGTATGTATATTATTTAAAGAAACAACCTGATTTTCATGAAAAGAAGTGTCTGTTTGTTGGAGACAAAACTGCATTGTCCATTTTTCCACTTTGTCCTATAACATTGTTTATATATTGGCATTTGATGTTAACTGACTCACAAACCCTACATGCCTTACTACTTTAATCCATTGAAAAATATAGTAGCAATTTTAGTAGAAATAGTATTATTTCCAGGTTTTAGAACTTCCATGATCAAGTTTACCACTTGTTTTTTTAAGTTAGAGCAAGTTCTTTTTAAGCCATCTAAGTAGTTGGGACAAAGTACACGATAGACCAATAAGAGAGATTCAGTATCCAAGGATCTTGCTAAAAACATAATCCAGAGAGAAAAAAATTGTAAAAAAGATTATTTTTCATGCACATGTGCTACTTTTAAACCTCTTAAGAAGGGAATACACTAACAGAAGATGGCTGAACACTTGTAAAAACAGTGGGTATTTTCATTTCAAAGAGAGGTTTCTAATGCATATAATCCTTTTTACCAAAATATACCAACACTGAATAATGAATGAAAGGGATTCAGCTCTGGAAGCATTGCTGAGGGTTTCTAATGAGTCCATAAGTCAGGGGAGATGATTACTCTGCACTGGAGTCAGAGGTGGTGAATGTGACTAAATAGAATATGACTAAGTAGAGGAGTTTTTGACATCACCTTTTGTCTGAGTCATTTTAGTTTCCTCTATTTCCTATAACCAGGTGATGGTCAGGACAACCAAAAAGGGCATTTTGTAAAAATGAGCTACTTTTGTTGTCAGCACTAATATTTGTCTCATGTTTTCTCTCCCAAAATATACTTTATTCATTAAAGTGAAATTCTAATTGTAGCACTTTCTCTGTATAACAGCCATGGTTAGAAAACTAGATGCTTTGACAATAAGTATCTTTGTTAGTGAAACATGTTGATTTATAAGATAATTCAGTATTTCATTGTACTCTGGAGCCATTACGATTATGAACATCATTCTCTTACTTACATATTGATTCATATGTTAATTTTTCTAATGCCCATTTGTTGAGTGCTTTCAGTGTGTAAAATACACGTGTATGCATGTTATATATTTGAATAGAAATGCTGTTTAATAGAGTGTTATTTTAATTGAATGACGTATAAGGAATAATTTATTATACTTTGTATAAACTTCTGCATTACCTGGATTATGGTCCTCCTATATCATAGTGCACATACAGTCTTCATGGAACCAAGGAATAAATGAATTATTAGCTGTCAGATATCTGATAGAAGCTGAAACATAAAGATAGCTACCTACATTGGGGAGCATAAGTCACAGTCCTTTTGTTTTTTGATCATAATTCTTTTGACAAGATGGAAAACCAAAAGATAAACAATCAGCCCTCCTCCCTGGAGAAATTTGCTGTCACGTAAGATTTGGTGCGTCCAATCTTGATGCCTTTGTTTCTGAAGGAAGGATGTTTTGATGTTCCTCCTCTCAAATTATGCTCCTGTTGGGAAGGACCCCTACACTCCACCTGTTACTTTCCTTCCTTATTCCTTTTTTTAAAGTCCTTCGTCTGTGAGTCAGAGACCTAGCAGGAAACACAGAGAAGGCTCAAATTGAACAATTGAAGGTGTGGCCAGGGTTTAGGGAAACCACTGAATGTCTGTATTTTCTCTAAGACTGAAGAGGTAATGGGACAGAGCATTTACCTGTTACCTAGATAAAGTAGTTATACAGAGAGGGTCTCCTGACAGGAGCTGTGGCCTCCAGGAGAGGGACACACCCAGCCTGTGACAACCTGGCAGGGAGGGACACAGGGCAAGAAATTCCCTGGTCTCACTCTCTTCCCATTTTTTTCTGGTACTTGGAATTAGCTAAACTAACCAGTAGCCAGAGGCAAGGGAGCCTCCAAGGCTTAGGAAAAGTAGAAAAGTATGGAGATTAGATCTGAAGAAACAGATGGAAAATATGCAGCATGTGCTGTATTGTCTGTTATCAACTCTGTATCCCCACCACTTCCTTCTAGATGTGAGGAACCATGTTACCCCAAATCCCCTTCCCATTGAGTTCATTGTTAGGGTCTGCCAGTGAAAGCCTTGTGGGAGATTGGAAGAGGAGGAGGAGAGACTGTTGTTTTCCCTAGCCAGTGATGGATACATGTGTGCCTGAATAAGTGGTTTCAAGCAGCTTCTAGGCAAATCCTTAAGAACCATCCATTTCATGTTGAAAAGCTGAGCTTAGCTGGTGGGAGCAGCTCAGAAGTTTTGGAGATTCATTAACTACTTTCCAACACATGGGCCATAGACTGAGCTCATTGGTGACATTACTCTCTCAACACTTCCAGTATTGTGTCTCTACTTCCAAATTTGGAAAAATGTAGAGTGGATGCACTTTTCTGGACTGAATCCTGGCAGATACATGGTACAGTCTTTGTCTGCTGAGGTGCCTTGAAATTCTCACTTTATTTGAAGAGGGAATATTGGGACAAACTATCATCTTGGCACTGTTATGAGGCCATGGCAGGGAGCTTTAAGCAGGTTGAGATGACAGGAGGCTCCAGGAATGCATAAAGGTGGGGAAAAAGGGAAACATTTGTGTTCAGGAAGGAAAATGAAGTCGTGCTGTGCTGTGGAGTTCCCTGGGGTAGCTATGAAGAAGAATTCATTTGTAACCATGGAGTTGGGTGGCACTATAGAATGCCTAATAGATAAGTGCCAGATTTGCTTTCGTAAACAATAGTCTGTTGTTTCAAACATACTGTCATTATAATTATCAGGGTATTAAGCACTTTGAAAAATGACATGTGCCTCTTTTGCACACAATTTAGCTCATGGAGATGCCATCTGGTACAGGATCAATCACAGCCTATACCAATGGTTTTTGACTTTGGCCACATTATTAGAATCACCTGGAGAGCTTTAAAAACATCCGAGTGCCAAGGACTCACCCAAGTTCAGTTAAATCAGAATCTTCAGCCATCAATAATTTCTTTTTGAAAGCTCCACAGGTGATTCTAATGGACAACTACATTGAGAAGTGGTTCTAGAGCCTTGCTACTCTAACTCTAATCTGCTGATAGCAACATGGGCTTCCATCCATCCATCCATCCATCCACCCACCCACCCACCCATCCATCCAACCATCCATCCATCTATCCATCCACCCACCTTACTAGCAGCCTGGGCAGCCCCACCCCAGGCCTAGTGTATCAGAATCTGCATTTTAACGAGATCCCCAGGGGACTTACATGCCCTTTTAAGGACTGAGAAGCTCTAGTCCTGGTTTACCCTTGCTCCATCATACTTTCCCATAAGCATTTGCCTTTTAAAAGTAGTTTTGTGGAGGTATTGATATCCAGTAATATTTACATATTTATAATGTACCATCTGATGAACTTTGACATATCTATACAACTATGGAACCATCACTACAATCAAGACAGTGAACAGAGCCATCATCACCAAAAGTTTCCTTCTGCCTTTTTGTGATACCTTTTTCCTACCCCTCCCTTTCACCCTTCCCTCAACTCCTCTCCATGCAACCATTGATCTGCTTTCTTTCACTACAGGTAGGTGCATTTTCTAGGGCTCTATACACATGCAATCATATAGTAAGTACTTTCTTTGGTCTGGCTTCTCTCATCCAGCGTAATTATTGTGCGATTCATCTGTGTTGCTGCATATATCGATAGTCATTCTTTTTCATTGCTGAGTAGCTTTCTGTTGTAGAATGTTACATAATTTATTCACTTGTTGATGGAAACTTGGGTTGTTTCCAGATTCGGTTTTTATAAGTGCAGCTGCTGTGAACTTTCATGTATAAGTCTTTCATTTTCTTAGGTGTAAATACCTAGGCATGGAATGTCTAGTTTATATAGTAGATGTATGCTTAACTTCTCTTAACCATCTTCTAAGGTAGGTGTGACTATTGATCTTATTTTGAAGTTGGAAAAAATAGATCCAGAGAACTTAAGTGATTACATTACCTATTGTGAAATATTTTCCCTACTCTTTATTGTGATACCTCAGTGATGACAAAATTTTCACATGTTCTTGGTTATTTACATTATAGCCATTACTACAATTGGGAGCCCACAGCTCTCAGCCAGACGTGACTCAAACCCTGTGACCCAAGGAGGGTCGCTACATATTCAGCAAGCTCCTTTTCCCTCTGGCCAGGGAACTAGCAGATGATGCTGACTGCACTCAAATCCCACTGCGACCCACTATCAGGTCAAAGCTCATAGCCATATACTACTTTTTGAGCTAACCATGTTCTATATCTGTAGTGTATTTGTGAATAATGTAGGCATTTCCTGGCTCTTGCCTTTGTCTAGCTTGTAACTCATATCTTAGCACAAGGACTTTATTCAACCTATAATTACTAATAATTACCTGCTGAACAGTTACTCAACCTCACATGTCTGTCTCACTTCAGTTAATTTGCTGTAGTCATGAACTTGAGTCCATAAAAGAACTCTGTCTTACTGTGTCATCAATATTATTAATTTAACAAGTTTATTATGTTCTCTCAGATACATAAACCACTATATGAATGAAATATGTGTAAGTTGTAAAGCATAATGAACGTTGACAGACCCACTACTAATCTAATGGATAGAACCTTACTAATCCTACTGCATCTCTTAGTTCCTCCCTCTCTTGCCTGCCCTCACCAGAGGTAGATAGTATTAAAATTTTGTATTTATTATTACCTTGCTTTAAAAATGTAAGTTTTCACATCATGTATATGCTTCTCTACACATTGTATTAGTTTAACTGTTTATGGATTTTAAAAGTGGCATAGTAGAATAATCAACTGGAAATTGCTTTTCTTATTCAAGAGTATATTTCTAAGGCTTAATCTCACTGCTGTGTATAACTTTAATTCATCTATTTTTCATTGCTCTAGAATGTTCCTTTTATGACAATTGATGCTGCTATGAATATTCTTGTAGTGTTCTCCTGTTGCACTGAGCAAGAGATCTGGGGATGTGCTTTGGAGTCTAATTGATGGTAGCAGGATATGTGAATGTTCAACTTTACAAGATTATCGCCACTGTGTTTTGCAAAGGGGTGTAACCTGCTTACATTCCCACCAGCACTGTGCACAAGTTGTCTTTTGTTAATCTTTTAGCAGCATCTGATGTTGCCAGCTTGGTGGCTATAAAATTGGATCTCACTGTGATCTTACTTTGTACTGCTTTGGTTACAAATTAGTCTGGACAATATTTTATGTTTTTAATCACTATGTTCCCTCTTTTGAAAAGTTTCAAGTCTTACACATATTTAAAATATTGTATTGTCTTTTTCTTATTGCTATCTTGGAGTTCTTTATCTTGGTATTGATCCTTTGTTGTATGTATACACTACAGATACTTTTCCCATTGTGGCTTGCCTGTGTACTGTGTTTGTATGAATGTGTTTTAACTTGTTGGTAGTTTTGAGGAACAGAAGTTCTTATTTTCAGTGTAGTTGAATTTTTCGACTTTTTAAAATGAGTAGGGTTTCTTGCTTTGTGTTTAAGAAATTCTTTTCTACCTAAAGTAATAAGGGTATTCTCATATATTTTACTTTTATATTATCTTCAAGACATTGGGAATTGATTTTTGTGAATGATGTGAGGTAGTCATTCAGGCTCCCTTTTTGCCTTATGGATAACCAATTGACTAGGCACTGTATCATATAGTAAATTTCCATATATATGCATAGGTCTTTTTCTGGAATTTCTATATCCTTTATTTTGCCTTTTTTTAATGATTCCTTCTTGCCTTTAAAATTTTTTTTGAGGTTTTTATTTGCTTGTTTGGTTTTTCAAATTTAATTTTTGTTCTTACTGGTTTAGAAGTTATATGCTTTGTTTCTATTGTTTTTGTGGTTACTTTTGAAATTTTATCATGTGCATTAAGCCTAACAAAATATATAATTCCTATATGGACCATTCTCCTAAATATTACAAGAATATCAGAGACTTTACTCTCATCAGGTTATTATCCAGTATTTAATTCTATTAAAAAACAACTTGTTAGTTAGAAATGCTTTTTTTTTAACAACCAAGTTTGTTTAAATATACGTATATACTTCCCAATTTCTTTGCTCACTATTCTTCCATCTCAGACTTTCCTTCGGGGAATGATATGCTCCCTTCTTGAAGTCTCTTAGGCTAACATCTGTTGGCTGTAAAGGCATTTTTTTTTTTGTTCATCCAACTACTTAAGAATAGTTTTTTGGGTTATAGAATTCTAGGTCAGCTATTACTTTATTTTATTTTTTTATTTTGGTATCATTAATCTACAATTACATGTGCAGCATTATGGTTACTAAGCTCCCCACTTCATCTAGTCCCCCCCACATACCCCATTACAGTCACTGTCCATCAGCGTAGTGAGATGCTATAGAATCACTACTTGTCTTCTCTGAGTTGTACAGCCCTCCCCGTGTCCCCCCTACATTATGTCTGCTAGTTGTAAAGCCCCTTTTTCCCCCTTGTCCCTCCCTTCCCACCCATCCTCCCCAGTCCCTTTCCCTTTGGTAACTATTAGTCCATTCTTGGGTTCTGTGAGTCTGCTGCTGTTTTGTTCCTTCAGTTTTTTTCTTTGTTCTTATACTCCACATATGAGTGAAATCATTTGATACTTGTCTTTTTCCGCCTGGCTTATTTCACTGAGCATAATACCCTCTAGCTCCATCCATGTTGTTGCAAATGGTAAGATTTGTTTTCTTCTTATGGCTGAATAATATTCCATTGTGTATATGTACCACCTCTTCTTTATCCATTCATCTACTGATGGGCACTTAGGTTGCTTCCATTTCTTGGCTATTGTAAATAGTGCTGTGAAAAACATAGAGGTGCATATGTCTTTTTCAAACTGGGCTGCTGCATTCTTAGGGTAAATTCCTAGGAGTGGAATTCCTGGGTCAAATGGTATTTCTATTTTGAGTTTTTTGAGGAACGTCCATACTGCTTTCCACAATGGTTGAACTAATTTGCATTCCCACCAGCAGTGTAAGAGGGTTCCCCTTTCTCCACATCCTCACCAACATTTGTTGTTGTTTGTGTTTTGGATGTTGGCCATTCTTACTGGTGTGAGTTGATATCTCATTGTGGTTTTAATTTGCATTTCTCTGATGATTAGCGATGTGGAACATCTTTTCATGTGCCTGTTGGCCATCTGAATTTCTTCTTTGGAGAAGTGTCTATTCAGATCCTCTGCCCATTTTTTAATTGGACTATTTGCTTTTTGTTTGTTGAGGTGTGTGAGTTCTTTATATATTTTGGATGTCAACCCCTTATCGGATATGTCATTTATGAATATATTCTCCCATACTGTAGGATGTCTTTTGTTCTACGGATGGTGTCCTTTGCTGTACAGAGCTTTTCAGGTTGATATAGTCCCACTTGTTCATTTTTGCTTTTGTTTCCCTTGCCTGGGGAGATGTGTTCATGAAGAAGTTGCTCATGTTTGTGTCTAAGAGATTTTTGCCTATGTTTTTTTCTAAGAGTTTTATGGTTTCAGGACTTACATTCAGGTCTTTGATCCATTTTGAGTTTACTTCTGTATATGGGGTTAGACAGTAATCCAGTTTCATTCTCTTACATGTAGCTGTCCAGTTTTTCCAACACCAGCTGCTGAAGAGGCTATCATCTCCCCATTGTATATCCAAGGCTCCTTTATCAAATATTAATTGACTGCATATGTTTGGGTTAATGTTTGGATTTTCTATTCTGTTCCACTGGTCTGTGGGTCTGTTTTTGTGCCAATACCAAATTGTCTTGATTACTGTGGCTTTGTAGTAGAACTTGAAGTCAGGGAGTGTAATTCCCCCTGTTTTATTCCTCCTTCTCAGAATTGCTTTGGCTATTCGGGGTCTTTTGTGGTTCCATATGAATTTTAGAATTATTTGTTCCAGTTCATTGAAGAATGTTGTTAGTAGTTTGATAGGGATTGCGTTGAATCTGTAGATTGCTTTAGGTAATATAGCCATTTTGACAATATTTATTCTTCCTAGCCAAGAGCATGGGATGCATTTCCATTTGTTAGTGTCCTCTTTAATTTCTCTTAGGAGTGTCTTGTAGTTTTCAGAGTACAGGTGTTTCACTTCCTTCGTTAGGTTTATTCCTAGGTATTTTATTCTTTTTGATGCAATTGTGAATAGAATTGTTTTCCTGATTTCTCTTTCTGTTAGTTCATTGTTAGTGTATAGGAAAGCAACAGATTTCTGTGTGTTAATTTTGTATCCTGCAACTTTGCTGAATTCAGATATTAGTTCTAGTAGTTTTGGAGTGGAGTCTTTATGGTTTTTTATGTACAGTATCATGTCATCTGCAAATAGGACAATTTGACGTCTTTACCAATCTGAATGCCTTGTATGTCTTTGTTTTGTCTGATTGCTGTGGCTAGGACCTCCAGTACTATGTTGAATAACAGTGGAGAGAGTGGGCATCCCTGTCTTGTTCCCGATCTTAGATGAAAAGCTTTCAGCTTCTCGCTGTTAAGTATGATGTTAGCTGTGGGTTTGTCATATATGGCCTTTATTATGTTGAGGTACTTGCCCTCTATACCAATTTTGTTGAGAGTTTTTATTATGAATGGATGTTGAATTTTGTTGTATGCTTTTTCAGCATTTATGGAGACGATCATGTGGTTATTGTTCTTCTTTTTTTTGATGTGGTGGATGGTGTTAATGGATTTTCGAATGTTGTACCATCCTTGCATCCCTGAGATGAATCCCACTTGATCATGGTGTATGATCCTCTTGATGTATTTTTCAATTCTGTTTGTTAATATTTTGTTGAGTATTTTTGCCTCTATGTGCATAAGGGATATTGGTCTGTAATTTTCTTTTTTGGTGGGGTCTTTGCCTGGTTTTGGTATTGGAGTGATGCTGACTTCATAGAATGAGTTTGGAAGTATTCCCTCCTCTTCTATATTTTGGAAAACTTTAAGGAGAATGGGTATTATTTCTTCTCTATATGTCTGGTAAAATTCAGCAGTGAATCCAGCTAGCCTGGGGGTTTTGTTCTTGGATAGTTTTCTGATTACCGATTCAATTTCATTGCTGGTAATTGGTCTGTTTAGGTTTTCTGTTTCTTGCTTGGTCAATCTTGGAAGGTTGTATTTTTCTAAGAAGTTGTCCATTTCTTCTATGTTTTCCAGCATGTTAGCATATAGATTTTCATAGTATTCTCTAATAATTCTTTGTATTTCTGTGAGGTCTGTCGTGATTTTTCCATTCTCATTTGTGATTCTGTTTATGTGTGTAGATTCTCTTTTTCTCTTAATAAGTCTGGCTAGAGGTTTATCTATTTTATTTATTTTTTCAAAGGACCAGCTCTTGCTTTTATTGATTTTTTTCTATTGTTTTATTCTTCTCTATTTTATTTCTTCTCTAATCTTTATTATGTCCCTCCTTCTGGTGACTTTGGGCCTTACTTGTTCTTCTTTTTCCAATTTCAATAATTTTGACTTTAGACTATTCATTTGGGATTGTTGTTCTTTCTTTAAGTAGGCTTGGAGTGCAATATACTTTCCTCTTTGAACTGCCTTTGCTGTGTCCCACAGAAGTTGCGGCTTTGTGTTGTTGTTGTCATTTGTCTCCATGTATTGTTTGATCTCTGTTTTAATTTGTTCGTGGTTCTATTGATTATTTAGGAGCATGTTATTAAGCCTCCATGTATTTGTGAGCCTTTTGTTTTCTTTGTACAATTTATTTCTAGTTTTATAACTTTGTGATCTGAAAAGTTGGTTAGTAGAATTTCAATATTTTTGAATTTACTGAGGTTCTTTTTGTGGCCTAGTATGTGGTCTATTCTGGAAAATGTTCCATGTGCACTTGAGAAGAATTTGTATCCTGTTGCTTTTGGGTGTAGAGTTCTGTAGATGTCTGTTAGGCCCATCTCTTCTAGTGTGTTGTTCAGTGCCTCTGTGTCTTTACTTATTTTCTGTCTGGTTGATCTGTCCTTTGGAGTGAGTGGTGTGTTGAAGTCTCCTAAAATGAATGCATTGCTTTGTATTTCCTCTTTTAATTCTGTTAGCATTTGTTTCACATATGCTGGCACTCCTGTGTTGGGTGCATATATATTTCTAATGGTCATATCCTCTTGTTGAACTGATCCCTTTATCATTATGGAATGTCCTTCTTTATCTCTTGCTACTTTCTTTGTTTTGAAGTCTATTTTGTCTGATACTAGTATGGCAATACCTGCTTTTTTCTCCTTGTTGTTTGCATGAAATATCTTTTTCCATCCGTTCGCTTTTAGTCTGTGTATATCTTTGGTTTTGAGGTGAGTCTCTTGTAAGCAGCATATAGATGGGTCTTGCTTTTTTATCCATTCTGTTACTCTGTGTCTTTTGATTGGTGCATTCAGACCATTTACATTTAGGGTGATTATCTATAGATATGTACTGATTGCCATTGCTGGCTTTAGATTCGTGGTTACCAAAGGTTCAAGGGTAGCTTCTTTACTATCTAACAGTCTAACTTAACTCTTGTTAAGCTATTATAAACACAGTCTGATGATTCTTTATTTGTCTCCCTTCTTATTCTTCCTCCTCCATTCTTTATATGCTAGGTGTTTAGAATATTCTGTACTCTTTTACATTTCCTTTGACTGCTTTTGTGGATAGCTGATTTTACTTTTTGCCTCTAGTTAGTATTTGGATGTTCTGCTTCCTTTGCTATGATTTTATTTTGTCTGGTGACATCTTTTTAGCCTTAGGAGTGCTTCCATCTAGAGCAGTCCCTTTAAGATATCCTGTAGAGGTGGTTTGTGGGAGGCAAATTCCCTCAACTTTTGCTTGTCTCGAAATTGTTTAATCCCTCTGTTAAATTTAAATGATAATTGTGCTGGATACAGTATTGTTGGTTCAAGGCTCTTCTGTTTCATTGCGTTGAATGTATCATGCCATTCTCTTCTGGCCTGTAAGGTTGAGTAGTCTGATGATAGTCTGATGGGTTTTCCTTTGTAGGTGATCTTTTTTCCCTCTCTGGCTGCCTTTAATACTCTGTCGTTGTCTTTGATCTTTGCCATTTTAATTATTACATGTCTTGGTGTTGTCTTCCTTGGGTCCCCTGTGTTGGGAGATCCGTGGGCTTCCGTGGTCTGAGAAACTGTTTCCTTCCCCAGCTTGGGGAAGTTTTCAGCAATTATTTCTTCAAAGACACTTTCTATCCCTTTTTCTCTCTCTTCTTCTTCTGGTACTCCTATAATGTGAATATTGTTCCGTTTGGATTGGTCACACAGTTCTCTTTAATATTCTTTCATTCCTAGAGATCCTTTTATCTCTCTCTGCCTCAGCTTCTCTGTACTCCTCTTCTCTGATTTCTAGTCCATTAACAGTCTCTTGCACCTCGTCCAGTCTGCTCTTAAGCCCATTGATCGCTTGCGTCATTTCTGTATTGTCTCTTCTGACTTCTTCCGTCAGCTGTTGCATATTTCTTTGTAGATCCTTCAGCATGGTTATGACTTTTATTCTGAATTATTTTTCAGGAAGATTGTTTAAATCTCTCCCAGCAGGCCCTCTCTCTAAAGTTGTCTGGGTGATCCTTGTCTGGACCATATTCCTCTGTCTTTTCATGGCGACAGAAGTGGTGCCAGGCAGGTGCCATGTGTGTCAGCTGGGAGAACAAAGTCCCTTCCTGCTTGTTGTTCTCATTGCCGTTCTCCCAAGCCTGAGCTGGATACCCGCACCCTGGGAGACAGTCTCTGGGATAATCCCGTGACTGCCTGTGTGTGTGGCCGCCCTCAGTCTAGCCTACGGCACTGTGGGGGTTTGCAGTCACGCCGGGTGCGTTCTGCTCCCCTTGGTTCCTTCCAGACTTTGCTCTGGGTTCTGTGGCCCTTTCCGCTTAGCTGTGCGCCAGCCGGGAGGAGATTCTTTGTGGTTGCTGTGGGTGGGGCCACTCTCCCGCCGTTCCAGAGCTGTGGCAGATCTGCCGGACACTTTGCAGCGCTGGCCAGGGGGGAACGAATGGCAGGCTGCTTATCCCTGTGAGAGGCTTTGGGGCTGCTTTACCCAGCAGCCAGTTAGGGGGTCCGAAATTCCTCCAGATTCCCAGCCTGCTGGGCTGAGTGCACTTGGACGATTTTGTTCTCCTGTTGGGCCTTTGTCTCTAAGACTTTTTAAAAAAGCGCCCGCTTTTCTTTTGTCCCAGGGGAGCTGGCTGAGGGGACCCGCTTGCAGTCTCCTTCTCCGATCCTGCTCTTCTGTTTCTTTAATCTTCCATACACCAGGCGATGTGTGTCTGTGCCCCTGGTGCAGATCACTAGGTTATTTAGCAGGCCTGTGCTTCCACTCCGTCCCCACTCTGAATCTTTTCCTCCTGCCCGTGCACTGGGGTGGGGGGAGTGCTCGGGTAGCGCTAGGTCGCGGCTTTGTATCTTACCCACTTCGTGAGGCACTGAGTTCTCTCTGATGTAGCTGTAGCCTGACTGTGGTACTGTATCTTCCGATCTCTGTTTTAGGAATAGTTCTATTTGTTGTATTTTCACAAATATATATGGTTTGGGGAGAAGATTTCTGCCGCCCTGATCACGCTTCTGTCTTCCCAGAAGTCATCTATTACTTTCTATCAGCACACTGAAAATATTTTTTTGGCTTCCATCATGGCTGTTGGGAAGTCTGCTGTTAGGCAAATGGTCACACTTCATAGAAGATCTCTACCAGTCAGGCACTGCTGTGTAATAAGCTAAAAGGTCAAACCTAGAAGTTTTCATTTCTTCCTACATTCCATGAGTTCACTGGGAGTCAGACGATCTAGGCTGAACTTGGCAGCTCCATTTGTCTTCATCCTGGAGCCAAATATTAGTTATTTTTTATTACAATCATTCTTCATGAGAAAAACTGGCATGCTGAATTTTCTAGAATCAAATTGCCAAGTACAGGTTAGATTTACCAGAGTGGAATAGAGATTGCATTAAGGAAGAATAGAGAGAGACAGAACACAGATACATTTTTTTTTAATTTAAAAATGCACTTTATTATTACAATTATTATGCAGACTATTTTGAGGCACCTTAACTGTATATTCTCATTGATTTATTTCTTACAGAATTTTACGTTTGTTCTAATCTAATTCTACAAGAGTGATTTCATAGAGTAGTTAACATTCTTTTTTTTTATTAAAGTATCATTGATAAACAATCATGTTGGTTTCAATTCTACAACACGGTGAGAACACAGATAAATTTTTTACAAGTAGGATACCTTTAACAGATACCGCAGTTGTTTTTCACCATCCAATTTGTGAAGAGGCTGACATGTTCACTTAAGAAATTGGAGAAATTAGGGGTCATCTGATTCCATTTAGCACATCAAATTGCATCTAGAATACTGCATTCACTCTGCTGCTTCAGAAAAGCCTGAAAAACAACCTTGAAAGCTTATAAAGGATACTCGTCAAGTTGTAAACTCTAATCTGCTAGTTCACTTTAAGTTTGACTTTTAACAGACTAGTGATCTAGCAGTATGAGAATAAAGTAGGCACAGTGGATTGCAATGAATTTGCTGGCAGAATGTGCAAGGCACAAATCCAGATGGCTTTGAATAAGATCATCAAGTCGATGATAAGACAGTGGAAATGGATTAGTGATTGTCAGATAAAAGCACTATGTGATTTTTAAATGATAATAGCATTCTTACTCTGAGATAGTTCCATTAGCTACAAATGCTCTAAATGTCGACTAAATCAGCCTTTGACTGGAGTAAAATTTCATCTTTTCCTTTTTAGTGTTTGTGTCTCTATTTGGGAGCAAACAAATGTTTTTCTCATTCATTTTACCTAAATGCCAAATGAAAATGACAACAATTTGTATAAACATTGAGGTCTTGGTAGGATGTCCCAGTCTGTTAATTCTAAATTCAGAAATTCATTGTCCTTACAAAACAGGTGGGATGGAACCACTTAGATAGCACAAAATAGTACCAAACCCTCACTATCATTGTAACTGATTTTATGTGGCATCATGCAAATGAAACCTGGGCGTTCATCCCTAAGGGTGAAATGCTTTTGGAGATAGGCAGAATATTCATAAATGATCTATACTTGCCAGCAATGGAAAGGGTGATACTCTGGCCAGGAACATTGCTGTCTCTGGACTTTTTTGAAAATATACAGATGCTCTACACTTACAGGCTTAAAAAATGAGTCACTTTAATTTTTTTAGTTTGCAAAACATTCAGTCCTTACATTCATATTAATGCCGTAACTCTAGCTGGAATACAGAATTTGTAGAAGCTGGAGTTCCAATTAAACATTTTAAATACAGGTCCCTAAGACTAATGTTGCTTCAACTTCAGTCTCTGACATGCTTCTTAGAAGAGAAAGAGGTCTTTTCCTTATATCATTGGTTCTCTAATTTGAATGATAGTAACTATATCCAGGGAAGCTTATTGAAACTTTAGATTCCTGGGACACACCCCAAAGTTTGTGATTCAGTATATCTTCTATGAGACTGAAAATCAGCATTTTTAATTTACACCACTCGGGATTCTTTTGAAAGTGGGCATGAGCCTATGCTTTGATATACACTTCATTAGACCTTTGTGATAAGAGTGGCTCTGTCTCATAGAGATAAGGGGTGACATGTCTTAACATGTTGGCATCTAAATATATCCCCTATCACCTCTTCCATTTTATTACACAAAAGACTTGAAATAGAAGTGGCTCAAGAGAAACACAAATTTAAAAATAACATAAAGAAATAAAAAACAAGGAAGATTTAAAAACACAATTTCAGTAAGAAACTAAGATAAGAGAACATAGTATGAATTCAGGCTATAAACTCTCTATTATTTGTTAAAAGTAAACTAACGACTTGGTTTGAATTCTCCTGGTAGCTGAAATGTTGGGAAGATACAGTGAGTGTTTTGTCCCCAAAATGAGGGGGAAATATCTGGACCTTAGCAAAGCTTCCACATTGCCGTGGCATAGAAGGACACTGAGTGCTGGGGCAGGCCGTGTCCTTAGCTGCATTCTTCATTGGCAGGATCCCCACTTCACTGTTACCTCTCTCTTCGTGGAAGACGAGGTATGTGTTAGTGTAGTATGAACACAGGAGGCATCCATCTGGCCCCAAATGCCCAGATCTTCTGTTTATTTCCGGTAGAAGCTGGAGATCAGTATCCATGGTATTCTTCTCTAACCCTCATGCCTGTTTTTACTCCTTCCACCACTGGTAGCAGACACTTAGAATAGTCTACTCTCCTGCCATGGGATCATGTTCTCCAGGAGTCAGAGCCCTGCACGTGTGCCGCCTTCTCTAGGAGGCCTTCCAGCCAGATGATGGTTGCTCGCTGAATTATCCTACTCCGTCCAAGGGAGGATGCGGTGTGCGGTGTGTGCAGTTGAAAACATGATACTGGATGCAATCTTATCACCTTGCCCATCAATCTCAGATCTCACTCAGCTTTTAGGTCTGCATAGGGCAGAACAGGACTGACATGGGTTTCTGACTGTTTCTTGCTACTGACTTTAGTAGAATGAGAAAAAAATCTTGCAAGCTGCCTTAGATCTTGTCTGGGAAGCCTGCCTGCATCTTGGAACCATTGCTAGTCTTTTGTGGAGATGAAATTAGTACTCATCTAGATGGTGTGACTTGATGAGCTAAAACAAAGCCTCACACTAAAAAATATCTCCCCAAGTATTATGTAGTTTAGGTTTGAAATTTCACCATTACCAATTCATACCTTTGTGTTAAAGCTTTCAATTCTGCATAGTTCTATCCTAAAATTCACAGAATAACTCAACAAGCATGCATTTATCAGCTCATTCTTCTTTGTGGCAGAAGGACCAGGATTAATCAAGAACCCTGAGATCTTAGGGGCAGAGGGAACATGGGTGTGGAAGCATAGCTGGAATTAATGCTATTTATCTCTCTCATAATTTTTACTTAGGGCTATTCTTATTTACCACACTTGGGTAGAATGAAATGAAATTTTTATTTTCTCTGTGAGGTGGCATGTGATCTGCTCTTATTAGTTATAAGAGAAGAAATCTAGAAACAAAACCCTTTAATACTAAGAATGCTTTTTGTAAAAGTCGCATATGCAGTGCAGACATATTTAATAGGGGCCAGAGGAGATCATAATGAACAACTGAAGCATGAAGAGAAGAGTGTAAGTCTTAAGGCAGCAGCTTATCCCCATGAGAACCTCGAGTGAATTTTTTCCCCGGATGACCCTTGTATTACTTGTGTATAGCAAGGCCTTATTCCACTGGGAGAACTCACAGACCTGGAATGGATTTTTTTTCCAGAACATAGGGAAGAGGTCATTATGACAGCCTCCAGGTCACTGGTCCCTGGTTAATATGGCAAATACTGCTTTATGACTGCTGGTAGACTCAGTGCCTAATATTCTGGCAAAACCTGGGTCAAATGGAAATGTTATTCAATTTGAAAATGGACATTCACCATAGCCTCTTTGTTTAATAAATACATCTCAAAGGAACAGTGAGGTGTAATTTTCATTGCACATGGAAATAAGCCAAGCTTTCTTAAGATTAACCTGAGGAAATGGTCCTAACTGTAAAAGGAAATTGTCCAATGAAGCAGCTGGTCTTGAGAGCATTTCAATTATGCATCAGAAAGGAAAATTACATGGAGGGAAAATGGGAGGAAACAATTTTCTTTTACTTGTTTTTAAATACAAACCACTGGCATATTTTTAGAACCTGTTTTGAAAGAATCTAGAAGATCATTGTGCTTTCACAAACATCTTTAAAACCTACTTGTAGGCTAAAGTCTAATTTTCTTTATGAATTAAAAAATGTATCCTATTATTTGACCAACATCCATTCTTTCAATCCTCATTGATTTTTCACTTTAATATCAATAGATGGTTTAGAACTATGAACAACTATGCCCACAGGCCAAATGATGTAAGTGACAGTTAGGCTCATCAGACATGCTGGAACCCATACTGTAGCCCAGAGCACATCAATCCTAATCTCCCTGTCCCATGTCTTTGGATCTCTGTATTACACAGAGACTAGAACTTTCAATCCTGACTCCCCTTGGGCTGGAGGTTCATTATCTCATGGCCTTCTATTCCTTGCTGTGGTAGAGTTCCTACAGAGAATAGGGACATCGCGATGTTGAGTTGAGCTTGGAGCGGGGAGTAAAAGGTCCTAGACTCCATGAACAGAAGATTCTGAGGTCAGCCTTGGGAAGGGTTCTATTGTCCTTGGACTAGGATCATTGTGAGTAATTCACAGCTCTCATGCCTTTAACATGGGGACTACCTGTCCTTCATTTCTAACCATTATCTTTGAGTGGAAAAAAATTGTCAGATCTTTCATATTGCCCCTGAAGTCAACCGACAAAGTTGGTTTTCGATATTTTCTTTCAGTGGCTCATCGATTTGGAGAAAATAATTGGTTCAAAGTGATTTCAGAATATTATCTTTCCTTTAGAAGCATGACTCACAGCCAGCAGCAAATGGATGTTACAGTTAAGAGGAAGCACAATTAATGACAAGGGAAGAAGTGCATAGTTATATACGAGATCACTCTCCTTCCAGGTCCATCTGTATGGATTCTTCCTTTTTTCAGAAATGCAGTGGAGTGTATGCAGTGCCAGCTGTTGGAACTGTGGAACACAAATACAGAATTTTGGAAAAATTATTATGACGACCAAATAAATAGCCTTTATCAAGTACACATTAATAATATTGGAGTTGTCCTTGTAACAAAAAGGCCATAAAGTCTCACTTTCTTGAAAAGACAAACCTGTTCATGGAGGAAGTCAGTAAATAGACACACAAAAGCTAGAAAATGATCCAGCCCAAGATGTCAACAGTGCAGGGGTTGAGGAACCTGATCTAAACTTACAATAACAAATCTTGGAGTGTCCTGCATTAAGTAAACAGAGTTTAGGGAGATCTAGATTTAAAGACAAGCAAATGTTTTATAAAGGATTTACCAAAGGGCTTTATAATTGAAAATTTATTTTAATGTGAAAATCTTATATAAGTTTTAATCAACATCAAAAGACATATGTCAAGGTCACACCTACTAGAAAAAAGACTGATACTCTTAATATGAACAAAACATGAAGACAAGTGAGACACATGGGAATTTTGTTATTTGTATACTTCTTAGAGACTATAAGGCCATTTCACAGGCCTTTTCTCACTATTAGTCTTGCAACTGCCAATTGAAGAAAGAAGCAGAAGCATTCCTGTAAATATGAAAGCTGAAGCTCACAGAGCTCCCCCAGGAAGCATAAGTGCTGGTACCCAAACCCAGAATTCCTGTCTCCAGCAGCAGTGTTTTCTCTGATTTTATATGTTGTCACTACAACATGCCAGTATTTATGTGTATATCTTTGAAGAAGCCACAGTCTAGAAAGTGTGAAAGTTCTTACGTCTTGTGTATTTTCAAAGACTGTGCAGAGAAATCTAGTCTTGCATTATTTTTTGCTGGGAACCAGAAGTGAGAATCATACTAATATCTTTATGGGAACTTCTCTGCCTGAAGGCAGATTAATTTTAAAAGTCACAAGTTGTCGAAAGCCTCTCTTCTTTAGGTTGTTAGGCCTATGTTGAGATTAGGTGGAGAAAGCCGTGACCAGAATCCAGGGAGGGTGCCAGGTAAATGTCAGAGCTGATGTTCTCGGCTAATTTTCTCATGTACTTTTTATATGGTTTCTTTGCTCCCTGACTTCAGCTGAGTTATGGGCATAGGGTGAAGGTGACAGGACTTTAATTATGATCTACTGGAGTCAAAAGGCCACCGTCATCAAGAGTGTCAACTCTGTTACTTTGGAACTAAATGTTTATCTTTCACTTTGTCTCTCAGTCTGGGTTTCTGTCCTTTTCTCTTTTGAAAGATTTCAAAGCATCTCCAAGTGAATGTTTCAGTAATGTGACGCTTGATATAATGGGGGAGCTCTGGCAGATTCTAGATTTTGCTGAATTGTTTTCAACTCACAAGATAATGGTTTCCTCTGCTTTAAGGAATTGATAATTTGAAACTTCTTAATTTTGAACCTCTGAACGCAGGTATTTTTAATAACGTGTAAATGTTTATCAAGTCAATGTTACACTGATTTGTAGACCAAGAACAAAAATGAAAACAGATTTTTTATAGGTACAGTTTTCTAATCTTATTTTAAAGTAGCTTAGATTTTTCTCCTTTATAAAACAAATCAGAAAATGGAAAAAAACAAAGAAAATATTTAAACGCCCACAGTCTCAACTTCTGTAGGCAACCACTGTTAACTCCTTCAGATACTTCCTGTATATATGTGTTTTCTTCTTAGAAAAATGGAATCCCAGCATGCATATTCCATGATGTTCTTAAGAGCTGCAAAATATTCCTAGCTGGGGATGTTCCATGTCCATACAAAATTGTTAACCTTTTTTTTTCTTTCTTTAGACAGCCCTGAAATAAATGTTTTCTGCAGC
This sequence comes from Smutsia gigantea, assembly GCA_032199065.1. NCBI lineage: Eukaryota > Metazoa > Chordata > Mammalia > Pholidota > Manidae > Smutsia > Smutsia gigantea. Next base: position 178,087 of record JAVSCE010017929.1, read on the forward strand.
TACATTTTTACTTGCTATTTCTTCTTTTACTGAGGACAAGCAGTTTGACTATCAGGTTTGGGGCTTGCACATCACTGAGGCTTTTGATACGTACTTCTAAGTTACCGCCAAATAAATTTCCAGCCATTTACATTTCAGGAGTGCATGGGAGTTCCTGTTTCTCCATACCCACTCCAGCTTTTCATAATCTAATTTATTTAATCATTGTTAACTTTATGTACCAGAAGTATCACATGAAAGAAGTGTTATAATTGCTAGTGAGGTTGCATATTTTCTCTCATATCGTTGATTCACAGAAAACAGGAGATTTTTATGGGAATCCATTTTTATATTGTTTTCTTTGACTTGCCATAGCCAAATTCTGAGTGCCTTTCCTATATGCTGTTTCTCATGGACCTCCAAGGTTAAGAGTCATTCTTAAGCTTCCCCTCCCCATCTTTTTAGTCTTTTAATTTGTCTCATGGCAGAATGAAGTGTTTTTTCTACCTTCACTTCCTCCCAGATCTGTTTCCATTTTGTACCTAACACTGAGGGTGAAGGAAATTGATTTTTTTTGAAAGTAACATTTTCCTGACCATTCTAGGGAAGAAGACATTCATCCTGACCGGTCCTTGGCATCCCGAGGCCCAAAGGCAGGATTGGGTTTGGCTGGAGCTAGCCCTCATAGAATGTTTTGAGCTTTCTAAATCATTTCATATTGGTGTCTACTGTCTCTTAGGAAGGCTGGCTGTGGAAGAGCCCTGCAGCAGGGCAGGGGGCTCAGGAGAAAGCAAGAGTTCCTGGAGGCCCTGCGGGTGGCTGTCATGAGGCAGGACAGAACTGTTAGAGGTTGCGAGAAAATACTCAACCATTTCAAGATATTGTCCTGGGATGACTCTACCTATGGCAACAAATTCAGTTGCCAGTATTCCATTCGTTCCTCATTTTATTCATTCATATATTTGTTTTATTAAAATTAATTTTTTATTGGTGGCATTGATGTTCAATCATATTGGTTTCAAACATTCAACTGTTATTCATTCATATATTCTTCATTTATTTAGTCATCTGTTTAATCAGACACTTATTACCAATTGTGGATGATTCCCAGCCCCACGTTTTCAGGAAATTAGATGCCCAGCACTCTCAGGAAAGAATCTGCTTGTACATGAATTGCGCCCATGACACGGGCTCTCCAAGAGGAGAAGGGTAGGGCTATGTTGTTATTTCTTTTAGCACTTGTGAAAAGTACTGGAATTGGGACATCTTACTTAGGGTTGCTGTTTGGGAAAGCATAGTCACGTGTATGCACGCACACACACAGACTCCAGAGAGACTGATGGAATCATGACTTGGAGAAATGTTGACATACAAAGACATAGATGTTATGTGTAACATAGGAATTACGACTCTGAAGTACAAAGGCTAATTTCACAGTCAGTCATGAAATTTATTCTCATCTCTTTAGAGTTACAAATGACTTTGCACAGAAATATGCTGCAAAGAAAGGCAGGAAGTGTCAGAATTTAAGAGTAAAAAAGTTGGGCAAAAAGGGATAGGTCTAAAAATTCCAGGGGTGAATGAAGTTAATGTATATTTGAGGATCAAGGGTAATATTTTGTGGAATTAATATTTTTATGAGCTATTTTAAAATGAGAGATAGTATTTTTACCTCTGCATGTTATGGCTAGAAGTAGAGAAACAGATATGAAAGAGTAAAAAAACTCATGTCCAAATTTGTCTAATTCTCTGTCTTATTGAAGAAATAAACTAAACACCAATCTTTTCTTCAGCAAAAGTGGTTTGTCTATCATAACATAAATAAGATGGATCAAAAGGCATTAATACCTGAAAGAAGTAGCTAAATAAATAAATGGAAGAGAACTTGAGGAATATTTATTTTTGTGAGTTTCGCAGGCAGGTATTAGATCTGGGCAGCTCTGTGTTGGCCAGATCCAGGGTGGTGTGCCCGTTTGTAGCTTCAGATCCTTCCAACAGAGCCTTCTTTGTATTTATTAAGAGTGTGGAATGTGGGGTGGGACAATAAAACCCCAAATTCATCACAGCAAGCCTCAACACGGGAAAAATTCATGTGTAAGAAGCATCAGGAGAAGTCCATTTAGCAACAGGAAGCTAATTGCTTCAATTTTATTCCACAGCAAAATCAAAACCAGGTGGCTGGCAAGCAGCCGCCACGTGAAGATGTTCTTAGAGTACCTCAGTCACGGACCATGGGTGCTGGTGGAGGAAGCCAGAAGGCTAAAGCAGCCATCTGATGGCCAGTCATGTTGTTGAACTTGGTGGCCTTGGCTCCAACATGGAGCTTTTCCGCTAGATCAGCTCCTGATGGTCTGTACATCTTTTATTGAGAATCACTAGAGCCACGAACACTAGCAGACAGATAACTCAAGGTTGAGACTCCATTCTTCATAAATGTAGAACTCATTAGCCAGTGTTCCGTAGACTTTAGCCTGCATCAGGATGCCTGGAGGGTTTGTCAAAATACAGTGCTGGGTCTGAGCCAGTGGGTCTGGGGTCCGAGAATCTCACAAGTTCCCAGGTGATGCTTCTGGTCTGGGCCACTATTGTCAAGGAAGCAATTTATTGTATTAGGTGTAAATAAAACAAGAAGAGAGAGCTTCATATATTTTTCTTCCTTGACGTTTGACTCAAAATTCCTGAGATTTCATTTCTGACAAAATTATAAGGCAGAGTTGCCTGTGTTGACCTTTCATATAAATTCCTCTTGATCATTGCTTCTAGGGGATATGCTATCCCCACCCTCTCACCCTGGGAAGAGCAAATAAATTAATGTTCCTACTTAGAATGACTCACTGTTTGGCAGAAAGCAAATCCACATCTACTGAGGACTGACCTGATCTGCAGGCTAGTTGGTAAAAAAAATCAAATCAAGTCAATTGTACTTTCACACTAACAAGCATTTAATAAGAAGTAAGGTTTCTTTTTCTTTGCTTCTCTTCCTGGAGAACTATGTTGGCTTATACCTGGCGTTCTGTGTAATGAACATTTTCCAGAGATGGTAATGATAGGAAGGTAGAGAGCAGAGGTGGGCTGCAGGGTGATGGAGAGGTTAAACAGGTGCTTTACAATCCATCTGCAGTTTGGTGTTATCTCTTTTTATTAAAATGATAAAGACAGGCTCTGCATATACAACTTCAGTCGAATTGGCTAAAATAGAAGGCAGTTATTTGCATTAAAAAAAAGGAAAACTTTTTTTGTAATATAAATCCTGAAAAAGAGAGCATATAATTAATCAGCACAGGCCAAAAAGGAGACGTGATGGCTCAGAGGCGGTACTGTGTTTTTCGATTTGGTGATTTAATGAAAGTCTTGCCACTGGCCACAACAGTTTCCTTCTTCCTTTCCATTTTCTTCTCCCCTTTCTTTCCCTTCCCTTCTCTTTCCTTTCCACAATTCACTAGATTTTTATTTGGCCCTAATATGTACAAACAAACAATATTCAAGATTGTAGGGGAAGAAGTTCCCGCCCCTAAGCAAGTACAGGTTGACAGTTCCACAGTTTAAATCCATGTGTGCTCAAATTATAATAATTTCACCCCAGATCCTTCATATACATTTGTATCATAGATTTCTTTGAGGAAGGACACAGTTTGCCTCCTACTCTCCGTCCTATTTCGCTTGCCCTGGAAATTCCATCTCATCATGGATGCCTCTCTAGCCGCCCCATCCTTTAATTTGACTTGGCGTCATCTCTTAGTAGGTTTAAATATGGCAGCTTAACAATGGGCGGGGCCAGGTGTTCAGCACCCAAGGCAGCTGAGCATTCAGGAGGGAGACCGTGTGCCCTTCCAGTCGTTGAACCACAGTATGTGCCCCGAGACTGGCAGTATGACGGAGGTCTGTCAGTGGGAGCAGTTGTTACATCCATACAGCTATGGCTTATACTAAGCTACATTGGTTCATTCAATGCTTTGATATGTGATCACCGAACTAAATGATTTGCATTGTGGGCATGTTTGGTGATCATTTTATTGACTTGAGAGTCCTGGAGAGCAGAGCGTGGTCACTGCTGGGGTGAGTCTGTCTGTGGGCCATGCTGAGACCTTGAGAGCGCTGATGGCAGGGGAGGGAAGAAACCGGCAAGAGGGCAGGACTTGGGGCAGGCCCTGGCTCCTGACTGTAGTATTTGCTAATGAGGAGTAACAGAAGTACAATGTATAGGCAGACATAACTTGTAGCTGTTACAAAAAAGTGGCATCTGAGGAGTCAGGACCAGCTCCACCATCCACTGCCTGCATGAACCTGCTAAGCTAAAATTTCCAAGGGTAATATGGGAACATTAGTAATAATAGTGTCATGAAAATGGCATAATACTGTCATTTTCAGCAAGAAAGTGGTGCTCAAAGCTGGTGAGTGATAGTAGTGTGGTTCTGGGGATGGGCAGGTAGAGCAGAGGCTTCCAGCCATTAGCCCAAGGGACTGGGGATGCAGTCCACCCTTCCAGGAAAGGAGGCTGGTAAGAGATAGGAGGGATGACAGGCTCTGCTTTAACCTTCCTCTCCCCATCCCAGCCCAGCCACCTGGCACTGAGGAGGGTTCTCATCCTTTAAGGGAATGGGAATGCTAATCCTAGTAGAATCCCATCATACACTAGGGCCAGCTAAGCAGAGGCTAAGGGGAACCTGTACCTGTATGTCATGTCGGTAATCAGGGCTCCCTTCCTGGAGGAATCAAACCTACCCCTGATCAGGTATGAATAGGCTCTGGAATTCATTTAGAACTGATGCTGAAGATAAAATGTTTTCATTCTTCCAGCTGAACAGAGCTCGGCAAGGTGGGACCGAGATGCCAGTTATATTAACTTGAACTCTTTGGCAAAGTCTAATCAGTTTCAGTTCAAAACACCTCTGATCCTGCATTCCGTAGGCCTGTTGTTCTGTGCTCTGGGCTGACAGATTCACAGGCGTCATGGAAAAACACTTTCGACTTTGTTTTAGCATTTTATTTTTGAGGCCAGCAACAGGCTATGGCCACGCTGTCTGTGTCTGGTGGCAGCTGCGTGAAGCCCCTGGGACTGCCCACTTCTCTGCAGATTGTCTGAGGGCCCCGGGCCAGAAATCAGAAATGTGCACCTGGGTTAGGGGATCACCCTGGGCTCCAGGTGATACTTTCCACAGTGTTCCTTGTGGAAGCCTCGTGGGAGGAAATCATAGAATGATACTGTAACTGCAGGGCCCTCTGAGAAATCATTTGACCTTGCCTCCTGTAGAAAGCCCAGGACAGACAGAGATAACAAGGAAAAGAAAAAAAAAAAAAAAGCCAACCCTGACTTTTCTTCCCTCTTGCTGACACACTGTTTGATTCCGGGGCTTCCTCCACATGTCAGTAGAGGAAGTTAGGACCAGGGAGCTTGCTGAGGTTCCTTCCTGCCAGCCATCATTTGAGCTTCACAGTAAGATACTGAACAGTTTGGAAATATTGGCCCTAATCTGGAAGATATGGATTGAGATCCAGTCTCACTTCTATGATTAAAAGGAAAATCAAGTTGAACTGATGGGGATCACCTTGTTATTAAATAGAAATCCGAACCTGAAAATGTGGATGAGTTCAACACATATTTATTAAGCCCCATTTATTAACCATTCATCAGGGTGCTTCTCAATATCAAATGCAAAAATCACCTGAAAGGCTTGTTTAAAGTGGTTCCATGACCCCTAGGATTTCTAATTTGTTGGGTGAGGAAGGAGGCCCAGAAATCTGTATTTTTAACAATTGTCCCCAAGTGATGCTAATGCTTGTGCTCTACAGAGCATACACTGAGTAACACTGTTTGGAGAAAAGGACAAATATTTGTGAGCAGTCACTATGTTCTGTCCCTAGGCTATAAGCTTCCTGCCAGCAGAAACTCTGAATTTTCATTTACCACCAGATCACTCAGCCTAATGGCTTTAAATGCCATTAATCCCTTAATATGCCCAGAACTTCAAATCTGTATCTTCAGCCCAGACAACAATCCTAACTCCAAACTCATATACCCGTTCAGCACCTCCATTCACATGCCTACTAGACATCTCAAACTGAACATGTGGAAACTGAACTGCTAATCTTCTCTTAGACCTATTCTGCTCTCAGTATTCCCATCTCAGCTGATGGCAAACACACCCAATTCTTCACATGAGAAATCTTGGGGCCATCTTTGACCCTTTTCTTTCTCTCATACCCCTCATCCAGGTCTGTTCAAAACCTGTCACCTGTGTCTATATACTATATTCATAATCAGGCCATTTCCACTCTTATCACCCTGATTCAACATACTGTATTTAATATCTCAGGAGTTACAGCCAGTTAGTTGTCTCTTGAATGATCTTCATGCTTCCCCACCTGCCCAACTCCAGTCCCCTACAGTCTGTTTTCAACATAGCAGCCAGAGAGATCCTGCTAAAATACAAATCCAGTGATGTGACACACTTCCTCTGTCTCCCCATGTTACTCAGAATAAAAGCCAGGGTACTTACAGTGGACTGCAACACTTTGTAAGAAGTGACTTCTCATTGCGTCTCTGGCCTCATGTCTTGTTACTCTTCCCCTTGCTTCTCCTCATCCATGTGATCTTCGGTTCTCCCTGCAGTACACTTGGCCTTCATATTGGCTGTTGGCTTTGCTTGGAGCACTGTTTCCCCATGCAGCCACATAGCTCACTCCCTCACCTTCTTCATGTCTTTGGGTTTTTGCTCAGATTTGTCTTTGTTACCTTCTCAGGGAGGGCCGTCTTGGCTGCCCTATTTAATACTGCAATGACCCCACCTCCCACCCACCCCTTGCACTTCTGAACTCCTCCTTCCTTCCCCCACGCTATTTTTTTCTATAGCATTTATCACCATATTACATACTATGAAATATATTGAGTTATTATGTTTATTGTCTCTTTTCCACCACTAGAATGTAAGCTTCACAAGAGTGGGGGGCTTTGTCTGCTTTGTTCTCTGGTACAGCCCAGGCACCTAGAACAGTGCCTGTCACATGGTAGGACTCCATTAATATTTGTTGAATAAATTCATGCTTGACACCAAGTAAATTCTCAGTACTTATTGAATGAGAAAACACTGAGAAATGTTAAACTTCATTTACCTCAGAGCAGCCCTTTGATCCCTATTTTACAAATGAGAAACCAAGGCTGACAGATAAAAGTAACAGGATCAAGATCAAACATTCAAATTTGCCTTTCCTTTCTGCTCTCTTACTATGTGTGCAGTGCCCCAGGCACTATACTAGGTATTTTGAGGATATGAAATGAAAGAGGCATGGCTCCCTCTCCAAGGAGCTTATCTGTTAGAGAAGACAGGCATATAGAAAAAAATAACTATCTTAGAAGGAACTTACAGCCAACTGCTAAAGCAAACATAGACTGTGAAGCTACACTGCAAAGCAGAGTGTGGCATATGATATCAGAAATGCACTAAGTGGCACAGGGGAGAAAGTAAACCCCCGCATGAATTGACAAGAGATTGGGTTTGTAGAAGGAAATAATACTCATTGAAAATGTGAATAGTCCACATTTTAGTTACTGAATGATGATGGGTAGGATTTAACGGGTAGAGATGCTAAGGACCTGCATTTCAGCATGGGCAAAGGAAATAAGCAGGGAAGTGAAGATTAGGTGTGGGAAACGTGGTATTTTGTAGAAAACAGTGTATGAAGTAGCATAAAGTCAATAGCTTGGGTAAATCTGTTGGATCTTTATTCTGAATCTATTGAAAGTGTTGATTAATGGTAAAGCTATACTCTGGGAGAGCCATTCTGGCAGGCATGTGTCCATTTATGTAACAATATTTTTATCAAGTCCTGCTGTGTGTTTGATGAAGGAGTTAAAATGGGAGGAGAGATGGAGAATGCTTCTATCTTTAGAGTTTGTAATCTGGCAGAGATGGCAGCTAACTGAACAAGCCACCACAACCCAGTGAAAGATATGCAATGAAAGGAGACATAGATCCCTGGCAGGGGAGAATAACCTAGTCTGGGAAAGGGTGAGAGAATATTTTCTAGAGGAAGTTGTATTTCAGCTGAGACTTGAGGGTTGTGTAGGTGTTCCCAGGGCAAACAAGAGGGTGAAGAGTGTTCTAGACAAGGGAGGGACATGTATGGAGAACCATAAATGACCAATACCTTTCTCTGAGCCCTCCAGACCCAGAACAAAGGTCAGGGTATCTGGGTATAGAATGGAAAAGGAGAGGGTAGAAAGGAGAGATGTGGGAGGAGTGAGCAGAAGTCAGGGAATGAAGCATTTTTTATGCATGGCAAGAGTTTAAACTTTATGACGAGGGCAAAGGGGTGCCATTGTGGGTTTCAAGAAGGGAAATGTTATGATCAGTTGTACATTTTAGAAGCCTTAATCTTGCTTCGGTGAGCAGAATGGATTGGAATGGGCCAAAAATGGAAGTGAAGAGATCTCTTCAGGGGCTGTTGTAATAATCCAGTCACAGGTGGGGGTGAGTGGATTAAAGTATATGGATGAGATTGTCAGGACTTGGAGATTGATAGGATGTGTGGGATAGAGGAAAGGGAGAGGTCAGAAATGATTTGCAGCTTTCTAAACTGTCCCCATGAGTCATGGGGGTAGAAGAAGTTACTGAAATATGACTGGGGAGAAAGTACACAGTGCCTGGGTGCATACATACATATGTGTGGTATCATATCAGTTAGGGAGCTATTACAATAGACCAGACAAGAGACTTGTCAATGGTAACAATAGAATGGAAATCAGGCAATTAGTCTTTCATCAAATTTATGAATATTTTAAGGTTATCTGTAAGAATCCATGTAGATTTAGAAAGGAATGAGGAAACAATTTTTATAATCCATTTGTAGTTTTCTAGATCATTATTTGACAGCCTATCTGCATACTGAGTTATTCAGCCAATGCCTCATTTATTTAGCCAGTGTTTACATAAGGAGAGAAGATTTCTAAACCATTTCATAAGATCAAATTTTGTTATTTTAAAAAAAACCTTAAAAAGTATATAGCACTCTCACTTTATCATTTCATATCTCTGAAATAAAGAATGGGTGCACAATTTAAATAAAGTGTTGATTTATTAGCGATAGTACAGTAGGAGCTGCTACCTATACCCAAGAATTCTTTTATGTAACAAACACAGTAATTTGGAAATTGTTCAACTGTAAAGCCTTAAACAGAATTTAGAGGCAAGGAAAAGCCATGTATGGCTCATATACATGAAGGATAGGTGGAACTTCAACTTAGCTTGGTTCTTCAGGGAGGGATTTTTTTCACTTAGCTGAATTCACATATAATATTCATCCAAGTGGCTCATTGCATTTGCAGCCCAATTCTGGACTTGTAAATATTACAGTGTTTACCGTCATTTTTGCAAAGCACCAATATAGAAAATGAGACTTCCAGATGTTCATTTAGGGCAGTAATCAATACATTGGCAAGCTTCACTGAGCTAAGATGGCTGGGCGACCAGTGCTCAGAGGCTATCTCTGCTCACTCTGAGGGTGGGATAGTAGGAAAAGATCCAGCCTATGGGAAAATTAGCCTCATCAACCAAATGGTAAGATACTTCTCCCTCTACCGTCTTGAGTAAACAGGTGGGCTGTGTTCAGATAATTCTCAGAGGAGTGTGGTATGCTTTTATTACGTACCTCCTCCTTTTTGGAAAATACATAAAGAATTCTAACCCTCTAACTAGCCACTATGCTATGTGCTGGGGATCAGGATACTGGTTCTGGCCTTAAGAAGTTTATAGTCTGTCAATGGGGGCATTCTCTTCATGCCATTCCTAGTAATTGAGCAACTAGCATGGTGACCTGCTTATAGGAGGTATTCAATCAATAAATCAACTAATAAATAAAAAACAATTTATAATCCATACTGTCTGACTTGACTTCTCTGGTTTCCTGTAGCAACCTCTGCACTTGGGAAGTCAATTTTCCTGTGCAAAAGGGAATACTTTGGGTAACAAATTTCATATGAATAGTTCAAGAAAAACCTATAAATTTGCCAATGTAGATTATTCTCTATAACCATGGCTATTACTCCAGTGAACTTGTAATACCAAAATTATTCCTTGCTAAATTATTTGCCAAAAAGTAACACAGTTCTGACCTAACTTAATAAAACATTCAGAAATTGGATATACACAACTGAATGGAAGACAATTTTCTCATTTAGTCACAGATGGAAGAGGATGATCAGCAAATGTATGGTGACTTGATGGGCCTTCAGTTTATCTTATCTCTGTCTTCTCCCAACTGTACCTTCTTCTCTGGGTCTCTAATGCCATTCACTTTTCAAAATGTGCTCTCAGGACAGCACCTACAACTTTATAGAAAATCTTAAAAAATACATTATTCTCGCAGTGGCTCTTAAATTTTAAGGCTTAATTCTTATTGTGAAAGAAAATATTCTGTAACCTAATAAAGGTATTATGTGTCTTAGGGTTCAGGTGGGGGTCATGAGTGGAAGGGTAGGAGATCCTTCTCAATATCTCTGTAGTCAGACCACATAATGCCTTTGGTGTTCACGAGAGTGGGTTGCTCGGAATCAACTTTCATAATAAATGAATGTATTCATTTATTCCTTCAACAATTGAATGGTCAATAAGATTTATAAAGTTCTTGGAACTTACGAGGCAAGGTGGAGTTAGGAAGTAACAGAAAAGTATACATTATATACCTATAAAAAGGTACATAGTAAGTAAAATGGAAATGATGGAGTCAGTAGATGAGAGAGATGACGAACTGATTCACAGAAACATAGACACTTTCAGGGAGAATAGCTGGTCTTTAATGTCTTGAAAGGGCTGAGATCCAGGCTATACCTGATCCTCACGCCTTCGGAAAAGTATAATGGAAAATATTTTAAAACTCTAAATGGAGTGGAAGTGAGAAATTAGGAGCCAAGGACATTTAAGCCCATATATTCTTTCCTTCTGTGAAGGTGTTGTTCTCCCTCTAAGTCCAGCTCTGCTTCTTCCCCTCATGATGGCATCTCTTCATCATGACGTCTCAGTTCTGGCCCATCTTCAGATGACTTCATTCGTTCCCCATTTCAAGAATATGCATTCCATGACAGTAAGGTAGACCCCACTCATCTGTTCACAGTGGGTTGACTATATTGATGTCTAGTGCCTATATCCCAGTTTAATCCATTATCCATTAATGGCAGCACAAATCTGAGACCATGGTTGTTCCCTTTAGAAGGGTTTGGAGACACTGCAGGCATGAAGACTGAAAAATCTAGAACAACAGTAAGTTGTTAGGATATAAATAGAGGTAACTTCTTTGAGTATTTTCCACATGTTGCGTACTGCTTTATACATTTGAAATTTATCTAACCTTAATAGCCATCCTTCAGGCAGGTAACATCAACCATGCTCACTTTGTATATGAGGAAACTGGCACAGCAATATTCAGTAACTTGCCCATGTTTATTCAGACAGCAGGGACAGAGTTGAGATTTGGGAGCCTGGCTCCCAAACCTATGCACACAACCACTATGTTCTACTGTCTAGGTTTAAATCCCATTTTCTTACTATTAGGTGTGTGCGTCTAGGCAAGTGATATAACTTTTTTCATCCCCAATTTTTCCATCCATCCAAATGAAGATAATACTTGCCTACAGACCATATAAGACTGTTCTAAGTATTGGGTAAGCATGTATTTGAAAATTCTTTTTTAACTGTAAAGTAAGGTATTATAATAAAAAAAAACCCCAACATTATCAGTAACAGTATGAGTAATAAAAGTACAGAGACTTTTTTTGAGCAGCTAACTTTCTGATAACTCCTTAAAAAATTAACATGTTCTTTGCCCTCAAGTTCTCATTGCAAAATAGCTATAATAATCTTTTATGCTTTAACATGACAATATTTTGGGAATTTTTTTTTTCTTGAGGCTGATCAGATTATTGCTTTATCATCCAAGAAATGATAATGTTATTGAAAAAGGGCAAATGTCCAGAATCTACATCTATTTTTCTCTTTATTTCTCCTCCCACCCGTGATTATTTGTGGGGTAGATAAATTTGTCACATGCTTTAAAAGCTTCAGATGAAAGGTGTTACAGGCAATTTAATAACAGTATGTTCTCTTACATTGTTTTTGTTTTTATTTCTGGAGATATTCAACAACAAATTGCACAACAGAGAGTTCTTTTAACTAACTACTTATCTCTTTATATATATATGTTTTATTTTATTACCACATTCAGATTTGCATAGCATAGATCTAAATAAAGCTCTAAAAAAGAAATTTCTTCATTTTTTTCTCATCTATGTTCCTTTCTTTCAATACAGTTTTGTAGAACAGATAGGAAAAACAATGTGTTTAAAAGAGAATAGTTGGGAATGGAGGCAGGTTTCTTTTTTCTCCTTCCAGGTTTCTCTATTTAAGTAGCAAGCACATTAAATACCAAAATAGCATTAACCCCAGGAACATATTAGCTTGCTATGGGGTACTTAGGACTCCATGGTAACAATTATTTGCAGAACTCACAAGATACATTTTTGGAATTAAAAGATGCATATCTCATTTTAGGAAAAATAACATGCATAGATGAAGGGAAAAAAAGGAAGATTTAAACCCAGCTATTTTTTTCCAAAACTGACTTTATCCATAATCCTTTCCTGTAGCAATATTTATGGTCTTTCACTTTCCCTTGTTATATATCGCTTCGTTCACACTGAAAAGGGTAGGTTTGTGCTTGCATTCTGCTGGGAATTGTGTATGGTTATGAGGTTGGGAAGATATTACATTTCACCTCATAAAGTTGATTATATTCTCAGAGTATGTATAAAAATGAAATTTCCTTTATTTGTTCTTGGACTAAGATTGTCAAATAAACGACTTGACTTTATTTTAATTAGGTTGATGGCCACATCCTCTTATCTTTCATAATGTTCTTATGTTTTTACCTCTGGGGCCTCAATCTGTATTCACAAACACAGAGACAAGAGTCAGGGACAGGCACCTATAGATAGACATGGTATACAAGCTCAGACAGTCAGATATTACCCAGCAGTCCTGGCAGAAATGTTTACAGACATAGATGAAGGGGGTCCTTTGGAAGAGGGAGGGCTTAGAAAATGTGAAAGGAATATCATCATCAATTTCTTTCGGTCATAGAAGCAATGAAAGCAATAGATGGAGAAAAAGCATTTGACAAAATCAATACCCTTTTGTGATTAGAAACACTCAACAAATGAGGAATAGATGGGAACTTAGTCAGAGTGATAAAGGGCATCTACAAAAAACTCACAGCTTACATCATACTGAATGGTGAAAGACTGGATGCTTTTCCCTTAAGATCAGGAATAATAAAAGGATGTCCACTCTCATTACTGCTATTTATCATTGTTCTGGACATTCTAACCAGGGAAGTTAGGCAAGAAAATGAAATATAAGTCATTGAAATTGTAAAGGAATGAGTAAAACTATTTGCAGGTGACATGATGTTGTATGTAGAAAATCATAAGGAATCCAATTAAAAAAATTACTAGAACTGCTATGTACATATAAACATGAATACAGACTACAAGCTCAATATATAAAATCAGTTATATTTCTATACATGGGCAGTGAAATTAAGAAAACAATTCAATTTAAAATAGCATCAAAAAGAATAAAACACTTATGAATAAATTTAGATAAGGACATTCAAAACTTGTGTACTAGAAGATCCTGCAACCAAGACCATCCAGCATTACCCATCTGATGTCTTCACTGAGGACCACACTTTATATCAGGAAAAGAAAGAAGAAAAAATCACTTAGATTCCCAGCCTGGTTTGGTTATAACACTTAGACTTTTTATCTCACCAATTTCAAATATTAAAAATTAATCCAAAAATCCAATAAATGTAATAAATATATAAAAAACAAAAAAACATGTCCACTAGATACTACAAAACATTGTTGAAAGAAATTAAGGAAGAACTAAGTAAATGGAAAGAAATCTCAGGTATGCTGATTGATAATCTTATGAGAATATTATCAGTACGATAGTAATATTCCTCAAATTGATCTACAGACTTCATGCAATCTCCATCAAAATTCCAATGGCCTTATTTCTCAGAAGTGCAAAAGCTGATCCTAAAATTCATGTGGAATTGCAAGGGGCCCTGAATAGGCAAAACAATCTTGAAAGAAAAATCAAGACTGACATGAGAATGGATAAATAGAACAATGGACTAGAATTGAGAGTCCAGCAGTAAACCCTCACATAGTTATCAAGAAAATTCAATGCAGGACAGAATCATCTTTTCAACAAATGGTCCCAGGACAACCACATACCACCTTACAAAATAATAAAGTTTGGACCCCTTCCATACACAAACAGAAATGATCTCAAACTGTATCATCATCATAATGTACAGCTATAATATAGCTCTAAAATAGATGAAAATGGAGGTGTAATCTTCAAGACCATGAATTACTCAATTTTTTTAAAGATATGGCATCAGAAGCACAAGAAAACAAAGAAAAATAGAAAAATTGGACTTCATCATAATTAAAACTTTTATTCTTTGAAGGGTACCATATAAAAATTGATAACAGCCCACACAATGGGAGAAAATATTTGCAAATCACATATTGGATAAGAGACCTGTTTCTAAAATGTATAAATAACTCTTACAAATCAATTATAAAAGACATAAAAATCCATTTAAATTGGGCAAAGGCTTAGAACAGATGTTTCTCCAAAGGAGATACATAAATGGCCAATAACCACATGTGAAAATGCTCAACATCATTAGTCATTAAGGAAATGTAATTTAAGACCACGTTGAGATATCACTTAAATCCCACTAGGCTGGTTATGATAAAAAAAAAAGATGGATAATAACAAGTAGTTGGCATAGATGTGGAGAAATTGGGACATTCCCATATTGCTGGTGGGAATGTAAAATGGTACAGGTGGTTTAGATAACCATTTGTAAGTTCCTCAAAATGTTAGACATACTTTATGACCCAGAAATTCCACTCCAAGTATATACACAAGAGAAATAAAAGCATGCATATGTACAAAAACTCATTCACAAGTGTTTCTGGCAGACTTGTTCATACTACATTAAAAAATGGTAGCAAACCAAATGCCCATCAGCTGATGAATGGATAAATAATTCATGGTATATCCATATCATGGAATATTATTTGGCAGTAAGATGAAATGAAGTTTGGCATATGCTACAGTAGGGGTGAATCCTGAAAGCATTCTGCTGAATAAAGGAAGATAGACACGAAAGACCACAGAGTGTATGATTCTATTTATATGAAATGTTCAGAAAAAACACATCTATAGAAACAAAGTAGATCAATGGTTGCCTGGGTTGGGGGGAAGGGAAACAGTATGGGGAGTGATTGCTAATGGGCCTGGGGTTTCTTTTCGAGGTGATGAAATCATCCTAACATTAGACTGTGATGATATTTGCACAAGTCTTTGAATATATTTAAAAACTTTGATTTTACACTTCAAATTAGTGAATTTTATGGTATGTGAATTATATCTCAAAAAAGCTGTTATATTTTCACCAGCACACTTTTCCTAAAAGAATAGCTAAAAGAAATTTTGAAAACGGAACTATATCTTGGAACATCAGAAAGGAAGAAAGAACAACAGAAAGAGGCAAAATATGAATAAATACACTTTTCTTCTCCTTTTGAGTTTTCCAAATTATGGTCTAAGCAAAAAGTAAAACATTGTCTGAATGTGGATCTCAAATGTGTGTAGAGGAAATATTTAAGACAATGGTATTATAAATGGAGGAATGTAAAGGGACTTAAAGAAAGAAAGTTTTTGCTCTAGTAAAATGTCAACACAAGTAGATTTTTGGAATAATTCCATACTTTGATTCCTGTGGTAGTTACAGAAATCTACACATGTAATAAAATGGCATAGAATGATACACATACATTTTACCAATATCAGTTTTGTGACTTTGATATTGTTTAGGTTCACAAGATTTAGCCACTTGGGGAAATTGGGTGAAGGATATGTGGGACCACTCTGTACTATATCTGAAATCCTGTAAATCCACAATTATTTAAGTTAAGTTTAAAAAAGTAATGATGATGCAATGACTAGAGAAACACTTATGGTATGTGTTTGTGTGTGTGTGAAAGATGGAGGAGGATGGGGTTGAGGGGAGGCAAATTTCACGTATTTCCTTGCCTGGCTAATAGAAGCCCTCATATTTGCTATATAGGATATTATCTCCCCACAATTAATTACTCTTATTTTATCTCACTGTCTTCCAAGAATTCATACACATCAACTTCTAAAGCCACCATTGTTGTATGGAGAATGAAAAC
The DNA here is from genome assembly GCA_032199065.1 of Smutsia gigantea. NCBI lineage: Eukaryota > Metazoa > Chordata > Mammalia > Pholidota > Manidae > Smutsia > Smutsia gigantea. Next base: position 194,378 of record JAVSCE010017929.1, read on the forward strand.
AATTACTTGGATCCTGTTCTGTCTCAAGGACTGCTCCTTCATCCATCCTCCCCCAAAAGTCAGGATGTACATAATTTCAGTTTTTTTTTAATTTTCAAAAAATTTATTTATTTATTTTGGTATCAGTAATCTACAATTACATGAGCAACATTATGGTTACTAGACACCCCCAATAATCAAGTTCCCCCCACCTACCCCATTACAGTCAGTGTCCATCAGTGTAATGAGATGCTATAGAATCACTACTTGTCTTCCCTGTGTTGTACAGCCCTCCCCCTGCTCCCCCCTACATTATGTCTGCTAATCGTAATGCCCCTTATTCCTCCTAGTCCCTCCCTTCCCACCCATTCTCCTCAGTCCCTTTTCCTTTGGTAACTGTTAGTCTATTCTTGGGTTCTGTAAGTCTCCTGCTGTTTTGTTCCTTCAGTTTTTTTCTTTGTTCTTATACTGCACATATGAGTGAAATCATTTGATACTTGTCTTTTTCTGCCTGGCTTATTTCACTGAGCATAATACCCTCTAGCTCTGTCCATGTTGTTGCAAATGTCTGGATTTGTTTTCTTCTTATGGCTGAATAATATTCCATTGTGTATATGTACCACTCTTCTTTATCCATTCATCTACTGATGGACACTTAGGTTGCTTCCATTTCTTGGCTATTGTAAATAGTGCTGCAATAAACATAGGGGTGCATATGTCTTTTTCAAACTGGGTTGCTGCATTCTTAGGGTAAATTACTAGGAGTGGAATTCCTGGGTCAAATGGTATTTCTATTTTGAGTTTTTTAAGGAACCTCCATACTGCTTTCCACAATGGTTGAACTAATTTGCATTTCCACCAGCAGTGTAGGAGGGTTCCCCTTTCTTCACATCCTCACCATTTGTTGTTGTTTGTCTTTTGGATGGTGGCCATCCTAAACTGATGTGAGGTGATATCTCATTGTGGTTTTAATTTGCATTTCTCTCATGATTAGCGATGTGGAGCATCTTTTCATGTGCCTATTGGCCATCTGAATTTCTTCTTTGGAGAAGTGTCTGTTCAGATCCACTGCCCATTTTTAAATTGGATTATTTGCTTTTTGTTTGTTGAGGTGCATGAGCTCTTTATATATTTTGGATGTCAACCCTTTATTGGATATGTCATTTATGAATATATTCTCCCATACTGTAGGATGTCTTTTTGTTCTATTGCTGGTGTCCTTTGCTGTACAGAAGCTTTTCAGCTTGATATAGTCCCACTTGTTCATTTTTGCTTTTGTTTCCCTTGCCCGGGGAGATATATTCATGAAGAAGTCGCTCATGTTTATGTTGAAGAGATTTTTGCCTATGGTTTCATGACTTACATTCAGGTCTTTGATCCATTTCAAATTTATGTTTGTGTATGGGCTTAGACAATGACACAGTTTCATTCTCTTACATGTTGCTGTCCAGTTTTGCCAACAACAGCTGTTGAAGAGGCTGTCATTTCCCATTGTATATCCGTGGGTCCTTTATTCTATATTATTTGACCGTATATGTTTGGGTTAATATCTGGACTCTCTATTCTGTTCCACTGGTCTGTGGGTCTGTTCTTGTGCCAGTACCAAATTGTCTTGATTACTGTGGCTTTGTAGTAGAGCTTGAAGTTGGGGAGCATAATCCCCCCTGCTTTATTCTTCCTTCTCAGGACTGCTTTGGGTATTCGGGATCTTTTTTGGTTCCATATGAATTACAGAACTATTTGTTAAAGTTTGTTGAAAAATGCTGTTGGTAATTTGATAGGGATTGCATTGAATCTGTAGATTGCTTTGGGTAGGATAGCCATTTTGACAGTATTAATTCTTCCTAGCCAAGAGCATGGGATGAGTTTCCATTTGTTAGTGTCCTCTTTACTTTCTCTTAAGAGTGTCTTGTAGTTTTCAGAGCATAGTTCTTTCACTTCCTTGGTTAGGTTTATTCCAAGGTATTTTATTCTTTTTGAAGCAATTGTGAATGGAATTGTTTTCCTGATTTCTCTTTCTGCTAGTTCATCGTTATTGTATAGGAAAGCAACAGATTTCTGTGTGTTAATTTTGTATCCTGCAACTTTGCTGAATTCAGATATTAGTTCTAGTAGTTTTGGAGTAGACTCTTTAGATTTTTTTGTGTACAATATCATGTCATCTGCAAATAGTGAAAGTATGACTTCTTCTTTACCAGTCTGGATACCTTGTATTTCTTTGTTTTGTCTGATTGCCGTGGCTAGGACCTCCAGTACTATGTTGAATAACAGTGGGGAGAGTGGGCATCCCTGTCTTGTTCCCGATCTTAGGTGAAAAGCTTTCAGCTTCTTGTGTTAAGTATGACGTTGGCTGTGGGTTTGTCCTATATGGCTTTTATTATGTTGAGGTACTGGCCCTCTTTACCCATTTTGTTGAGAGTTTCTTTTTACTATTTTTTTTTAGATATTTGTTTTACTAAGGTATTATTGATATACACTCTTACGAAGGTTTCACATGAAAAAGCAATGTGGTCACTACATTTAACCATATTATCACGTCCCCACCTATACCCCAAAGCAGTCACTATCTATCAGTGTAATAAGATGCCACAGATTCACTATTTGCCTTCTCTGTGCTACCATTTTCCCCATGATCCCCCATACCATGTGTACTAAACAAAATACCCCTCATTCCACTTCTCCCACCCTCCCCACCCGCCCTCCCACACCCCTCCCCTTTGGTAACCACTAGTTTCTTCTTGAAGTCTCTGAGTCTGCTGCTATTTTATTCCTTCAGTTTTCCTTCGTTGTTATACTCCACAAAGGAGCAAAATCATTTGGCACTTGTCTTTCTCCACCTGACTTATTTCACTGAGCATAACACCCTCCAGCTACATCCATGTTGTTGCAAATGGTAGGATTTGTTTCTTTCTTATGGCTGAATAGTATTCCATTGTGTATATGTACCATATCTTCTTTATCCATTCATCTACTGATGGACACTTAGGTTGCTTCCATATCTTGGCTATTGTAAAAAATGCTGCAGTAAACATAGGGGTGCATATGTCTTTTTAAATCTGAGTAGTATTGTTTGGATAAATTCCAAGGAGTGGGATTCCCGGGTCAAATGGTATATCTATTTTGAGTTTTTTGAGGAACCTCCATATTGCTTTTCACAATGCTTGAACTAGCTTACATTCCCACCAGCAGTGTAGAAGGGTTCCCCTTTCTCCGCATCCTCTCCAGCATTTGTTTTTAGTCTTTTCGATGCTGGCCATCCTTACTGGTGTGTGGTGATATCTCATTGTGGTTTTAATTTGCATTTCCCTGATGATTAGTGATGTGGAGCATCTTTTCATGTATCTGTTGGCCATCTGAATTTCTTTTTGGAGAACTGTCTCTTCATATCCTCTGCCCATTTTTTTAATCAGGTTATTTGCTTTTTGGGTGTTGGGGTGTGTAAGTTCTTTATGTATTTTGGATGTTAGTCCCTTCTTGGATATTTCATTTACAAATATATTCTCCCATACTGTAGGATGCCTTTTTGTTCTGTTGATGGTGTCCTTTTCTGTACAGAAACTTTTTAGTTTGATGTAGTCCCATGAGTCCGTTTTTGCTTTCATTTCCCTTGTTTGAGGAGATACATCCAGGAAGAAGTCACTCATGCTTATATTCAGGAGATTTTTGCCTATTTTTTTTCTAAGAGTTTTATGGTTTCATGACTTACATTCAGGTCTTTGATCCATTTTGAGTTTACTTTTGTGTATGTGGTTTAACAATAATCCAGTTTCATTGTCTTGCATGTAGCTGTCCAGTTTTGCCAACACCAGCTGTTGCAGAGGCTGTTATTTCCCCATTGTATGTCATGGCTCCTTTATCATATATTAATTGACCGTATATGGTTGGGTTTATATCAGTGCTCTCTAGTCTGTTCCATTGGTCTATGGGTCTGTTCTTGTGCCAGTACAAAATTATCTTCATTACTGTGGCTTTGTAGTAGAGCGTGAAGTGTGGAGTATAATCCCCCCAGCTTTATTCTTCCTTCTCAGGACTGCTTTGGGTATTCGGGGCTTTTGTGGTTCCATATAAATTTTAGAACGATTTTCTGTAGTTCACTGAAGAATGCTGTTGGTATTTTGATAGGAATTGCATTGAATCTGTGCATTGCTTTAAGCAGGATGGCCATTTTGACAATATTAATTCTTCCTATCCATGAGCACGGGATGTGTTTCCACTTATTGGTATCTTCTTTAATTTCTCTCATGAGTGTCTTGTAGTTTTCAGAATATAGGTCTTGCACTTCCTTGGTTAGGTTTATTCCTAGGTATTTTATTCTTTTGGTGCAACTGTGAATGGAATTGTTTTCCTGATTTCTCTCTTTGCTAGTTCATTGTTAGTGTATAGGAATGCCACAGATTTCTGCATATTAATTTTGTATCCCACAACTTTGCTGAATTCAGATATTAGATATAGTAGTTTTGGAGTGGATTCTTTAGGGTATTTTATGTACAATATCATGTCATCTGCAAACAGGAACAGTTTAACTTCTTCCTTGCCAATCTGGATGCGTTTTATTTCTTTATGTTGTCTTATTGCCATGGCTAGGACCTCCAGTACTATGTTGAATAGAAGTGGGGAGAGTGGGCATCCTTTTCTTGTTCCCTATCTTAAAGGAAAAGCTTTCAGCTCCTCGCTGTTAAGTATAATTATGGCTGTGGGTTTGTCATATATGGCCTTTATTATGTTCAGGTACTTGCCCTCTATAACTATTTTGTTGAGAGTTTTTATCATAATGGATGTTGAATTTTGTCAAATGCTTTTTCAGTATCTATGGAGATGATCATGTGGTTTTTGTCCTTCTTTTTGTTGATGTGATGGATGATATTGATGGATTTTCGAATGTTGTACCATCCTTGCATCCCTGATATGAATCCTACTTGATCATGATGGATGATCTTTTTGATGTATTTTTGAATTCAGTTTGCTGATATTTTGTTGAGTATTTTGCATCTATGTTCATCAGGGATATTGGTCTATAATTTTCTTTTTTTGTGGTGTCTTTGCCTGGTTTTGTTATTAAAGTGATGATGGCCTCATAGAATGAGTTTGGAAGTATTCCCTCCTCTTCTACTCTTTGGAAAACTTTAAGGAGGATTGGTATTAGGTCTTCATTCAATGTTTGATAAAATTCAGCGGTGAAGCTATCTGGTCCAGCCATCTTGTTCTTAGGTAGGTTTTCGAATACCAGTTCAATTTCGTTGCTGGTAATTGGTCTGTTCAGATTTTCAGTTTCTTTCTGGGTCAGCTTTGGAAGGTTGTATTTTTCTAGGAAGTTGTCCATTTCTTCTAGGTTATCCATTTTGTTCACATATAATTTTTCATAGTACTCTCTAATAATTCTTTGTATTTCTGTGGTATCTGTAGTGATTTTTCCTTTCTCATATCTGATTCTGTTTATGTGAGTAGACTCTCATTTTTTGTTGATAAGTATGGGTAGGAGTTTATCTATTTTGTTTATTTTCTCGAAGAACCAGCTCCTGCTTTCATTGATTCTTTCTATTGTTTTATTCTTCTTGATTTTATTTATTTCTGCTCTAATCTTTATTGTCCCTCCTTCTACTGACTTTGGGCCTCATTTATTCTTGTTTTTCTAGTTTCATTAGTTGTGAGTTTAGACTGCTCATATGGGATTATTCTTCTTTCCTGAGCCTGTATTGCAATATACTTTCCTTTTAGCACGGCCTTCACTGCATACCACAGATTTGGTGGTGTTGAATTATTGTTGTCTTTGTCTCCATTATTTTGCTTGATCTCTGTTTTTATTTGGTCATTGATCCATTTGTTATTTAGGAGCATCTTATAAAGCCTCCATGTGTTTATGGGATATTTCATTTTCTTTGCATAACCTATTTCTAGTTTTATACCTTTTTGGTCTGAGAAACTGGTTGGTACAATTTCAATCTGTCTGAATTTTCTGATGCTCTTTTTGTGGCCTACTGTATGGTCTATTCTTGAAAGTGTTCCAAGTGCACTGAGAGGAATGTGTATTCTGCAGCTTTTGGGTGTAGAGTTCTGTAGATGTCTGTTAGGTCCATCTGTTCTAATACGTTGTTCAGTGCCTCTGTCTCCTTACTTATTTTCTGTCTGGTTGATCTGTCCTCTGGAGTGAGTGGTGTGTTGAAGTCTCCTAGAATGAATGCATTGCATTCTATTTCCCCCTTTAATTCTGTTAGTATTTGTTTCACATATGTAGGAGTTCCTGTGTTGAGTGCATACATATTTATAATAGTTATATCTTCTTGTTGGATTGACCCTTTTATCATTATGTAATGTCCTTCTTTGTCTCTTATGACTTTCTTTGTTTTGAAGTCTATTTTGTCTGATATAAGTACCTCAACTCCTGCTTTTTTCTCCCTATTAGTTGCATGAAATATCTTTTTCCATCCCTTCACTTTTAGTCTGTGTATGTCTTTGGGTTTAAAGTGAGTCTCTTGTAGGCGGCATATAGATGGGTCTTGCTTTTTTATCCATTCTATTACTCTGTGTCTTTTGATTGGTGCATTCAGTCCATTTACATTAGGGTGATTATTGATAGATATGTACTTATTTGCATTGCAGGCTTTGGATTCATGGTTACCAAAGGTTCAAGGGTAGCTTCCTTTCTATCTAACCATGTAACTTAACTCTCTTATTAAGCTATTATAAACATAGTCTGATGATTCTTAATTTCTCTCCCTTCTTATTCTTCCTCCTCCATTCTTTATATGTTAGGTGTTTTGTTCTGTACTCTTTTGTGTTTCCCCTAACTGCTTTTGTGGATAGATGGTTTTATTTTTTGCCTTTAGTTTGTATTTGGTTGGTCTGCTTTCTTTGCTGTGAATTTATTTTCTCTGGTGACATCTATTTAACCTTAGCAGTGCTTCTATCTAGAGCAGTCCCTTTAAAATATTCTGTAGAGGTGGTTTGTGGGAGGCAAATTCCCTCAAGTTTTGCTTCTCTGGAAATTTTTAATCCCTCCTTCAAATTTAAATGATAATTGTGCGGGATACAATATTCTTGGTTCAAGCCCCTTCTGTTTCATTGCATTAATTATATCATGCCATTCTCTTCTGGCCTGTAAGGTTTCTGTTGATAAGTCTGATGATAGCTTGATGGATTTTCTTTTGTAGGTGATCTTTTTTCTCTCTCTGGTGGCCTTTAATACTCTGTCCTTGTCATTGATATTTGCCATTTTAGTTGTTATATGTCTTGGTGTTGTACTCCTTGGGTCCCTTGTGTTGGGAGATCTGTGGGCTTCCATGGTCTGGGAGACTATTTCCTTCCCCATCTTTAGGAAGTTTTCAGCAATTATTTCTTCAAAGACAGTTTCTATCCCTTTTTCTCTCTCTTCTTCTTCTGGTACTCCTATAATGGGAATATTGTTCCATTTGGATTGGTCACAGAGGTCTCTTAATATTCTTTCATTCCTAGAGATCCTTTTATCTCTCTCTGCCTCAGCTTCTTTGTATTCCTGTTCTGATTTCTATTCCATTGACAGTCTCTTGCACGTCATTCAGTCTGCTCTTAAGACCTTCTATTGATTGTTTCATTTCTGTTATCTCTCTCCAGACTTCATCCCTTAGCTCTTGCATATTTCTCTGCAGGTCCATCAGCATGGTTATGACTTTTATTTTGAATTCTTTTTCAGAAGGTTGGTTATATATATCTCACCAGGCCCTCTCTCTGGGGTTGTCTGAGTGATTTTTGACTGGACCAGATTCTTCTGCCTTTTCATGGTGATAGAAGTGGTCACAGGCAGCGTGTGTGTCAGCTGGGAGAACAAAGTCCCTTCCTGCTTGTTGGTCGCTTTGTCCTTCTCCACTACGTGTGTCATCTACCCGCACTCCGGGAGTAGTCTGTGGGATAATCTCCTGAGGTGCCATGGGCGGGGCAGCCTTTGGGTAAGCCTAGCACACAGGGAGGGGTGGCAGATGCACCAGTTGTGATGTCCTGCGAGAACGGTGCCCCTTCATGCCTTGCGGACCTTGCTCTGGCTTCTGCTGCCTGTGTCATCTACCCACACACTGGGAGCGGTCTCTGGGATAATCTTCTGAGCTGCCGTGTATGGTCTGGCCTTTGGGAAAGCCTACCGCACTGCAGGGGGTGGCAGATGCACCGGGTGTGTTCTCCTGCGAGAATGGTGCCTCTTCGTGCCTTCTGGACCTTGCTCTGGGTTCCTCTCTGTGTACCGGGCTGCTGCACCCCAGTGGCAGCCTCTGGTCTGTCCTGGTTAGCTGTGCACCGGGAGGAGACTCTGTGTGCTTGCTGTGGGTGATGCTGTTCTTCGGCTGCTGTGCAGCTGTGGTGGGTCAGCCAGTTTGCTTGCAGCGCCGGCGGGGGGAATGAATGGCAGGCTTCTCATCACTGTGAGAGACTTTGGGGCTGCGTTACCCCTCAGGGAGTTAGAGAGCTTGAAGTTCCTCAAGATTCCCACCCTTCTGGGCTGAGTGTGCTGGGATAATTTTGTCCAGCTGTTGAGCCCATGTCCTTTAAGATTTTTAAAATGCGCCCACTTTTGTTTTGTCTCAGGGAGGCCAGCTGTGGGGACCTGCTCACAGTCTGTCTCGGATTTTACTTTTCCATTTCTCTAATATCCAATGCACCGTGCAATCTGTGTCTGTGCTCTCGGTGCAGATTACTAGGGCTGGTTATTTAGCAGTCCTGTGCTTCCACTCCCTCCCCACTCTGATTCTTTTCCTCCTGCCGGTGCGCTGGGGTGGGGGAGTGCTTGGGTCCCGCCGGGTCACGGCTTTGTATCTTACCCTTTTCGTGAGATGCTGAGTTCTCGCAGATGTAGCTGTAGCCTGACTGTTGTACTGTATCTTCTGGTCTCTATTTTAGGAATAGTTGTATTGTTGTATTTTCAAAAATCTATATGGTTTTGGGAGGAGATTTCCGTTTCCCTACTCACACTGCCATCTTGGGCCTCTCCTTCTGTAATTCAGTTTTGTAACTCTGTTTCCCATTTAAGTGTGTCTTTGATGTCTACTAGCAACCTTCATGGTTTTGTCAATTTAGAGACTAAAAAATAAACATGTGTTTACTTAGTACAACCTAGGTGCAAAATAGAGTAAATTTGGACATTAGAAGATTAAGTAGGATATATGAGAGAATGAAGGAATAAAAGATGTGTCATATTTTAAAACTTTATTTGTAGCACTTTTAATCCATTACAAGAGGCTAAACCAGAAATCTAAAATATAATAACCTTACCAAACAGAGAGGCTAATTATAGTTAAATCAGACAGAAGGTGGGATCTCTTGCTGACAAAAGGAAAAATAAAAGCAATGATTAAGACAGTGGGAAGAGTTAAAACAAAAAAACAAACTCACTTATAAATAAGCAGCCTTTCCTTCACAGAAAAGTTGATAGAAAGTTTAAGTTCATTTTTATTCCCATAGAAGGAGGCAGGATATATGAAAAACATAATAATTTGATATTTCATTATATTCATTACATATGTACCTGTTACAATGATGACAAATGCTTCCTAGAGTTCTGCACCTTTGAACAAAGTGGCAGATTGATACATCTGAGGGGGAGTAAGTAGGCATGAAGATCAAAAATAGAAAGTGTCATAGATTTGCAGTGCATTACTTTTAATAAGTAGATAAAAAAGGGATATAGATGGGAATTGAAAATCATAACCAGATTGAGTGGTTAATCTATCAAGAACTCCATGAATATATACAGGAATTACCTGCTATGTGTTCCCAAGTTCAAAAAGATGGCTCATGAAAGAAGCTCTGTTTTATTTCCATTTGTCAAGGGCAAGCCAAGAGTGTTAGGCTAGATCTTGGAACTTAACCTAACCAGCATATAAGCAATATTTGCTTCAATACACCTTTACCTAGCAGAAGATAATTCTCAGTTTCACAATATTGGGCACAGAAGGTTGTACAATTCAGAGACCTTGGCATTTGCTAGAGAGATAAAAAAAAAACTAGGACTAATTTATTGTGTACATTTTCCCTTCCCTGGCACTTCAATATCAGAATGCTGAAAAAAATCCAGCTAAAACAAATCTAAAAAATGAAAAGAAGTTGAAAACTAATGATGTGTGTCCCACCACATCGGCTTGGTTGTAGAAGAGGCAAGGGAATTGTGGGTTGGAGATATAATAAGAGCCCTCAATTATTTAAAAAAAATAATCGTTGGTGGGTAGAGCTGCCACCTCCCCACCAACTGCCTCCATGACTCATGGCCCATTCTCCATAAGCCCTGGGAGCAGGGACGGGGGTGGCTGGGTGATAGACCTTATGGAGTGTGCAGTTGTGAGCTGAAAAGTTTTGCTAGAAATCGGCTGGTGGGAAGTGTTTCCTGAAGCACTAGAATACTTAATGGCATCATCCAGGATTAGGCCAGAAACAAACTGTGGAGAAAGTAGTAGAATCGTATGCAAAAAAATATATCATTGTCATTATAATTCATATTCCCAAGCACCATCACCACCATACTACTGGAGATCAGAAATCGAGAGCTGTGTGGCTTTTCTCTACTAAAGACTGAATAAATTAATCAGCTTTTGCCACTGAGTAGCTTAAAGTTTATTTATATCATTTAATACTATTTGCCTTTCCACCCTCACAGGGGTATTTAGACGATCTATAATTGATCATGTAAGTAAAAAGGGAAACAATCTGGAAGTGCCAAACATTATTTTTAAATGTGTATTTGTCATATTTTCTCCAGTTTGTTCTAAAGAAAATTATCTCCATCAGTGATCGTTCTAGTACAATGGACAGCTCAAATTTTGAGGTGCAACGAATTTACGATTTTTCCATTCTACACTTAACATAAACAAATATTTTTAAAATAGAAGTTGAGTAAATACTATATGTTGGTAAATTAAGAATAGGGATCTTAAAGTCAGTTTAATAAAGGAAACCCTCCCTTTTTTCCCCAAAACGAAAAACAAGCTCCACATTTATTTTCAGACATAGCAGCATGTCTTACATATTGAATATGTTCAACATGGTTTTTTTGGTGTTGAAATTGGCATCAATAAGTTATTTTGCTATTATTGAGGGTAACTACGTTAAAAGAATAAAACATTTTCACAAGATGTAGGTTAAATTGTGTAGCTAGAAGGTGATAAGAATTTTTAAATACTTTTACTCTTGAAATAATTATAGATGCTCAGGAAGTTGCAAAGAGGCGTACAAGAAAGTTCCTTGTGCCCTTTCCGCAGTCTCTCAATGTTAACATCTTACACAATTAAAGCACAAAATCAAAACCAGTATATTGACATTGGAACAATCCGTAGAGCTTATTCAAATTTCATCAGTTAAGATTGAGCTCATCTGTGTGTGAGTGTGTGAGTGTGTGTGTTTGTAGCTCTATGCAAGTCTATCCCATGTGTAGCTCTGTATAGCCACCACCACACTCAAGGCTGTCGGCTAGCCCCACAAGACTCTGGTGACAAAGGGTTTAATCATAGGTTTTATGTGGTTTATTACAGTTATTTAGATAAATATATAACATATATAAAAACTTATATAAATGGCAGAATATACCATTTTTCCAGTTTCACTCTTGAAAATTTGTATAACTTGAGCTGTCATATTAAAATGATCCTAGGAATAAAAACGTGTATGTGTGTGTGTGTGTGTGTGTGTGTGTGTATGGATATAGAGAGTGACCTTCTCCATAACCCTACTATCACGTGAGTTGAAAAACAACAGCAGTAATAAGAATAAAAACAATCATTTATGAAATCCAATTTATAAAATGATAAGTGGGATTATGTGTAGGGGGAAGGATCCTTAGGCTCTGCCTGCTACCCCTTCCCCTAACCTCTTTGGCACCTACAAAGAATCTGAGGACATTAAGGAACTCCATGAGACTTCCAAATCCCTTCAGTGCATGCTCACATTATTTTCTTTCAGCAGAATCTCAAAGCAATGTCCCTATAACCCAATACCTTAGAAAATTTACATAAAAACACAATGTTTTTATGGTACTAATTTGGTTTCACTTTCAAACAGGAGTCTGACTTGATATTTCTTTCCTTTGGGGGAGTTTTGTAGGGTCTAGAACAGGAGCTGCTTGAAGTCAAAGACAGTTTTTCTTTGTTGAAAGGGCCAAAGCTTATTGAGTTGAAGGTTCTAGGTGTCCCAAAGTGGGAGGGAAGTTGTGAATGCTTTGGAGGGCAGTAGGAGGAGGAGAGCAAGTAGAGGGGATGGAAGTCAAGGGCATGGGCTCCAGAACAATGGGGACCTGAACACCAAATCATAGCAAAGCCCCAGGGAGGTGACAAAGGAAAGGGATTCATGAGGTTGCAAGCAAGACTAAGTCCAAGGCCCAGGCTTTCAGTCCTTGGCAAAGTGTAGGAGCTTGGCAGGGAAGCAGCAGAGAACTTTGAGAGACATGATATCTCTTGGATTGTATTTCAGTCCAAGGAGGTGAAGGAATCCAGATAGAATTTTCTGGTGAGATGTCTGAAGAAGAGTGGACACTTGAAGTTTCCTAATGCACAATGTTGCAATAGCTTTCTTGGGCTTAAGTCATTCTCTGTCACATATAATTCCCCTCAAAGTTAAACAGATGGGAGTTTTAGATCCTTTCTTCTGATAAAACCTGAAATTACAGGTTATTTAACTCCTACTTACAACCACAAACCTAAACCCGTAATTGTTTTTCTCCCTTACCACACACTGTTGAAAATATGTGACAAACATTATAGTGATTTTCTTTTGTCTTCTAAACTTTATATTAGTATTATAGCTCCTTGACATTTTCGATTTCTGTGGTTATTTTTCTAAAAAGGTTTAACTGCCTTTTCTTTTTTCATTAATGATGTGTATGTGTGTTTGGTATAGCTCCAACTTGTATTATTTCCTTCCTGTTATTTTTACAGTTACAGTGTTGTGATACAAGCAATATAATTGCAAAACCCTTTTACAGAAGCAGGATACAGAAAGCAGTTTTGTGACTATAAAATCATTTTGACTTTTTCACTTAGAAAAAGATGCTTTAGTTCTTAATGTATTAAAATTCTATGAATTTTTCAGACCACAAATAAAAAGCAAATACATTCCTTGGTAAAATAATGGAAATATTTTTAAGGGGAAAGGGTTTGTTTATTCATGGAACAGAAAAGAATAATAGCTATGAAATTATTGAGTCATTTCAAATAATAACAAAAATATATATAAACTGTGAAAATAGTGCACCTAGACGTAATTATTATGAAATTGGGAAATAATAGGTATCATTTACCTACCTTTTACATGCTAACATAGTACTTTGTGCTTCATAATTACTAAAACATTCCTGCTAGATGGGTATTATTATGCCCATATTGTACCATGCTGTACATCAAGGAAACTGTGCATTAGATAAATGAAGATATTTGCCCCAAATCACACAGCAAATAGGGCTGTGGTTTGAACCCAGATCATCTGACCCTCCAATCTTGCTTTTTAGACTTAATCTTTTTTTTGTTTTTTCCTGGCATATAGCAATTCCTTTTCAAAGACAAGACCTGATACAAAGGTAAAACTCTTCTTGGCCTCTCTTGAGCCCAAGATTTAGCTAAAGTAAAAGCATTTTCTTGAAAAAAAAATGTGGTAGTCCATGGAAATATCACCTAGGAAAATTTTGTCTTTTCTGAAAGGAAGGCTTACAAAGGAAAACTTGATTAACTGCAGCACCAGATCACTTAGTACTGTTCTTATGTTGGGAGTATTTTGCTCAGAAAGTTTCTGAATTTAAGAGAAGATTTCTAGTATATAATTGTCAACAGGGTTATCATAATTTTTAACACAAGAACTATGCTTCACTGTCTCTTGTAGCTAGAAGAAAAAGCTTTATAATTCCAGGCACTTTGTTTAGGAGAGAAGTAAGAAGTACCATAGGGCATGGCTGCTGTGAGGAGAAGTAGTACACTATTTTATCATCCAGAGAACAGCATTGGGTACCAGTCATGATGGATGCCAAGAGTCTGTGGAGCCAGGAATACTCAGGGAAGAGCTCACCAGACTCTTCTAATCCGTCAACATTGATAACAATCAAGTTACCACCTTCTCCAAAGACAGGGCAAATTCTGGAGTATCCCCAAGTTTGAGAGCCCAGGCAGCAAAGGACTCAAAGAAAGTAGAACATAAAGGTCTCATGATTTCTCAGGGCAGTCCAAAGGAAAGTCCTAGCTGATGGATCTATTCTGGTAAAACACTAGAATACAACTGAAAAGTTAGGAATTCCTGGGGCTTCTTTGGCTCTAACTTCCTCATTGGTTGTTCTAATCTGTTCTCAAATTGCATTGTTTGTCTTGAAACACAATAAGCCCGTGAAAGAGGAAAGAGGGCTTGAAAGTGGGTGGGTGTGATGTCTGAGACACCACCCTTAACCAAACTTTTAAATGATATGTAACATGCATTGTGTATTTTTGGGTTGGGACACACACTCATGCACACACACACACATCTCCATATAATTCTTTCTAAAAGTAAAGAATCTCTCCTTCGTTGAGATCACTGTTAACTGTTTTTAGAACTCCATATAAAAGTTCAGCTGTAAACTCCTAGAGCCAGGAGAGACACATCCTAGGGCCAAGGGAGTTAAATACATCTGGAAAAAAATAAGGGAAATAGTGAAGGAAATTATTGGCTTTTCAAAGATTTTATAATTTTTTTAAAGAAAGCCAAAGACTCCAGTATAGCACAGAGAAGACAAGTAGTGACTCTATAGCATCTTACTATGCTGATGGACAGTGACTGCAATGGGGTATGTAGAGGGGACTTGATAATACAGTTGAATGTAGTAACCACAATGTTGCTCATGTGAAACCTTCATAAGATTGTATATCAATGATACCTTAATAAAAAAAGAAAGCCGAAGACTCTTGCTTTGGGGCTATTTACAAATATTGCAGATGGAAAGAGAAATCTCTTTCTCTCTGACACAAAAACACAGGCTGTTAAATATTTTTCTTTTCTCTCCAAGGTAATAAACATTATGCATAAGTTACATGCTCATTAAGTCACTGAAAAATGCATGGCCACAGTTAATACAAAGTCCTTTGTAAAACAGTGACAGTCTCAAAGGTGCCACCACACTTAGAAATAATCATTTACTCTGTCAAATTAATAAGAAATTGATTGGAGGACAGATGCTACTGAGAAAGAATAAGTAAATATTTGAGAGCTAGTTTGACAAATAGAAATAAAGAACACTTTGTGCCCCTACCTTTTTAAAAAGATAAGCAGAAGCATAAAATATGGATCCAGAGTATTTTGAATTTTGAGTTATTTCATTCCAAAAATGGGGGAGAGAGACCCAATATTATAAATGACAAGGAAGAGTGGGAATTGGAGCCTAAAGGAAAAGTCAGATTCTGTGACTCTTTCTTACATAAAACATACATGGAACCAAACATTTGGATGCCTAATTAAATAAGTTCAGGCCGTTTATGAGTGCTGCTGATAGAATTTAGAATACTTTAAGGTTAAACGTTAGACTGTAGGCCCTATGCCTCAAGTAAAAGAGTAGTAAAATAGGATGGCCCTTCTGTTTGCTGGTGTGGAGATAATGACTCTTTAAGAAATGTGGAAGAATGTTTTACCTGTGGTTGGCCCACTTGGCTTAATACAGAACTTTAGGTAGGAAAGTCCCCAGTTTTCTTGGGCCACCTTGTAATTTCTCTTTCAGTGACACCTGCAGGGTTCTGTGGTGAGAATCTTTTAGGTTAGCCAAGCTGGATGAATTCCACATAGCCAACTGGATACACGAATGAGCTCCCAGGGACAGCAGGCCACAACTGCTGCTGACCCAAGTGACATGGTGCAAAGCCAGGAGTTACCTCAGAGGATGTGGGCAAATTCCTCCTTCTTCACTTTCTAGAGTTGATTCAATCTTGAGTTGTCTCTCAAACAAATCCCTTAAGAGAGGATTCTTTAGGCTGGGGTCATGGACTTCCTGATATTGTACACAGATGTGTGTATAGCTATGCTTCTGGGCATGTGTATAGCTATGCTTTTCTTCTGGGGAGAGGACCTAGAATCTCTCAGGGGTTTTGAACTGTTAACTAAATCCCTTAGCCCAAACACTACCATGCTTAAAACCCCCTACACATATACTTTTACTGGGTGGTTTTTGAAGCCCTTCACAGTTATTGAGATGGCATTTTATGGGATGTATAAATCTAGAACAACTATTGTGTTGTCCAATAGTTGATGTGGTATTGAATACTCAAAACATGGCTAATCTTCACTGAGTGATGCTGTAAATGTAAATACTCTCTGGTTTTCAAAGACTTAGTACAAAAAAAAGTGAAATTTTTGTATTGATCACATATTGAATGATAATATTTTGCATATATTACATTAAATAAAATACATTATTAAAAATAATTTCACCTGTGAATACTAGAAAATTTCATGTTACTTGTGAGATTTGAATTATATTTCTTTAGGATAGTGCTGGCCTAGAATGTGCAAGTTCACATATTACAGAGATATAGAAAAAATAAATTTTCAGCAACTTCTGGAAGTCACTTGTCTTGAGCAGGAGGGAAAGGAACTAAGAATGTGCCAGGCACTGAGCAAAATGCTTTACTCATTTTAATTCACTGGATTTCCACAGCGCCCCCCGTGAGAGAGACCATACTGGCTAAGAGAATTCCTAAGAAAAGAGAGAACCTCATAACCATTTCCTCTGACTTAAATTTCTTAACCAACAATGACAGCCCATTATTTTAATAGCAACAGTTATGTCTCTTAAAAGTGAAATTAAATTAGACATATGATGGTTAAAATGGTGGAATATACTAAAAATACGGTGCCATGGTTATGTCCCTAGGCTCAAGAGTCAGACAGAATTGTAATCAGGATCTCATCAACTATGGCCTGTACATCCTGGGAAAGTTGTCTATTTCATCTTCAGTACAGCTGAGAGGATGAACTGAGATAAGTATGTGCTTAGCAGTGCTCTGCAAAGGGCTTGGTTACATTCATTATTTACTCAATGAATATTACTTGTTAATGACTCTACAGCATCTTATATGCTGATAGTGACTGCAGTGGGGGAGTGAGGACTTGATAATATGGGTGAATGTTGAAACCACAAAGTTGTTCCTGTGAAACCTTCATAAGATTGTATATCAATGATACGTCAATAAAAAAGTACGTATTGTTGATTATTGTTGCTGTTACTGTGGAGAGGTCAGGCAGACTGGTGGTTCATCGCAATGCTGCGACTTAAAGGTTGAATAATTGGGTTATGTTACGATCCTGTGTGAGTCCCTGTTTTTTTTATCTGCAAAATGAGAATATTTCTACTTCACAGATTCCGAGAAGATTGTCGCTCTCATTCAGGACACTTAGCACTGTGCTTGGCACAAAGGAGACAATCCCTATCAGGCAGTTATGATAACTGTTTCTTCCCTTTTGTGCTTTCCTGCACATACTGACATAATGGCGAAGTGCATGTGCTCTCAAGCCAGAGTCCTTGGGTTGAAGTCTAAGGTCTGCTGCTCTCTAGCAGTAGAATCTTAAGCAATTTACTTAATCTTTTTTGTCTGTTTCCTCATCTGTAAAATGGGATTACTATAAGAATTAAGTGAATTAATGCATGTAGAGAGATCATGCCTGGCTCATAGTCAGTGCTTAAAAAGTGTTAATTAACCATTTCATTACTATTGTTATTAGTTTTAAGTTTCTTTGAGTCTACTTTCCCTTTTATATTTTCACTGTTTTTCTTTTTTCACTTATTCTCAACATATCCCTTGGACTTCCAGGGACACTTATGAATACTATGTGTATAAATTGGTGACACTTAGAACTATTTTTTAAAATCAAAGTATATTTGATATATAGTATTATATTAGTTTCAGGTGTACAAGATAGTGATTCAACAATTATATACATTGCAAAATGCTCACAACAGTAAGTATAGTTACCATCTGTCACAATATAAAGTTATTATAATATTATTGACTATATAACCTATGCTGTACTTTTCATCCCTGAGATTTACTAATTTTATAATTGGAAGATTGTACATCTTTATCCCCTTGACCTATTTTGCCTGTTTCCTCACCTTTCTCCCCTATAGCAACCACCAGTATTTAAGAGTCTATTTTTGTTTACATTGTTAGATTCCACATATAAGTGAAATAATATGGTATTTGGTTCTTATCTGACTTACTTCACTTAGCATAGTACCTTCTGGATCCATCCATGTTGTCACAAATGGCAAGATTTCATTCTTTTATGGCTGAGTAATATTCTGTTGCACACATCTTCTTTATGAAGAAGGGCAGCGAGAGGGGACAAGCATCATGATTCACTTTTTCTGCCTATGATGAAAAATGCCAAGATATAAACAGTATAGTAAGAACAGGAGGGATCCCATCTTAAGCCCAAGATTCCATTAAAAAAAACCAGGGAATTAAGAGGTAGGATACCTTACATATTCTTTAAAAATCAGCCAACAATTTTCTTTTCTTCTTTTTTTTTTTGCTATTGATTAAAAAAAAATTTCATTTTGGTATCATTAATCTACAATTACATGTGCAATATTATGGTTATTAAACTACCCACTTCATCAGGTCCCCCCACGAACACCATTACAGTCACTGTCCATCAGCATAGTGAGATGCTATAGAATCACTACTTGTCTTCTCTGAGTTGTACAGCCCTCCCCGTGTCCCCCCTACATTATGTCTGCTAATTGTAAAGCCCCTTTTTCCCCCTTGTCCCTCCCTTCCCACCCATCCTCCCCAGTCTCTTTCCCTTTGGTAACTATTAGTCCATTCTTGGGTTCTGTGAGTCTGCTGCTGTTTTTTTCTTTCAGCTTTGTTCTTTGCTCTTGTGCTCCACATATGAGTGAAATCATTTGATACTTGTATTTTTCCACTTAGCTTATTTCACTGAGCATAATACCTACCATCTAGCTCCATCCATGTTGTTCCAAATGGTAGGATTTGTTTTCTTCTTATGGCTGAATAATATTCCATTGTGTATATGTACCACATCTTCTTTATCCATTCATCTACTGATGGACATTTAGGTTGCTTCCACTTCTTGGCTATTGTAAATAGTGCTGCGATAAACATAGGGGTGCATCTGTCTTTTTCAAACTGGGCTGCTGCATTCTTAGGGTAAATTCCTAGGAGTGAAATTCCTGGGTCAAATGGTATTTCTATTTTGAGTTTTTTGAGGAACCTCCATACTGCTTTCCACAATGGTTGAACTAATTTGCATTCCCACCAGCAGTGTAGGAGGGTTCCCTTTTCTCCACATCCTTGCCAACATTTGTTGTTGTTTGTGTTTTGGATGTTGGCCATCCTCACTGGTGTGAGGTGATATCTCATTGTGGTTTTAATCTGCATTTCTCTGATGATTAGCGATGTGGAGCATCTTTCATGTGCCTGTTGGCCATCTGAATTTCTTCTTTGGAGAAGTGTCTATTCATGTCCTCTGCCCATTTCTTAATTGGATTATTTGCTTTTTGTTTGTTGAGGTGCATGAGTTCTTTATATATTTTGGATGTCAAGCCCTTATCGGATATGTCATTTATGAATATATTCTCCCATACTGTAGGGTGTCTTTTTGTTCTACTGATGGTGTCCTTTGCTGTACAGAAGCTTTTCAGCTTGATATAGTCCCACTTGTTCATTTTTGCCATTGTTTCCCTTGCCCAGGGAGATATGTTCATGAAGAACTCACTCATGTTTATGACCAAGAGATTTTTGCCTATGTTTTTTTCTAAGAGTTTTATGGTTTCATGACTTACATTCAGGTCTTTGATCCATTTTTAGTTTACTTTTGTATAAGGGGTTAGACAGTAGTCCAGTTTCATTCTCTTACATGTAGCTGTCCAGTTTTTCCAACACCAGCTGCTGAAGAGGCTGTCATCTCCCCGTTGTATATCCAAGGCTCCTTTTTCATATACTAATTGACTGTATATGTTTGGGTTAATGTTTGGATTTTCTATTCTGTTCCACTGGTCTGTGGGTCTGTTTTTGTGCCAATACCAAATTGTCTTAATTACTGTGGCTTTGTAGTAGAGCTTGAAGTCAGGGAGCGTAATTCCCCCTGTTTTATTCCTCCTTCTCAGGATTGCTTTGGCTATTCGGGGTCTTTTGTGGTTCCATATGAATTTTAGAATTATTTGTTCCAGTTCATTGAAGAAAGCTGTTGGTATTTTGATAGGGATTGCATTGAATCTGTAGATTGCTTTAGGTAGTATAGCCATTTTGACAATATTTATTCTTCCTAGCCAAGAGCATGGGATGCATTTCCATTTGTTAGTGTCCTCTTTAATTTCTCTTAGGAGTGTCTTGTAGTTTTCAGGGCATAGTTCTTTCACTTCCTTCATTAGGTTTATTTCTAGGTATTTTATTCTTTTTGATGCAATTGTGAATGGAATTATTTTCCTGATTTTTCTTTCTGTTAGCTCATTGTTAGTGTGTAGAAAAGCAACAGATTTCTGTGTGTTAATTTTGTATCCTGCAACTTTGCTGAATTCAGATATTAGTTCTAGTAGTTTTGGAGTGGAATCTTTAGGGTTTTTTATGTACAATATCATGTCACCTGCAAATAGTGACAATCTGACTTCTTTACCAATCTGGATGCCTTGTATTTCTTTGTTTTGTCTGATTGCCATGGCTAGGACCTCCAGTACTACGTTGAATAACAGTGGAGAGTGTGGACATCCCTGTCTTGTTCCCGATCTTAGATGAAAAGCTTTCAGCTTCTCGCTGTTAAGTATGATGTTAGCTGTGGGTTTGTCATATAGGGCCTTTATGATGTTGAGGTACTTGCCCTCTATACCCATTTTGTTCAGAGTTTTTACCATGAGTGGATGTTGAATTTTGTCAAATGCTTTTTCAGCATCTATGGAGATGATCATGTGGTTTTTGTTCTTCCTTTTGTTGATGTGGTGGATGATGTTGATGGATTTTCGAATGTTGTACCATCCTTGCATCCCTGAGATGTATCCCACTTGATCGTGGTGTATGATCTTTTCGATGTATTTTTGAATTCTGTTTGCTAATATTTTGTTGAGTATTTTTGCGTCTATGTTCATCGGAATATTGGTCTGTAATTTTCTTTTTTGGTGAGGTCTTTACCCGGTTTTGGTATTAGAGTGATGCTGGCTTCATAGAATGAGTTTGGAAGTATTCCCTCCTCTTCTATTTTCTGGAAAACTTTAAGGAGAATGGGTGTTATTTCTTCTCTATATGTCTGGTAGAATTCAGAGGTGAATCCATCTGTCCCGGGAGTTTTGTTCTTGGGTAGTTTTTTGATTACTGATTCAATTTCTTTGCGGGTGATTGGTCTGTTTAGGTTTTCTGTTTCTTGCTTGGTCAGTCTTGGAAGGTTGTATTTTTCTAAGAAGTTGTCCATTTCTTCTATGTTTTCCAGCTTGTTAGCATATAGTTTCTCATAGTATTCTCTTAAAATTCTTTGTATTTCTGTGGGGTCCGTGGTGATTTTTCCTTTCTTATTTCTGATTCTGTTTATGTGTATGGATTCTCTTTTTCTCTTAATAAGTCTGGCTAGGGGTTTATCTAGTTTGTTTATTTTTTCAAAGAACCTGCTCTTGGTTTCATTGATTTTTCTATTGTTTTATTCTTCTGAATTTTATTTATTTCTTCTCTGATCTTTATCAAGTCCCTCCTTCTGGTGACTTTGGGCCTCATTTGTTCTTCTTTTTCCAATTTCAGTAATTATGTTTTTAGATTATTCATTTGGGATTGTTCTTCCTTCTTTAAATAGGCCTGGATTGCAATATACTTTCCTCTTAGAACTGCCTTTGCTGCATTCGACAGAAGTTGTGGGTTTGTGTTGTTGTTGTCATTAGTCTCCATATATTCTTTGATCTCTGTTTTATTTTGGTCATTGACCCATTGATTATTTAGGAGAATGTTGTTATGTCTCCATGTATTTGTGAGCCTTTTTGTTTTCTTTCTAAAATTTATTTCTAGTTTTATACCTTTGTGATCTGAGAAGTTGGTTGGTAGAATTTCAATATTTTTGAATTTACTGAGGTTCTTTTTGTGGCCTAGTATGTGGTCTATTCTGGAAAATGTTCCATGTGCACTTGAGAAGAATGTGTATCCTGTTGCTTTTGGGTGTAGAGTTCTGTAGATGTCTGTTAGGTCCATCTGTTCTAGTGTGTTGTTCAGTGCCTCTGTGTCTTTACTTATTTTCTGTCTGGCTGATCTGTCCTTTGGAGTGAGTGGTGTGTTGAAGTCTCCTAAAATGAATGCATTGCTTTCTATTTCCTCTTTTAATTCTGTTAGTATTTGTTTCACATATGTCGGTGCTCCTGTGTAGGGTTCATATATATTTTAAATGGTTATATCCTCTTGTTAGACTGACTCCTTTATCATTATGTAATGTCCTTCTTTATCTCTTGCTACTTCCTTCATTTTGAAGTCTATTTTGTCTGATACAAGTACTGCAACACCTGCTTTTTTCTCCTTGTTTTTGCATGAAGTATCTTTTTCCATCCTTTCACCTTTAATCTGTGTATATCTTTGGGTTTGAGGTGAGTGTTTTGTAAGCAGCATATAGATGGGTCTTGCTTTTTTATCCATTCTATTACTCTGTGTCTTTTGATTGGTGCATTCAGTCCATTTACATTTAGGGTGACTAATGATAGATATGTACTTATTTCCATTGCTGCCTTTAGATTCGTGGTTACCAAAGGTTCAAGGGTAGCTTCTTTACTATCTAACAGTCTAACTTAACTTTCTTGTGAAGTTATTGTAAACACAGTCTGATGATTCTTTATTTGTCTCCCTTCTTATTCTTCCTCCTCCATTCTTTATATACTAGGTGTTTTATTCTTTGCCTTTAGTTAGTGTTTGGATGGTCTGCTTTCTTTGCTATGATTTTATTTTCTCTGGTGACCTCTTTTTAGCCTTAGGAGTGCTTCCATCTAGAACAGTCCCTTTAAGATATCCTGTAGAGGTGGTTTGTGGGAGGCAAATTTCCTCAGCTTTTGCTTGTCTGGGAATTGCTTAATCCCTCTCTCAAATTTAAATGATAATTGCGCTGGATACAATATTCTTGGTTTGAGGCCCTTCTCTTTCATTATGTTAAGTATACCATACCATTCTCGTCTGGCCTCTAAGGTTTCTGTTGAGAAGTCTGATGATAGTCTGATGGGTTTCCCTTTGTAGGTGATATTTTTTCTCTCTCTAGCTACCTTTAATACTCTGTCCTTATCTTTGATCTTTGCCATTTTAATTATTATGTGTCTTGGTGTTGTCTTCCTTGGTCCCTTGTGTTGGGGGATCTGTGGGCTTCCATAGTCTGAGAGAGTATTTCCTTCCCCAGCTTGGGGAATTTTTCAGCATTTATTTCTTCAAAGACACTTTCTATCCCTTTTTCTCTCTCTTCTTCTTCTGGTACTCCTATGATGTGTGTATTGTTCCGTTTGGATTGGTCACACGGTTCTCTTAATATTCTTTAATTCCTAGAGATCCTTTTATCTCTCTCTGCCTCAGCTTCTCTGTATTCCTGTTCTCTGATTTCTATTCCACTAACAGTCTCTTGCATCTCGTCCAGTCTGCTGCTAAGCCCGTCAATCACTTGTCTCATTTCTGCATTGTCTTTCCTCACTTCCCTCACTTCCTCCCTCAGCTCTTGCATATTTCTCTGTAGATCCATCAGTATGGTTATGACTTTTATTCTGAATTCTTTTTCAGGAAGATTGTGCATTTCCATCCCATCAGGCTCCCTCTCTGGGTTTGTGTGGCTAAGCTTTGTTTGTACCATATTCCTCTGTCTTTTCATGGTGAAGGAAGTGGTTGCTGGGAGATGCCACATGTGTCAGCTGGGCCCTTTAAGACTTTTAAAAAGAAGAAGAAAAGAAAAGAACAAACAAAAACAAAAGAAAACAAAAAAAATTCCTTCTGGCAGTAGATTCTGTGAGGATGCTGTAGGTGGCGCTGCTGCTCCACTGGGCCACGGTAGCTCCGCTGGGCCCTTTTTGGCTTTGGCCAGGGAGGGAGCGAATGGGAGGTTGCTCATCTCTGTGGGAAGCCTGGGCGTGGCTGCTTTGCCCGGTCACCAGCCACGGGGTCTGAAATTCCCCTGGACTCACAGCCTACTGGGCTGAGTGCACTGGAACAATTTTGTTCCGCTGTTGGGCCCTTGTCCCTTTAAGACTTTTAAAAAAGCGCGTGCTTTTCTTTTGTCCTGGGGCGTCGACTGAGGGGACCTGCCATCTCGGATCCTGCACTTCTGTTTCTCTAATCTCCGATACACTGCGCAATGTGTGTCAGTGCTCCCAGCGCAGATCACCAGGGCTGATTATTTGGCGGGCCTGTGCTTCCACTCCCTTCCAGCTCTGAATCTTTTCCTCCCACCAGTGCACTGGGGTGAAGGAGTGCTCGGGTTCCGCTGGGTCACGGCTTTGTATCTTACCTGCTTCGTGAGGCACTGAGTTCTCTCTGATGTAGCTGTAGCCTGGCTGTTGTCCTGTATCTTCTGGTCTCTCTTTTAGGAATAGTTGTATTTGTTGTATTTTCATAAATACATATGGTTTTTGGAGGAGATTTCTGCCGCCCTGCTCACGCCACCATCTTCCAACAATTTTTCTTAAGCAGGACAGGCAGTCCTCATTGATATGTTCCCAGTTCTTGAGGGAAATCACTATCTTGGAGAACAACAGGATCAATAAATTCCTTGTGTTAAGTTTATCTTACGGAATATCTACAGGACTGACTGTAGATAGTGACATGATGGGTCTCACTGCAGAGGGACATCATGAGACCACAAGTCAAGCCTATGACCAACAACCCCCACCTTACACCACCCTTTGCCTTAAAAGACAGAATCCTAAGCCCTTAAGTGTGCCTTCTCTCCAAGGTTACCTGTATTCCCTTTCTTTGAGTGTGTACTTTTAAAATAAAACCTTCTCACTGCTCAACTTACTGTATTTTGTCTCTGTGCTCTTCCAGTGATGAGTGTCTTTGTTACTTTGGTATTTCATTCTACTTTTTAGACTTAAGCACAAGTCTTCACTCTCTCTGTCCCACTTCAGACAAGTAGGGATGGGCTACTGAGATCTCTGACTTGGGGACTTGGTCTTGCAAGTTCCCATCACCTAAGTGACCAGGACAGGACTGTAACTGTATGATTGTGTTCTTTAGTAGCCTGCGCCAAAATCTCCTTTCTTTGGGAACTTCTCAGAACATAATCTCACTCCATCCAGTGCTCTGTAGTTCCCCCAAATCCTGGGGTGGTAGGGGCTTAGTTCCCATGCATGCGGATTCAAGTGGACACTGGATGCCAGGTGACTCTGGCTTCAGGAGTTGGCACGGGATCTGCCCTATGCCAAGCAGGAGTTCAGTGAACTTCCCTTTTCCTCCCTCTGCTCTTCCTTGCTCTCTGCTGCCCACAAGGAAGCTTTCATTTCCTGCTATTGCTATTCTTGCTTTAATGTATTCCTTCCTTACCTACACTCATCCAACCTGCTCGAGAATTCTTTCTTGTCCAGAGTCAAGAGCCCTCCCCTGCCCAGGCTGAGGTTTCTCCTAGTGCTTCCCCTAGTGGCAGGGAGAGACCTCCCCAGGCGCAGCTGCCTGGCAGCATTTATTTATTCATCTATTGATGGACACTTTAAGTTGCTTCCATATCTTGTCTGTTGTAAATAATGGTGTAGTAAACACAAGGGTGCATGTATCTTTATAAATTAGTAATCTCGTTTCTTCAGGTAAATTTCCAGAAGTGGAATTACGGGTTGTATGGTATTTCAATTTTTAATTTTTTTGAGGAAACTCCACAATCTCGATCAGTGTGTTTACTTTACACCATAAAGCAATTTAGAGAGAAAGTGGTTATGACAATCACATAGAGGTTTTACGTTATTGTCTTCAAGTTTCAAACCAGTTCAAGAAGTTGAGATCCTGAGTACATTAAAAAAAAAATCAGACATTTGTAACACTGGAAACCCAGCTGGCCAAGGCACATCATTGTTGAAGAGCTGGCTAGAGAGAAACTTTCAACCAACTTGCAAAGTTATACACTCAGGTGAGCAGTGTGTAGAATCTTTAATCAATGGGTAGAATGGATGAAATGAACAGGACCACTTCATGTGTTTGTCATGGCTCCATGTTAGGTCTGGTTGAAGAATACTGGTAGAAGGTAAGAAGTGAAGCTACTAACCAATCTACAAATAATGAAGCATTGTGTGGGTAGGACTCTTAAATCACTTAATTTCCTACCTTTAGGTAAAAGAAATGTTTATCTAGTCTTCTAGAAAAGAAGAGTTTAGAAGGTCTATAGCTTTCCCATTTGCCTTACTGATTTCGGTTGTTTTTATTTTAACCAATTTGGCATTGCTTTACATTTCATGTTTTCAACATCCTGTTGAGTTTGCTTGCCATGACACCAACCTGATTATACGACTTCTCTAAACTCCTTTATTGTTGTAGCACAGACCATATATTTCAGCCAGTCAGATCAACTTTCTTTTAAACTATATGATTGTAATAACTCTACATAATCCAGTACAATGCATTTCCTGTAAAATTGAATTTAATACAAACCATCTTTTAATCCTAGTATCATAGTAGGCATTGGAATTGCAGTTGAATGTTTCAAGACCCCATTTATCAGGCAAAGGTAATTTCAATGGAATACAATAGCTTGTCTCATTTTTAGCATATTATTGGCTTTGTTTCTGTGTGGAAGTCAAAGGAGACATGTGAAGAGCTTGAGAGTTTTAGTTAGTTCATTGAGTCTCTGCCTTGAGACTTTTTTCAAGCTCCATTAATGATTTTGTGTGAGTTGGGAGAAATGAATTTTGGAAGTCTGTCAGAGTTGAAAAGGTAACTAAGCTGCTACTTCGTGTTTAACTAATTGCTTTCACTTTATTCACCTTTGTACCTTGGAAGGGAAAAATGCACAAATTTGTTCTGTTTCGAGCAGTGAAAAATGCTTAATAGGATTCTAATTAATAAGCTCAGATCCAAAATTACACTTAATTCTATTCCAGCATGAAAAGAAATTGTGACTCTAAAAAATATGGGAAATTTGCATGTCACTTCCATGTTCCCTTCACTGTGTTTGTAATGGACCAGAGAACATTACCATTTGTCCTTCTGCACAGGACAAAATTGTACAAAATTGTTCAAATAGTTTAAAATTTTAGATTCATAAGGCCATTTAATGCACTTACATTTAGGGAACTAAATGTGTCCAAGTGCTGGGCCTAACTGTTCAGGACACTACTGAACATTTTTCTTGACCAGTGTGATAATTTAAGAAATTCATACTTTCCTAAAAAGAAAAAAGAAAAAAAAAAGTAACGACTTCCCCTATTGACTAGACTCTGCTGGTAAGACTGTATGTTCCTTTTTAAGATGACTTTGGATGTTTTCCTGCCATTTATATTGGACAAGCAGAAATAATTGGAATAGTTTACCTTTTGGAATGCCCAGGCACTGGACCCTGCATTACTCTTCATTATAGCTGAGTTGTGTATCCTCCTTTACCAATTTCCTAGAGTTCTTGCGGCACATCTAAAAAATTCTGACCTCAGAAGGTGGTAATGGGTCATAAAATTTAAAAGATTGCTTGTTGTAGAAGTTGCATTTTTATCTTTTTAATTAAAATTTAAAAATATCTTGTTATTAGAAGAAAGCGCTGCTCATGCACTTTTTATTTATTTATTTATTTATTTTTAAGTTTATTTTGGTATCATTAATCTACAATTACATGTGCAATATTATGGTGATTAAACTATCCCCTTCATCAGGTCCCCCCCACCAACCCCATTACAGTCACTGTCCATCAGTGTAGTGAGATGCTATAGAGTCACTGCTTGTCTTCTCTGAGTTGTACAGCCCTCCCCGTGCCCCCCCAACCATACGTCTGCTAATCGTAATGCCCCTTTTTCCCCCTTGTCCCTCCTTTCTGATCCATCCTCCCCAGTCCCTTTCCCTTTGGTAACTATTAGTCCATTCTTGGGTTCTGTGAGTCTGCTGCTGTTTTGTTCCTTCAGTATTTTTTCTTTGTTCTTATACTCCACATATGAGTGAAATCATTTGACACTTGTCTTTTTCCGCCTGGCTTATTTCACTGAGCATAATACCCTCTAGCTCCATCCATGTTCTTGCAAATGGTAGGATTTGTTTTCTTCTTATGACTGTATAATATTCCATTGTGTATATGTACCACCTCTTCTTTATCCATTCATCTACTGATGGACACTTAGGTTGCTTCCATTTCTTGGCTATTGTAAATAGTGCTGCAATAAACATAGGGGTGCATCTGTCCTTTTCAAATTGGGCTGCTGCATTCTTAGGGTAAATTCCTAGGAGTGGAATTCCTGGGTCAAATGGTATTTCTATTTTGAGTTTTTTGAGGAACCTCCATACTGCTTTCCACAATGGTTGAACTAATTTACATTTCCACCAGCAGTGTAGGAAGGTTCCCTTTTCTCCACATCCTTGCCAACATTTGTTGTTGTTTGTGTTTTGGAATTTGGCTATCCTCACTGGTGTGAGGTGGTATCTCATTGTGGTTTTAATCTGCATTTCTGTGGTGATTAGTGATGTGGAGCATCTTTTCATGTGCCTGTTGGCCATCTGAATTTCTTCTTTGGAGAGTGTCTATTCATGTCCTCTGCCCATTTCTTAATTGGATTATTTTCTTTTTGTTTGTTGAGGTGCGTGAGTTCTTTATATATTTTGGATGTCAACCCCTTATTGGATACGTTATTTATGAATATATTCTCCCATACTGTAGGGTGTCTTTTTGTTCTACTGATGGTGTCCTTTGCTGTACAGAAGCTTTTCAGCTTGATATAGTCCCACTTGTTCATTTTTGCTTTTGTTTCCGTTGCCTGGGGAGTTTGTTCATGAAGAAGTCGCTCATGTTTATGTCCAAGAGATTTTGCCTATATTTTTTTCTAAGAGTTTTATGGTTTCATGACTTACATTCAGGTCTTTGTTCCACCTTGAGTTTACCTTTGTGTATGGGGTTAGACAGTAGTCCAGTTTCATTCTCTTACATGTAGATGTCCAGTTTTTCCAACACCAGCTGCTGAAGAGGTCGTCATCTCTGCAATGTATATCCAAGGCTCCCTTATCAAATATTAATTGACTGTATATGTTTGGGTTAATGTTTGGATTTTCTATTCTATTCCACTGGTCTGTGGGTCTGTTTTTGTGCCAATACCAAATTGTCTTAATTACTGTGGCTTTGTAGTAGAGCTTGAAGTTAGGGAGCGTAATTCCCCCTGTTTTATTCCTCCTTCTCAGGATTGCTTTGGCTATTTGGGGTCTTTTGTGGTTCCATATGAATTTTAGAATTATTTGTTCCAGTTCATTGAAGAAAGCTGTTGGTATTTTGATAAGGATTGCATTGAATCTGTATACTGCTTTAGGTAGTACAGCCATTTTGACAATATTTATTCTACCTAGCCAAGAGCATGGGATGAATTTCCATTTGTTAGTGTCCTTTTTAATTTCTCTTAGGAGTGTCTTGTAGTTTTCAGAGTACAGCTCCTTCACTTTCTTCATTAGGTTTATTCCTAGGTATTTTATTCTTTTTGATGCAATTGTGAATGGAATTGTTTTTCTGATTTCTCTTTCTGTTAGTTCATCGTTAGTGTATAGGAAAGCAACAGATTTCTGTGTGTTTATTTTGTATCCTGCAACTTTGCTGAATTCAGATATTAGTTCTAGTAGTTTTGAAGTGGAGTCTTTAGGGTTTTTTATGTACAATATCATGTCATCTGCAAATAGTGACAATTTGACTTCTTCTTTACCAATCTGGATGCCTTGTATGTCTTTGTTTTGTCTGATTGCCATTGCTAGGACCTCCAGTACTATGTTGAATAACAGTGGAGAGAGTGGGCATCCCTGTCTTGTTCCCGATCTTAGATGAAAAGCTTTCAGCGTCTCGCCGTTAAATGTGATGTTAGCTGTGGGTTTGTCATATATGGCCTTTATGATGTTGAGGTACTTGCCATCTATACCCATTTTGTTGAGAGTTTTAATCATGAATGGATGCTAAATTTCGTCAAATGCTTTTTCTGCATCTGTGGAGATGATCATGTGGTTTTTGTTCTTCTTTTTACTGATGTGGTGGATGATGGTGATGGATTTTCGAATGTTGTACCATCCTTGCATCCATGGGATGAATCCCACTTGATCATGGTGTATGATCCTCTTGATGTATTTTTGAATTCGGTTTGCTAATATTTTGTTGAGTATTTTTGCATCCACGTTCATCACGGATATTGGTCTGTAATTTTATTTTTTGGTGAGGCCTTTGCCAGGTTTTGGTATTAGAGTGATGCTGGTCTCATAGAATGAGTTTGTAAGTATTCCCTCCTCTTCTATTTTTTGAAAAACTTTAAGGAGAATGGGTGTTATTTCTTGTCTATATGTCTGGTAGAATTCAGAGGTGAATCCCTCTGGTCCGGGGGTTTTGTTCTTGGGTAGTTTTTTGGTTACTGATTCAATTTTGTTGCTGGTGATTGGTCTGTTTAGGTTTTCTGTTTCTTGCTTGGTCAGTCTTGGAAGGTTGTATTTTTCTAAGAAGTTGTCCATTTCTTCTATGTTTTCCAGCTTGTTAGCATATAGATTCTCATAATATTCTCTTATAATTCTTTGTATTTCTGTGGGATCTCTCATGATTTTTCCTTTCTCATTTCTGATTCTGGTTATGTGTGTAGATTCTTTTTTTCTCTTAATGAGTCTGGCTAGGGGTTTATCTAGTTTGTTTATTTTTTCAAAGAACCAGCTCTCGGTTTCATTGATTTTTTTCTATTGTTTTGTTCTTCTCAATTTTATTTATTTCTTCTCTGATCTTTATTATGTCCCTCCTTCTGGTGACTTTGGGCCTCATTTGTTCTTCTTTTTCCAGTTTCAATAATTGTGTCTTTAGACTATTCATTTGGAATGTTCTTCTTTCTTTAGATAGGCCTGGATTGCAATATACTTTCCTCTTAGAACTGCCTTTGCTGCGTCCCACAGAAGTTGTGGCTTTGTGTTGTTGTTGTCATTTGTCTCCATATACTCTTTGATTTCTGTTTTGATTTGGTCATTAACCCATTGATTAATTAGGAGAATGTTGTTAAGTCTCCATGTATTTGTAAGCCTTTTTGTTTTCTTTCTAAAATTTAATTCTAGTTTAATACCTTTGTGATCTGAGAAGTTGGTTGGTAGAATTTCAACATTTCCGACTTTACTGAGGTTATTTTTGTGGCCTAGTATGTGGTCTATTCTGGAAAATGTTCCATGTGCACTTGAGTAGAATTTGTATCCTGTTGCTTTTGGGTGTAGAGTTCTGTAGATGTTTGTTAGGTCCATCTGTTCTAGTGTGTTGTTCAGTGCCTCTGTGTCTTTACTTATTTTCTGTCTGGTTGATCTGTCCTTTGGAGTGAGTGGTGTGTTGAAGTCACCTAAAATGAATGCATTGCTGTGTATTTCCTCCTTTAATTCTGTTAGTATTTGTTTCACATATGCCGGTGCTCTTGTGTTGGGTGCATATATATTTATAATGGTAATATCTTCTTTTTGGATTGACCCCTTTATCATTATGTAATGTCCTTCCTTATCTCTTGCTACTTTCTTTGTTTTGAAGTCTATTTTGTCTGATACAAGTACTGCAACACCTGCTTTTTTCTCCTTGTTGTTTGCGTGAAATATCTTTTTCCATCCCTTCACTTTTATTCTGGGGATATCTTTGGGTTTGAGGTGAGTCTCTTGTAAGCAGTATATAGATGGGTCTTGCTTTTTTATCCATTCTATTACTCTGTGTCTTTTTATTGGTGCATTAAGTCCATTTCCATTTAGGATGATTATTGATAGATATGTACTTATTGCCATTGCTGGCTTTAGATTTGTGGTTACTAAAGGTTCAGGGGTTGCTTCTTAAGTATCTAACAATCTAACTTAACTTTCTTGTTAAGTTATTGTAAATACAGTCTGATGTTTCTTTATTTCTCCCCCTTGTTATTCTTCCTCCTCCATTTTTTATATACTACGTGTTTTATTCTTTGCCTTTAGTTAGTATTTCGATGGTCTGCTTTCTTTGCTATGATTTTATTTTCTCTGGTGACACCTTTTTAGCCTTAGGAGTGCTTTCCTCTAGAGCAGTTCCTTTAAGATGTCCTGCAGAGGTGGTTTATGGGCGGCAAATTCTCTCAGCTTTTACTTGTCTGGAAATTGTTTAATCCCTCTGTCATATTTAAATGATAATCGTGCTGGATACAGTATTCTTGGTTTGAGGCCCTTCTGTTTCGTTGCATTAAATATATCATGCCATTCCCTTCTAGCCTGTAAGGTTTCTGTTGAGAAGTCTGATGATAGTATGATGGGTTTTCCTTTGAAGGTGATCTTTTTTCTTTCTCTAGCTGCCTTTAATACACTCTCCTTATCTTTGATCTTTGCCATTTTAATTATTATGTGTGCTGGTGTTGTTTTCCTGGGATCCCTTGTGTTAGGAGATCTGTGGGCTTCCATGGACTGCGAGACTATTTCCTTCCCTATCATGGGGAAGTTTTCAGCAATTATTTCTTCAAAGACACTTTCTATCCCCTTTTCTCTCTCTTCTTCCTCTTGTACTCCTATAATGCAAATATTGTTCCGTTTGGATTGGTCACACAGTTCTCTTAATATTCTTTCATTCCTAGAGATCCTTTTATCTCTCTCTGCCTCAGCCGCTCTGTGTTTCTGGTCTCTGATTTCTATTCCATTAACAGTCTCTTGCATCTCGTCCAGTCTGCTGCTGAGCCCGTCAATGGCTTGTCTCATTTCTGCATTGTCTTTCCTGACTCCCCTCACTTCCTCCCTCAGCTCTTGCATATTTCTCTGTAGATCCATCAGCATGGTTGTGACTTTTATTCTGAATTCTTTTTCAGGAAGATTCTGCATTTCCATCCCTTCAGGTTCCTTCTCAGGAGTTGTGTGGGTCTGGGTGAGCTTGGTCTGTACTATATTCCTCCGTCTTTTCATGTTGATAGGAGTGGTCGTTGGTACGTGCCACGTATGTCAGCTTGGCTCTTGGACTGCCTCGTGGGGTGCCAAGCCCTCTCGGGTGTAGCTGCACGCTGTGCACTTTCCTGTGTATTCTGGTCTCTCTTTTAGGAATAATTGTATTTGCTGTATTTTTGTAGATAAATAAAGTGTTGGGAGGAGATTTCTGCCGCCCTGCTCACGCCGCCATCTTCTCGGAAATCCTGCTCATGCACTTTTTAAAAGTTCTTATTTTGAGATAACATACAAGAAAATGCACAAATCTTATATAGCTTGATGAATTTTGACATGTGTATACACTCATGTATATACATTACCCAAGTCAAAATATCTAATACTCTAATTTTTCCCCCTTCACTGATTTCACCCATTCCCCACTCCCTCTCCTATGGCAACTACCAGTCTGTTCTTTGTGTCTGTGAGTCTGTTGCTGTTTTGTTTTTTCATTTGTTTTGTGTTTTTTAGAATCCACATATAAGTGAAATCACATGGTATTTGTCTTTATCTGACTTATTTCACTTAGCATAATTCCCTTTAGGATCATGCATGTTTTGCAAATGGAAAGATTTCATTCTTTTTAAACGCTGAGTAATATTCCACTGCAAATATGTACCACATCTTTTTTATCTATTCATCTATTAATGGACATTTAAGTCGTTTCCATATTTTGGCTATTGTGATTTTGAGAAGTAAAAGTAATGAAATTGTAAAGGTAGAAATTCAGGAATCTATGATATCAGAAAAGCAGTGTGAGGAAAACTTAACACTTTTACATGGGTAGCAACCAATTTCTTTGACTATTAACAAGACCAGTTCCTCCTTGGGATAGGTGAAGCTTTTACCAGTTTAAAAACTGGTTAAGCTTAAACATCTGATTTTAACTTAAAGCAGATTATATTTATTTACTGTTTTTTGACATGAGGATAAAGTTTTTTCTTTGAGATGTTACTAATAATTGAACCATTGGTTCACCAGTTTGTATAAACTACATGCAGCATGTAGGATCTAATTTCCAGTTTCATATCTTTAAATTAGAGATCTTAATAACTGCAGAGCAATCTGGGGGAAGTCAAATTCTGCATTTTTCTATTTTCTTGTTCTTTTTATAAAAAGAATTATCTTGTCCACACCATATGTTTCTTGCATCATCCATGGTTTTGCATGTAATAGTGGTTATTTATTCTCATTGATGAATAGCATACCACTGTTTTAATATACCATAATTTACTTATTCATTTTGCTGTTGATGGACATTTGTGTAGTTTCTACTTTGGGACTTTCACTCATAGTGCTGCTATGAATATTCTTGCAGTCTTTCATTAATCATATACATACATTTTTCTTGGGTATATACCTTGGAGTAGAATTACAGGGGCATACTACACAAGTCATCAGCTTTACTAGGTAGTTTTCTGAAGTGGTTGTACCAATGTTCTCCCACCAGTGGTGTATGAGAGTTCCAGTTGCTCTACATCCTTGGCAACACTTGGTATTTTTTTGTCTGCTTAAAATTTCTGTCTACAGAATTTTAGCTGTTCTTATGGGAATGTTACATGAATATACCTTTATTCTTCTATTTTAGACATTATTTTTTATACTAGGTGGGAATTTAGTTCACTTACTCTCTTTCTTCCCTCTTCTGTTCTCTATCCTTTCTCTGCCCAATTTTAATTGTTGTATTATTTTTTATTCTATTATTTACCTTCATAATTCCTCTACCATTTACTTTAACCATTATTTCTTAATATTGAAATAAAATTTCAGAAAGCTATCTACATATTGGTTCAGAAAGAGGGAATATGGTTTATATACTTAAAATTTTATGAAAATGCATAAATGAGAAAATAGAGTTTATACCAAAAAGTCCTATAAGTAACAATAGTGTTTAAGGAATAAAGTCTGGATAATTGGAAGATTTTTTTTGTTCTGTGTTGAGGGAATGGTCTATAGAAAAATTAAAAATAGGAAAGGAGGGAGGAAGGGAAGAAGGAAGGGAAAAAGAGAGAGGGAGAGAGAGAGAGCAAAAGAGAGAGAGAGGAAACAGTGCAGGTATATAGCTAGGTTCTCTGTCCTGCAGTGACTTCTGCAGAGAGGACTTGATGGCCTATGTAACCAGGAAGGCATATCACCAGGTATTTCAGAGAAGGTATGAGACCGTTTTTCACTAAGAAGGAAGATAATTTTTCAGGAAGCTATCACCCAGAGAATTTCATCCACATAGATGACCAATTTGCATAAACCCGTATAACCCTACTGCTCCTTTTCTTGATTAAAAGTCATGGGCTTTGGGAGGTTTTTTTGCTCAAGTTACAAGAATAATTGTTTCAGCTCTCACATTGTCTGGCTTATGTGAGACTCAACTCTCATGTCTACTGAAGAGTATCTAATCATGACCAAACACAAATTCTACATCCTGTCTCCTGCTTCATAGGTATTGACTAATCCCATTTTTCTGTGTCTAGTCATAGTGATTAAGCTTTTAGTGAATTCACAAAACAGTTGGCCCAAAATTCACTTAGTACTCACCATTGGAAAATTTCTCTTAATATTCAAGAGTGCTCACTGTGACTTTGCTCCCCCATGTGTGTAAGGACATGATGGAAGGAATTAGACATTGTCTAGCTTAATAGGAGAGGCATTTTAGGGGTCTTGTAAAGGCCCTTTTCAAATACTTGATGAATACTACAAGAAAGAGAACATGTTAAATATGTGTGACTCCAGAATTTAAAATAAAGGCAGAAGGCATGGACTTCAGCTTAGTGTGTGAGGATGGGCTTCTTGATGCTTAAAACTGTTTAATCAGGAAATATCTTGCTTATGAGAAAGAATATATCTAACGTTGAAGACCAGATGTTTAGTCGTGATAGCTTGGGTTTCTAAGGTCAGACCTCTAAATGTCTTTCTCACCATGTGACTCCTTGATTCAGTATAACATATTATCCTGAATCTGAGATACTATCTATTATAAAAAGCATCCTAATTTGAGAGAGTTTAAAACATGACAAATTGAGGGTGTTAAAACTGATGAAATATGGTTCATATTCTCTTTTTTTGTGAGGAGAGTTTTTGGATCAGACGTGGCTTTGTAGTTTCCATCACTTTCTCTGTGTTTACAATCCCCTCTTGGACTTTGCTGGATCTCGTTAGTCCCTGGATATACCCATGGGTTTACATGTTCTGGAAATAAGCAAAGGAAAATATGTTCCTTATTAACTCTCTTGCAGTAAAGGGCATGACCATGTGAACTAGAGTAAATGTGGTTTGGATAGTTTCTTCTGATTGTAGACTCATAATATACTCAACAGGCTAGCAGGACCACATAAGGTTCATAGAGTGCATTGGGTTAAGAGAGGACTGTTGGTGTTTTATATTTTCTTGAGAATTTTTTTGGAATTGTATTTGAAGTTCACATTCTAGGACATCTCACAATGCTCTATTTTAATTGAGTCATACATATTTTTATATTTAAATTTTATTTAAACATAATATCTATTATTTAACAATATAAGTAATTTTTGCCCTAATTTTGTTCTACTAATATGCACTTTCTTTAATGCCATGAAACCATGGAGAAAAAAATGAAAGGTTTATGTCATACTTCCGATTTGCCCTTTTGATGCATAAACATCAACCTTTGTAATCGCGGTAAAGTTAAGTTGCATCGGAAATGACTTCTAACCCTGATTCCAGAATTTCAGTGCTGGTGATTTTAAGTGTTCTTAGCGTTGATACTGCCATCCTCTGCTAACTTTGTAGGAAAAGTGATAGACTTTCAACCTGATTTTCCATTTCCTGGCTATTAGGAAATTTGGAAAAAGACAAATGAACATCAGAAGAGGAAAGGTTCAATTTCCTGCTTGACTATAATCACATCTAATTTAGCCTCTTGTACAGATCCCAGACATTTTTGGTATTTGTCAAGTGCAAAAATGAAAGACAGAGATCATCTTCAAACAAGGCTTTAAAAACACTGCTCTAAGATAATGGCAATCAAAAGCTCAGGCCAAAAAGCCAAAAAAAAAAAATGACATATACAATCACTACTAATCAGTAATGTCTAAAAAGTCTTAAAAGTATGTCTAAATTTGTCTAAAAAATGCATCAGTTGCTCTGAGTGCTTACAGGCATGCTGGTATCATCGTTCTTGACAGATACCTTTGGTAGCAGGGTTACTTTCCCCTCAGTGGGCTGAGGTGGGTGAACCAGGGTTTCGTGACTCTGTGAAGTGAGTGTTCGTGGGTTATGTGCCTTGATTCTTCTGTGAAAGCCTCCCTCAACTCCTTTATAGGATTTTACCATTATACCTAAAGAATGAACTTTCAAGGCATCCAACTTTTCATCTCCTAGGGAGTTTTCACCTGTGTTCCCCTTTGTTGGCAACTAAAGGACAACATAAATATTTACTTTAAGTAGTAATTTGCTGACTTTTTATTCTACTCCCTAGTTATTATTTAGTTTTCATACCTATCTAATAGCTAAATTATGTATAATCATTTTGATTTATTTTTGTGAGGGGGAGGAATCTGGATTGAATTATTATATTTCCATGGAATGTCACTAATAATTTCAAATCCATGAACTTAGATAGGGAGTGGAAAAAATGCAAAACAGAACCTGTGGTTTTTCTCATTAAATATCATTGAGTGTTGCAAACACTGTTTAGCATTTCATTTTGTTTAATATGAGTGTGTGATTTCTGAACACAGAGGGTTGTTTAAAAAGATAGGAAGTATGCTCTGTGAGTTCCTTTGCTTAAAACAACAGGATTAATATTAATGTGGCACTGTACCCAGGTACAGCTGTGGGGTTTTAGAGCTCTGTATTCCATTCTTGAAACTAGTCAATTCCCAAACCTCCGCTTAATCAGATGGACCGCTGCCAATGCAGATTATGATTTTCACAACTGGCACCTCACCACCAATTTCCCCACAATGTTTTTCACCCTCTCTCCTTCCCTTTTAAGCCCTTCTCACCTTTTCTTTCTGAGAAGACCTGGTGCTATTCAAATAGTAGGGAGAATGCTTTATTCCAGAAAGAAATGAAAACACATCTGTTGCCGTTGCAACAGATAAGCAACCAGATAGCCCTTTTCAACTAGTAGCGATTTTAGGCCTCTCCCTTTAATAATGATTAATGTCATTGTTTCAGCTTTTGTAAATTTGAGACGCTCCCCCATGGTCCTCTCTCATCTAATCAAGGACATTCCTGAACAGGAGGACAGCTCAGTCTGGTAAAATTACTGACATAAATCTGATGAGAGCCTGTGGGTTTTCCTTCTAATGAGCAGAAAGCCGTACGTGAACCAAGGACGAGCTGGAGATGTCAAAGAAAGTACAAAACACAGCTCACATTTCATCCCCACTGCTTTACTGTTGAACCACCTTTGCCCAGGAGTGAAAGGGTAAACTGAATGCCCCACTCCCACCTTAGAAACATGCGTTGATTTAAGAGGTATCAACTCTTTCTTCCCTTGCAGGGACCCTCCTCCTGCCCTGTCCACATAGTACATGTCTTTGAAGGTGCTTAACTGCAGTGACAGCAGCAAGAATCATCTGGGGAGATTTTAACTATTCCGATTCCCAGGCTACAGCCTGGCCAATTAAATAGACTCTGAGGAATATCAGCATTAAAAAAGAAAGAAAGAAAATTAGTAACTCCAGTGTGCAGCCAAGTTTGAGAACCAGTGGCTAGGCTGAACAAGCGCGAGGCGGAATTAGCGTGGCGTCTGTCAGGAGAGGAAGCTGTACTCTCCTCAAGGATACTTAGCAGACAGTTGTTACTGCAAAGAGGAGACAGGGAAGCAAGAGAAAAGGACAAAGTTGCATGCGTCCTGTCTTTCTCCAAGTCAGCTGGGGTCTCCACCCATCCAGTGTGGGTAACCCAGTCTTGCACCTGCAACTCGGGGCGGGTGAGGTTGGGCCCCAGGCCTGGGGGACTGGGTGGGGTGGGTGACTGGAGGAAGCTCCCCGGCGGCGTATCAATAGCTTTAGGCGTGGGCCGTGCGCCCCCCACGAAGGCGGCGGCTGCGGGGCGGAGAGCAATTTGGGGGCGCAAAAGGAAGCTGGCTCGGGCGCAGGTGGCGCTCGCAGCCCAGCCCACTGTGCAGCCAATCGCGGGCGCAAGCGCAGCCTGGTGGCGGCAGCGGTAACGTAGCGCAGGGCTCTGGCAGGAGTCGGGGGAGGCAAAGGCGGCGCCCGCAGAGAACAGCGCGCAGGCTGGAGTGAGAGCCGGCGGCGAGAGGTGTCGCCCGGCCGAGCGAGGAGAACTTAGCATGGGGAAGAAGTGGAGGGACGCGGCGGAAGTGGAGCGGGGCTGCCCGGATCGCGAGGACGGCGCGGAAAGCCGCCGGCGCAGCCGGAGCGCCAGCCGGGGGAGGTTTGCCGAGTCGTGGAAAAGGTTAAGTTCCAAGCAGGGATCCACCAAGCGCTCGGGACTCCCGTCGCAGCAGACGCCGGTGAGTGTCCGGGGGTGAGCCTTTTGGTTTTTCTCCCTCCGCACGCGACTCGAGCCCTTTCCATGGTGCTGAACTTGCCTCCTTAGGGGCTCGAGCCACGGAACTTGTGGAGCCGCTTCTAATCAAAGCGTTGGGGGCAGGGAGGAGGGGCAAGAAAGAAAGACGTCCCTTTCTTCTGCTAGGGGAGGGTCTTCTGACGTCTCTGGTGTTTCTGCAAAAACGGAAGACATGTTCGAGAGGCGAGGGGATCACTGTCAGATCATGAGAGTTTCGCAATTAACAGTGCGAGGTGTTGTCGAGTGTATTGTTGTGATTCCTGTACGTCCCGAGGGTCTGTTTGTGCAGCGTGTTCGAAGGTACTCGGTATCCGCTAGGAAGGGCATGTCATATTTTTACTCTCTTAGCACTTGCTCTCTTCCCTCTCACCCCCCACCCCCATGTTAATAGGTGCGTTTGATTGTTTGCAGAATATCATTTGCATGCAGAGAATAGCAAGAATATTCCAGGTGCTTATAATCCACTGTTAACATATACAGCGTTCAGAAAACAGTTTTTCCCTTGTCAGCTCCTCTTGAACGTCTAATTAGTGCAATAAAAGCACGTAAGTGAAATTAATATAGGCATCGTATGTGTGTAGAGAAGTACAGTTGATAAAAACTTTAGCTGCATTTGCATTTTTAGTATCTAAGTGTTATCTGGTTTCCTTCAGCCTAGATGGAGACAACTCTGTTCCAGAAAGTGCAGAGCCCCCCTGTTGCTCTAGGGAAGAAAGGTGCACCACTTTAATCAGAACATCAGCGTGTGTGTGTGTGTGTGTGTGTGTGTGTGTGTGTGCATGTGTGTGAGCGCTTATGTTTTACATATACAGGAGTTGACAGCAGGTATTGTACAGTGAAGAGAAATTGAATTGATTTTTTAAAAAGGATGGCACGTAGCATTGTATCTCACAGCATGAATAATTTTACTACCCTATTTTGGTTTTGAGGGATCACTATTAAAGGAAAAAAAATCCCTAGAAAGCAGGATGTTTAAAATATTACTTCAACAGAATGAAATGTTAACTCGTAAAATTTTTGGTGTGTATGCTTGTTCATAAAAACTACTATCAGAAACTGCTACTAAATTTGCAATATTTTTCTCTAATATTTAATGTGTTTTGTGGGTAGGTTTTCAATTTAAATATGGATATAGTACACTTAAAGCACAATTAATTTTATTTCAGGCAGTGAACTCTTTGTTTAGAAATGTAGACTTGAAAATGTTTTTAAAAGGAGAATATCATTCTGAAGATAGGTTTTTCTGAAATAAATTATGTAGTGAATATAAAATTAATGACTTGGGGTTTCTATCAATCATTTGAACTAAGAATTTTACCCTCTTATTAATAGAAAGCCTAAGTTTTATTCTAACCAACTTCTTATGCTGCTTATTTGATTCTGTTCAACAGGTGTGTGCAGAGTCTATATCAGGAATGTACACAGTCTTCCTACAACTAGATGTTAGGTTAAACAGCTTGCAGGTTATCTAGAATAAAAATGTGAGAGATGAGGACATAATAGGATACCATGACAACCAAAAGACATCTGGAAAGTGTGTCTTCTGTTTACTAAGGGGGATGATGATGCTGTATTTCTCTTTAATACTTGTTAATTGAAACATTAGTAATTCAATTAAAAACCAGTTATGGCAAAAGCCTGTGCTAATTCTCACACTGCATGGCAAAGTTAATATCGATTTTGTTCTAAGAAAATCTAGAAAGTGTTCCTAGCTAATGATCAGAATTTTCTGATACAAAGACAATGAGGTTTTGCAGATCT
Source organism: Smutsia gigantea (assembly GCA_032199065.1). NCBI lineage: Eukaryota > Metazoa > Chordata > Mammalia > Pholidota > Manidae > Smutsia > Smutsia gigantea. The sequence continues at coordinate 235,603 of JAVSCE010017929.1, forward strand.
TAGAGCTAGGATGGTGGTTTTTAACCAAGATGTGGTTTCATTAGTTGTTAACAGAGACTTTCTACTTCATCTGTGAGACACCCAGCATGATCATGCTAACAGGAGGGAGGGAACACTATTGCCTGAAGCAGGTATGCTTATAAAAGTTTTTATCTTCAAGGCAAGATTTTTTTCTCTTCCTCTTAAGGGGAGCTGGTACTATTTTCTACTTTCATTGTATTTCCAGAAGAAAAAAATAGCTTAAACTACAGAGATTAAAGGAAGTGATTAAGTAATATAAGTTATGCTGCTTCTTGTGCATAAATAAGATATTCTCTGATGTGGCTTTGGATCTTACTCATTCTGTGTTGTATTCAGAAATACTGTGGCATCTATCCTGATAAAAATCGTATGAGGATTTTATTCTCTTCTTTGAAGACAAAACAGATAAATGTGGAAAAATTTAGTTCATAATAAAACCTGGGAGCATTCTTACATCTTTTTTCTTTCTTTTGAGAATGTAAAATGATTATATAGTTGTTTTATTAATGTGGCCTTTGTTATACTCTTCTTCAGTCAGAGTCTTGAAATCACTTCCAGTTAAAAGTTATTCCCAGGGAGCGATACAGTCCGTGACTCTGTCTCCAATGGGAATCGTTACATTATTTTTCATTTTCACTAAGAACAAAGCATGAATACTTCAGGGATAATGGGGGAGATTTCCTTTAGCAAGGAGAGGGCTGCCATATTCTTGGTTAATCTAGGAATACTTTTCTTCTGCGATCTGAGTCATGGTATTTTGGTGTGTGAAACATAAGGGAGGTCTGTTTGAATCAACCTTGGTAATTAGATTTCCTACCTACTGATCACTAAATATGTTGGTGTTTTCTTAGAGATATCGTAGAGGTTGGGCTGGCCCCATGAGTTTAATGCCACTATTAGCAATAAAAAAGTTGCATTTCTGTCAAGCTCTGTGGTACTCAGAAAATGGTCTCCCGACGTTCTTTATGGAGTATGGCAGGCCCATGAGAATGCATGCTGTCCCTGCCCCAGCTCTCTGGGGTCTGCTCCTGTTCTGACACCCAGTGGATGCAGTGCTCCTCTGTACAAAAGCTAGAGGCTGGGCAGCTGATCTGAGCCCTAACAGTGGCATTTAAAGGGCATGTTTTCAAGTTCTGGGCCACAGTTGTGGGTGTGTCTAACAAATCAATCCTTGCTAATTTGAAAAGATTTTTTTTCTTTTTTCTAATTCAAGAGACACTCTCCCCTGTGTCCTTATGTTTAGGCTTCATGGTTGACAATGCAAGTTTAATCCCAATACTCAAATTATACCCCAAATCATACAATTCTGGTAGGGTCAAGTAGGATTTAACCATATTCATTCTTTGGAATTTGTTCTTCTGAGAGTGGGTCATAGATTATTTTTCAAATCTTAAATATGTTGTTTTAGTAAATGTAAAGGCATTTTACATCAATTTTATAGTTATATTAATATGAAAGTTATATATTTGAATTTTGGATATCAAATCAAGTTTCTGGATATTATTATTTTATATAATGTCTCTGTTGAATTGGTCAACAGGCATAAAAGTATTTTAAAACTTCTTTGCCTCCATTCTCTCCAATCTGCATTTCATATTTTTCCTAGAAGCATTGTTCTTGTTATACCTATTACTTGTTTTAATTGCATGAAATCTATTGAAATGCATGAAAATCTATTGAAAGGCGATCCAGCAAGTGCCGTCTGGTGTTACAAATATCACTTTGGCATGTAATATTTTTATCTTGGTAAGGTGATTTCCTCCTCTAGTCCCCAACTATTTGAAAGCTTATTTTCAAATAGATGCAGATTTAATTTAATATCTGAGTAAGCTCTGTGTAAAAGGAAAAAAAAAAAACAAGTTCTGAGGGAGTAAAATGATGGAGTTGTAATTAGAGTTGTTTTTCGACCAGAGATAGCATGCTTGCTTCCACTAATGCTGTAATTACCCTTATCAGCAGGTGCGCACCACAGCACATCACACCTCGGGCAGATAAGTGGACAACTCAGAGTGTATAGAAATAGCAGTACTACAAAGTAGACAAGTCCAGTTCCTCTGGCGACCAAATTCACTCTTCCCACAGCTGTTGGAAGTGCTGTGTGAGCAGGGGATAATGCCATCAAACACCGTGGTGCTGCTTCTGAGGCTGACTTGCTCCTTTTGGACCTAATAGGTGCCTTCCAGTCGTTGTTGCCAAAAGCTGGGTTCTTCCGTGTCTCCAAGTAAATGGGGAAAGGCTGAGCCAAAGGCAGGGCTCGAGTCAGAGAAACTCATCTCCCTACCAGCTGCTCATTTGAGGACCAGGTGGATGGTAGATCCCACGGTGGCTATGGTAGAATGCAAGTTGGTGAAAAGAATCCTCGTTTCCTTTTCCAGTGTCTCATATGGTATTGCAGTGTCACTGAACCCTTAATAGTTTGTTCTTGTTACACAAAGAGCTCTCCTGGTGAAAGCAGAATGGATCCCCTGCACAGCTAGTCCATTACTGAATAAGCCATTTCTTGACAGGTTGATGTTTGTCTATTGCTTTTTACTCACTGTGTTAAAAAAATAAAATAGAAAAGGGACAGTGTATTGCTCAGGAATCCAGATGTATTCTCTCGTTATTGTGAGTTTTTTGATGGGAAAAAAGCCATTTTCTGATAATGATCCATTTCATTTAAGCATTTCTGAAATGTTACTTTTTTCTAGTAATTAATATAACAACTCACAAGCTTTTTTCTCATTGATCATAGTGAATTAAAATTTTAATTTCTTTTCATCTTTCGTTTGAGGGCCATGACTCTATTAGGTGGGAGGTGAGTAGTTCAAATATGTGAGGTTTCGAAGAGAAAGATATCCTTTGTATGGCAATGGTTTTAAATGTTTTCAGTTATTCCAAAATATATTAGAACAGTTCCTCCTGCCATTATTTATTGTGATCTTGAAAATTAGAAACCATTTATAAGTAGTAGCAAAACATTATATTCATTTGTTCTGACCAGCTGTGATGGTCTGTGCATCGACTTTACTTTTTGTTTCTTTCATTTGCAAAGCTAAAGGAGGGCTGGTAGAGCAAAAATGAAAGGATTATAGAGAACAACATTTAAGGAAACTTGTATTTATCTACCATTCATTGCGTGCCTCCGGAGATTTAGGCACCATCGTAGGTACTAGACAACTGCCCTAAGATAACTGATGGTTTAACACAAGAGCAAGACATAGATGTACAGCTCTGCTTTATGGTCAGAATACAGTACAGTAAAAGCTAAAGTAGTCAGTGCTTCTTAACGAATGACAATGGAAATTTAGAAAAAAAGATTCCTAGGCTTGGTGTCTGATTCTGAAAAGATGAGAAAGAGAAAGAGTTGCTTGTATTTGGCAATTTGGAAAGAAGTCAACAATAAATACCTTTCTCAGTCTTTTTAATTGACTCATGAGGGTAGATGCCCGAATGCAGTGAATGGAAGGGAAGGCAGATGAGACAGAGAAATAACAAGAGTGTGCCAGGCACTCTTGTAAGTACATCACGTACTTTATTGTCTATTGCCTGACTTCAGCTAGAATGTAAGCTTCGCAAAGGTAGGAATCTTTGGTTTGTTCACTGATTTATCCAAATGCCTTGAACAGTACCTGGTGTACAGTAAGCACTCAAATATTCAGTGAATGAATTGAGCAGTTAATAAATACATGAACAAAAACAGTACTTTCTAATTAATGTGGGGGTAGTGTTTAGGTTCTTTGCTAAGAAGAGAAAAAAAGTAGAGGCAGAAGAATTTTTCTTTCCTTTTTCATTTTTGGAAGATGGGAGGTAATGCAATATGTTTATTTGCTGGAGGAAGAACTTGCTAAAGAAAGGGGATTTTAAATAAGTAGGAAGAGAGAATAGTCATGAAACTAGTCTATAGATTTGGAAAAATTGGGATTTCTTTCATGGGAGAGTTGAATGCCTAGTTTTCCTTGTGTTCAATCCTGGCCCTACCTTCTCTTTATCTTATGAACTTGCCTGGTAGAAATTGGATCTGATCTGATTCTTTTGCAGGTTTTATTTAGCACACATTTGGTCTATAATAGTGGTGAATTAATTCACAAGTTACTGTGCACATATGGAAACTCTTGTTTGTTAGTAATTCAGTGATTGATGAAATGTTACTTTGTATCTCTTTAACCTCTTGGAATACCTCAAGGGTTGTGGGAGAATTCTCAGACAGATTTAAAAAATGTAGGAATTATTATTGCCCTGCGATGGTTTTTTAAGTTCAGAGTTGACATGGCAAACTGCCAATCCATATGTTCAATGTCTTGAGATTACATATACATTAAAAATGCCTCTCTAGAATACCACAAAATAGTTTCACAGAAGGGAACACATACATGATAATAGCCAGATAGGTTTTTGTCCTTGAAGATTGTTTTTTCTAAGACTTCCTTGGGAATGAACTTTATAATGCTGAGATGGGGAGAGAGGGCTTTATGGGATAAGTGTTCCTAAGAGGTTCAGTTTGAATGCAGGTCACCTGTGCTTTGGGAGTACTATGGAAAATCTGAATTGATTTTAGAGAACAGTATGGTGGCTTTGGAATCAAACAGATCTAGATTGGAATCCTGACTCTGTCAGCTATTAGCTCTGTGGCTTTGGGCAAATTATATTTCTATACCTCTTTTCTCCCTAATTCTACTAGGAAAATTCCTTCTTCCTTTCCCACTGAGTTTAAGATTCACTCAAGTGTTCTTTTAAAAATATATATATAAAGAAAAAGTGTTTATGGTATTTATTTTTATTTAAAATTGAACTTATCTCAAACATACAAAAATAATAAAAAATCTTACGAAAAGAAATCCTGTACTCATAACACGTATTATACCATGGTTAACAATTTGCCATATTTTTTACATATATTTTTATGTAAAGAAGTAAAATGTTACAGATGCAAATGAAATATCTCCGGCCATCCTCCTGATTGCTTCCACTAAGGTCAGAAATATTCTGAACTTGAGGTTCACTCATCTCATATAGGTTTTTTTAAATGTCTCCACTATATATTTATGTATTCAAAAAAGATGTATACATATTTTGGTTCTGTGTGTTTAAAAATTTGCTTACATGAATTGTGTTGCGTAGTATATGTTCTTTTGCATTTTGCCTTTTTCACTCAACATTATATTTTTTGAGGTATATCCAAGTGTTACATGTAGATGGTGCATATTATTTTGGTATATATTTGTACCATGAGTAATTTATTTCTGTACTGACAAAAATTTAGTTTCTTTTCTTTTTATTTCTTTTTTTTATTACAAATAGTACTCAGTGAACATCTTTGTTCTTGTCTCTTCAGTTCTTAATTTGCAAATACTTTTGACAGGACAGAAACTCAGGAATGGACCTTGCTTTTTGGGAGACGCAAAAACGAGGGCTTCTCTAGAGTTGTTTTGCACCAGAGAAAGGTCAAGCTTATCCAGATCCTAGCCTTCGAAGAGAGCCAGACTTAGCAAGGGGCTGAAGGAGAGTGGCACTGGACTTCTGCTTTAAGACTGTACTGGCATTCAAATCAGACAGGCTTGATTTCCAGTTGGACTCAGGTCAATAACTGGTTTTGCAACTTCATCTTTCTGTATCTCAGTTCTTTTATGATAAAATGAGGATGGAATACTTGTCCCCAAAATAAATTGTGAAAGTTAAGTGCATTGATGTGCATAGCTACTTCAGTGTCTGACAAGAGCTACTTGCTAAATGGAAACACTTAACTAACTATTGGTATTAACTAGAGGTGTTACAACAGATAGCAAAAGCAGAAGAAGTTGCCTTTGATGGGGAACTTGTTCCTGCTCTTTAATTCTTCTGAAGTGAATATATTATTGGTTATAGCCAAGATGTCATAAATGATTATATTGGGCTTCTGTTTTTGCAAGAGCCATGGAAAATAAAATCACTTTGTTTTCTCCAAGATGATTGTTTTACACAGTAGATCCTGGTCCATTATCCTATGTTTTTACTGAAGGTGAATTTTTAAAACATTTTTAGAGATAAAATGTGAAATCTGTACTATACTGAAATACAGGATTCTCTTTGCTTTTGGTATTTTTTATCAGTAGGCTCTTTGTTTTGAAATAAATGATGCTTATAAAATTACTCTCTTCATGAGCCTCAAAATCTTTGGGAAAGAATGCTTTTTAAAATGCTTTTATGAAGGAAAATTTAAGCATATACAACAGTAGAGGGAATAGTATAATAACCGCATGTACCCATAATCCAGCCTCAGCAATTATCAAATCATGACAAATCTTGCTTCATTTCTCTCCTACTTTTCTGTTTCTTCCCCGCCTCACAAGATTATTTGCAGACAAATCCTAGATATATAATTTGTTCTAAAAAATATCTGGAAGATAAGGACCCCTTATTAAAACAAAACTGTAACACTTTTATGAAATTTAAACAAATGAATAACTTCCTAATATCCACATATATTAAGTTAGCATCACATTTCCTTGATTAGCTCATTATCCTGTTTTTTATCCACAGTTTGTTTGAATTAGAATACAATTACAATAAATTGCAACTATTTTCTTCAGTCTATAAGTTTCCCCTCCCGATCTTTTTTTGTTATTGGACAAAAAAAATTATTTGCCAAAGAAATTTACTTGTTTTGTATAGTTTCCCACATTCTACAATTTGCTGAATAAATCCCAGTTGTGTTATCTGACATGTTCTTCTGTCCATTGTATTTCCTATGAATGGGTAGTTTGACTAGAAGCTTTGATCAGTTTTGAATTTTTTTTGACAAGGGTACCTCATTGGTATTCTGATTGCCTCTCATTTTAGGTATTAGCTACCTTTGATGACCATTGCCTCAAAGAGGGGTTGGCAAACATTCTATGCAAATATTTTAAGTTTTGTGTATCATAAGGTCTCTTAAAACTACTCAACTCTGCTGTTACAGTACAAAAGCAGCCGTAGACGTTATAAAAGTAAATGGGCATACAGGCGGAGAAAGACAAGTGCCAAATGATATTCCTCATTTGTAGAGTGTAACAACGAAGCAAAGCTGAAGGAACAAAATAGCAGCAGATTCAGAGACTCCAAGAAGGGACTAGTGGTTACCAAAGGGGAGGGGTGTGGGAGGGCAGGTGGGGAGGGAGGGAGATGGGGATTGAGGGGTATTATGTTTAGTACACATGGTGTGGGGGGTCACGGGGAAAACAGTGTAGCACAGAGAAGGCAAATAGTGAATCTGTGGCATCTTACCACACCCAAGGATAGTGACTGCATTGGGGTATGAGTGGGGACTTGTTAATATGGGTAAATGTAGTAACCACATTGTTTTTTCATGTGAAACCTTCATAAGAGTGTATATCAATCATACTTTAATAAAAAAAAAGAAAAAAATAACAATAAAAAATGACAAAAAAAAGTAAATGGGCATAGCTGTGTTCTAATGCAATTTATAACACACTGGAATTTGAACTTCATATAATTTTTATCATGTCATGAAATATTCTTTTGACCTCTTAATAACCAGTGAAGAATGAAAAAAATTATTTTTCGCTCACAGGCTAAGAAAAAGAGGCAAGGGACTGGACCAGACCCTTGGTTGGAGTTTTGGATCCCATGCCAAGATCCATTGCTTCATTAGGGCATTGCAAAATGGTGATATTGCAGTCCTGTCTTTCCTTTTTCATTTAATAGCTGAAATATTTTTATAAATAGCAACTCCCCTCATCAATTATTTGCTTACTCTGGGTTATAGTTCATATAATAGAGTCAAAATAAATGCTTGAGAGAGATAGTTTTTAAAAGTTGAACTAATAATAATAGCTATGTGGTGGCATTACTGTCAGGCCTTAGATTTTAACTGGATCATTGTGTTCAGTTAACTAGCAGGAAATATTTGGTCCATTTACTGTGCAGCTAATTAAACCGTCAATACAAAATGGAATACGTAAAAATGTATTGTCAAACAATTTCTGTATTAAAGTTTTTGCTTTCAGGATTAAACAAAAATCCTGGGCTTTGTGTTAGGTTTCTACTGCTGTCATAAGAAATTGCCACAGATTCAGTGGCTTCAAGCAACATGAATTAATTATTTTACAGTTCTGTAGTTCGAAAGTCTGACATGGGTTTCATCAGATTGAAACCAAAGTGTTGGTGAGACCCTGTTCCTTTCTTTGGTTTCTAGGGGAGAATCCATTTACTTTCCTTTTCTAGGGGAGTATAAGCATACTTTCCATTTCTAGGGGAGAATCCATTTACTTTCCTTTTCCTTATTTCCTAGGGGAGTATAAGCAAACTGACCCCGGAAGGCTGAAGGGCTGTGAGACCAAAGAAAGAGGCTTGACAAGTCCAACTTGAATTCAGTAGACATTTATCGAGGGGATCTTACCTTCAGAAGCTGGCCCTCAGTGACCACAAGACACATAGATCTGTGCCCTGCTTTGGGTTTAGTTTAGGGAGGCTAATTCATAGAGTGAAGGAGAAAGGGTCTACATGTAGGGTGGCCATCTGTGTGTTTGGTCAAAGCAGGGACTGATGTCTTAACCTTATCTGAAGGACACACCTATGTTTGTTCCATGTGAGATCTTACGTATAGAAGGTTCCCTGTTTGCAGTACATACAGGATCAGGGGAGGAGGTAAGATGAGTAAGCGGTAGAATAAGTGCTCTTCATGATAGGTTTGCCAAGATGGCATTGCTCTTGCTTACAGACACAACTCAGAAGATACCACATGCCCTGTCTCCTGGCCTCTTCCTCATTCTTCAAAGTCACACAGTTGCATCTCATTGACAGTACTTATGACATTGCTCTCTGGCCCTCACTTGTGTCTCCCTCTGTCACATTTAAAGACCCTTATGATTACATAGGACCCACCTGGAAAATCCAGAACAATCTCTTCATTTTAAGGTCAGACAATTAACAACCTTACTTCTATCTGCAACCTTAACTTCTCTTTGCCATGTGAAGTAACATATTCACAGGTTCTGGGGGTAAGGATATGGACCTCTTTGGGAGCCCATTATTTTGCCCACCACAGGCATTTTTGTTTGGTTTGTTAAACCTTTACTAGACAAAGTTGTGAAGATGGTCTTGAAAGATCCTCTCTAAGGTGCCTTTAAACACATGATAAATGCTCACCTCTTTGGAATAAGGTTCTGCTGATAATTAAAGAAACAGAATAGATCAAGATTCACTGCACTTATTTTTTCCTTTTTTCCTTCCAGCTTTATTGAGCTATAATTAACAAATAAAAATTGCATATATTGTTGGGCTACAATGGGATGTTTTGATATAATATACTTTGTGATATGATCAGTTAATTTACATATCTATCACCTCACCTAGTTACTTTTTGTGTGTGTAATGAGAACATTTAAGATCTACTTTCTTAGCAAATTTCAAGTATACCACACAGTATTGTTAACTATAGGCACCATGCTGCACATTAGATCTCCAGAATTTATTCATACTGTGTAATGGAAACTTACAATCTTGTTTTCTGAGTGTTGATTTCCTAGTGATGACTGCAGAAGTGAAAATTACCTTTCCTACCATGGGGTAGTCAATAGATTTGGGGATATGAATGATTTTTTTTGACATGCATTTTAATGAGCACCCACTCTGTAACAGATAAAACCTCAGACGCTACAGGAAAAAGAAATTTAAAAAAGACTTCTGGAAGTTGATGGGAGGGATGGAATTATAATTTGGCATATAACATGATATACATATTAAGTATATAGTTGGCAATTATAAGTAAATGATATAATGACTGTTATTCATATTATAAATATATTTAAATTTCCTTAATTATATTATTAGTCTGCCAAAAGTCTTGGTAAGACTGGTCAAATGAGTGTGAAAAATCAATTGATTTGATCCCTGAGCAAACAAATGATGGAATTTTCAGGTTTTGATTCACTGAATATAAAGCTGTAAAGGTTAAATATTTTAGATATTCTTATTTAATGTTTTCTATGTAGATGTTGCAAAATACAAAATAGTAGTTTGTAAATATTTTTTTAGTATTTTTCTTCTTAGTGAATGAAACTAACCCTTAACTTGAAATTTTTCATTATAACTACTCATTAAATAGGGCTCTTACTGTTTTTTCCTGTTATTTGAGGACATCTGGTTTTTCACATAAGTGCTTCCTTCTTTACTCCATAATCATTATAAAAATGCATAATTATTATAAATCACTGTTAATAGAAAAGAAAAAAGGATGAATAATTAGCACCAAATGAAGACATAGCCTTAGCATCTTCAAAATGCTAAGGTTAAATAAGGTGAGAAGTTGGGTCACTCTTTCTTTTCAAAATTTGTGTCTGTTTTTTTTTATTTTATTGAAATATATTTGACATATAAAACTTTATATATTTAACATGGTAATACGATATGTCTTTATTTGGTTATATGATTGCTGTAAAACAAAACAAATTCTGACCTGAAAAACCAAATTACAGGAAATAAAATGGAAGAAGCATTTATGTCAAAGGAAGTATTTTTTTTATTAAGATATCATTGATATACACTCCTACGAAGGTTTCCCAAGAAAAACAATGTGTTTACTACATTTACCCATATTATTGAGTCCCCCCCATACCCCACTGCAGTCACTGTCCATCAGTGTAGTAAGATGCCAGAGTCACTACTTGTCTTCACTATGCTACACTGTCTTTTCTGTGTCCTCCCCCACACATGTGAACTAATCATAATACCCCTCAATCCTCTTCTCCCTCCCTCCACACCCGCCCTCCCCCACCCTCCCCCACCCTCCCCTTTGGTAACTGCTGGTCCTTTCCTGGAGTCTGTGAGTTTGCTGCCATTTTGTTTCTTCAGTTTTGCTTCATTTATACTCCACAAACGAGGGAAATCATTTGGTACTTGTCTTTCTCCACCTGGCTTATTTCACTGAGCATCATATCCTCCAGCTCCATCCTTGTTGTTGCAAATTGTAGGATTTGTTTCTTTCTTATGGCTGAATAATATTCCATTGTGTATATATGTACCACATCTTCTTTATCCATTCATCTACTGATGGACACTTAGGTCACTTCCATATCTTGGCTATTGTAAAAAGTGCTGCAATAAACATAGGGGTGCAAATGTCTTTTTGAATCTGAGAACTTGTTTTCTTAGAGTAAATTCCTAGGAGTGGAATTCCTGGGTCAAATGGTATTTCTATTTTGAGTCTTTTGAGGAACCTCCATATTGCTTTCAACAATGGTTGAGCTAGTTTTACATTCCCACCAGCAGTGTAGGACGGTTCTCCTTTCTCCACATCCTCACCAGCATTTGTTTTTCTTAGTCTTTTCAATGCTGGCCATCCTTACTGGTGTGAGGTGATATCTCATTGTGGTTTTAATTTGCATTTCCCTGATGATTAGTGATGTGGAGTATTTTTTCATGTGTCTGTTGGCCATCTGAATTTCTTCTTTGGAGAACTGTCTCTTCATATCCTCTGCCCATTTTTTTTTTTTTTGCTGGATCATGCAATTTTAAATTTTTTCTTGAAGATCCATACTGTTTTAGATAGTAGCAGGACCAATTTACATTCTAACAGTGCACTGAAAGGGAACCCTTTTCTCCACATCCTCGCCAACACTTGGTATTGCTTGGCTCTTTGATAATAGGCATTCTAACAGGTATGAGGTGATATCTCATTGTGGTTTTGATTTGCATTTCCTTGATGATTAGTGATGTTGAGCACCTTTTCATGTACCCGTTGGCTATTTGTATGTGTTGTTTGGGAAAACGTCTATTTACATCCCTGCCCATTTTGTAATTGGGTTTTCTGGTGGGTTTTTTCCCCGCACTGAATTTTATTAATTCTTCCTATATTTTTAGATATTAATCCCTTCTCAGATATGTGATTTGAAACTATTTTCTATCAATCTATAGATTGTCTTTCTATTTTGTTGATTGATTCCTTTGCTGTACAGGAGCTTTTTGGTTTGATATAATCCTCCTTTTTCCTTTTCCTTTTGTTGCCTTCTTTCACTCTTGGTGTCAGATTCAAAAAACCATCAACAAGAGCAGTGTCAGTGAGCTTACCCTGTTTGTTTTCTTCTACGAAGATTGTGATTTCAGGTCTTAATGTTTCAGTCTTCGATGCGTTTTGAGTTGATTTTTGTGTATGGTATGAGATAATTGATTGTCCAGCTTCGTGATTTTGCTGTCCAGTTTTCCCAGCCATTTGTTGGAAAGACTGCCCTTTCCCACTGTATATCCCTGGCTCCTTTGCTGTAAGTTCATTAACCCTCTATGACTGGGTTTATCTCTGAGCTCTCTGTTCAGTTGCATGGATCTAAGTGTCTGTACTGTACTGTTTTGATTATTATAGTTTTATTTTATTTTTTTTAACTTTTTAAAATATAATTTATTTTATTATCATTAATCTACAACTACATGTGCAATATTACGGTTATTAAACTACCCCTTCATCAGGTCCCCCCCACCAACCCCATTACAGTCACTGTCTATCAGCGTAGTGAGATGCTATAGAATCACTACTTGTCTTCTCTGAGTTGTACTGCCCTCCCCGTGCCCCCCCAACATTACATCTGCTAATCGTAATGCCCCTTTTTCCCTCTTATCCCTCCCTTCCCGCCCATTTTCCCCAGTCCCTTTCCTTTGGTAACTATTAGTCCGTTCTTGGGTTCTGTGAGTCTGCTGCTGTTTTGTTCCTTCAGTTTTTTTCTTTGTTCTATACTCCACATATGAGTGAAATTATTTGATACTTGTCTTTTTCGGCTTGGCTTATTTCACTGAGCATAATACCCTCTAGCTCCATCCATGTTGTTGCAAATGGTAGGATTTGTTTTCTTCTTCTGGCTAAATAATATTCCATTGTGTATATGTACCACATCTTCCTTTATC